>JAFEMN010000104.1:0-160464 GCA_018801565.1 Epichloe coenophiala | reverse complement strand
TTTTTTTTTTTTTTTTTTCCCCTGTGAGCGTATTCTGCAGAGACTTTGAAACTTTATAATAGCGGATGTGAAGTCGCTTCGTAGATTTAGTTTTCTTCTTCTGGGAATGGCAACCCGTTTTATAATGGATTGGATCCCCTCAACCAGCTGGAGCCTGCATTCCAATAGACGTCGTAGTGTGTTCTACCACTCGAGACATGGGAGGACTCGGGGGTCGAACAGAGAAGGGCACGAATTGCGCCACGTGGAGGACAACGCGAAAAGCTGACTGACTATATTCGTTGCATCAAGGACTTGACTTGGGAGCTTTGCCATCTGTAG
The DNA here is from genome assembly GCA_018801565.1 of Epichloe coenophiala. Taxonomy (NCBI): domain Eukaryota; kingdom Fungi; phylum Ascomycota; class Sordariomycetes; order Hypocreales; family Clavicipitaceae; genus Epichloe; species Epichloe coenophiala. The sequence continues at coordinate 160,143 of JAFEMN010000104.1, read as the reverse complement.
CGAGTTGGCCTGGAAATGTTTCATCGATCCAAGACAAAATAGCTGGCTAACGTGCGTGCCTTGGAAAGGCCGGTGCGGCTGGATTGGTGTATCGTACATGGAGAGCATTCCAAATAGGGTTTTCTTTTCTTTTTTTTTTCTTTTTTTATACAAGATCTTCTGGACATGCCGTGAGCTGACGGCGCCGAATGGTTTGGGCTGCCACACCCGGTCGGTCCCTGAATATGACAAGAGTCAAAGGAACTTGCCGAGCGAATGAGACAAAATGGGGAGACGACTCGCAATCTTGCTGCATCTCATTCCAACCGATTTAATGATGATCGATCCATCTCTCTCCAATGTGGTCAAGGCCAGGTCACTATTGCCCTCGGCAGGTCGTTTCGGTCCCGATCCCGCATCTTATAGCCGGTACATTCCATTTGAAAAATTTGAATGTTGAAGTGTCTATCAAGTTTACCGAAAGCTAGAGTACTTTCAGCCGTCATGGCATCTTCTGAAATTCCACGACCAGCCAAGTCTCTAATGCAGTCATGAACGTTTCCTAGTCGAGAGTTTTTGGAATTCCCCCAACAAGAGTCAAGTACTTCTTTGACGCCCTGGCAAATGATGCGTTAACCCTCTCCACTATTGCTTTGATGTTGGTTCGTTGGAAATACATAGGTGATAGGACACTGCTTCGAACAGTCGCAATCGCACGAGAAAGAAATGTTTCATCACAAGGGGACAGGAAGGAACCGCAAGCTTGCTTTGTCCATGGGATTCATTCATCTATCTGCCCGACTTTGCGTCATTTGACAAAGCGTCTGGAATCAGGGCACGGGTCAAGGCAGGCACAGTCTTCATGGCACCAACACCAAGAAGTAAAAAGGGAAGCGATACTGGGTGTGGAATCGTGGATTAAATTTAGGATTTATGGGACTGATAATTCGTACTAGTGTATATGCTGTTGCTCCAACCACCAACAATGGCAATGCCACTCACTCACTCGTGCCCTCAACAAACTGCCTCTTAACGTCGACCTTGACGCAACTGGGGTTCTGAGGCTTGGCGTTGCCCATAACCCAGTTGAGCGTATTTTTATAAGTGTAGCTCGCGTAGAGCGTGGTGCAAAGATACCAATTCTTCAGCACTCGGGGGGTCGAGCCGTTGGGGGGCGACATTGTGTCATCGAGAGTGGTAACGACGTTCATTTGTTCGTGCTCGTCGAAGCCGACGAGCTGAGCTGGCCCACTTCCCGGATAGAAGAAAGTAATAGCAACGTTGGTGGATGGTTCGGGGAAGAATAACATGCTGGAAGGGATGGGTGGGTCTGCAAGAAGTATGCCTGTTAGTAAAAACACACGAGACCGAGGAATAACGCGCGAATTGGGAAGAGTTGTTGACGTTGACGTACTTGTAGGCACGTCCCACGTAAGATGTCCGGCGAGGCCACCAGGGCCGGGTTGGGCGCCTTGCGTGGTGTTAAGGTGAAAGACGGCGCCGCTGTCCTTGTAAAGACAGACTGATTCAATCGCAGCGCCTTCGTGGCAAAGGCTGAAAGCGCGGCCATTGAGCTCCTTGTCCTCGGACTGCACGATCAATTTGAACGGCTTTGACTGGACCTGTTGGGCGGCGGCGAGGCCACCCATGGAAAGAGAAGTGAGGAGAACCGCCGGCTTCATTTTCGTCGATTAATGTGATTGTTCGTGAGGAGAAATAGGTTTCTGCACTGGTGGGTAGTAGAATTGGTGTTGGTGCTGAGCATGCAGGAAAGACGATTTGCTTTGTCGGCAGAAACGAATTCACATCACCGGGATGCTCATCATATATAGTTTGACCGACCACGAGTTGACTGGGAGATTTGCTTGCCAACATGTTTTGTGACGTATGCGTAGTAAGCACAAGGACAAGTGTGTGTAGTACATAAGCAACAAGGAGAGCACCCCAGACCGCCACCCAGATCCCAGATTCGGGCTTATTACTTGCAGGGGTGGTGGCTGAATACGACGACCCGCAGTGTCACGGGCCCATTGCAATAACTCGCTTGGGCGTTGAGCGATCCCAATCGGGTAAGAAAACGCGGGGCCAAGGTCACATGATGCAAAGCTTCTGCCCTAATGAGCCCTGTCCTTGCTTACTGTATGCGGAATATTTCTCGTCCGATGTCTACAATCGATCCACCCAAGCATGGCATGTGGCTGTGGAGACCGCATCTGCCGGAACGCAAGGATCAACTAGTTTAAAGCATCAAATTGACAACTGAATACGAAGGGCACGATGTCATTATTGATGATATTCTGCGCTAGACAATGCCGTTCTCCCGCTAAACGTCGGGGAGCCGTGAAATGATGACGAAAACCTCGGGTGCTAACGATTGAACGGAAGCCGAATGCCGACCAGGCTGCCTTGGGGCTGACAGTTGGAGAGATTTTGGGGTATAACAATAGAAACAAAACTAGACTTTCCCTGCAGATGAGGAAAAGGGAAAAGTATAAAAAAAAAAAAAACATTTAAATGCTTGGCCCGCGCACAACCGACCGCACACTAAAGACTACCTCTGCTCACGTCCAGTCGCAAGCAAACGAGGAAATCCTGGGAAACCACCATGAATGATTCAGGCTATCTCGGTTGTGAAAACAATCATCCAGCTGTACAGTCTAATAATCCCTGTTTGTTTTTTACAGGAGCTATAGGACTAGGGGCAGCAGGATAATAACAGAAATTTCTATAGCACCAAGTCCGCCATCCCCCGTGAAATATACTTCCATCATGATCTATGTATGGCCGGTCAAGTTGGCAAAATCCTAGTTGCTTAGCCTCAAAGCATCCTGCTGGCTATGATTAGCATGGATAACTTTCAAGTCCACAGGCTGTTTGGAGAGAGCCACGCAGGAGAGAGATAGGGCGACGAGTAATTTATTAAAAACTTCTAGAGATTTGCTAATAAGCTTACAAAGGCTACCCAACTCATCTATTTATATCTTACAAAAACCACGCAAGTGTCTGTCCTCCACACTATTAGCACCACACCCGGACAGCCGGAAAGAACACGAACAAACTCGCATAATCCATATTCCAATGCTACGTCACTTCAATTGTTCTCAATTAGGATATGCACATATATCAATTTCACTAGGTTCCAACTAGCTGTCTTCGCGCAGCTGCTTTCATTGTCCAACTTCGGATCAAGCCTCGTTACTCATTCCAGTGCTGACAATACCACCTCCTGTTTGCTTTTTATTTTCATTTTAGTACCATGTGGGCGATATATATCGTTGTTCCTCTCTTCTCCTCGCACAGCCCAGCCATTGGATTTCCCACCCAAGTCGGTTGGTGTACTAGGTACTGCAAATATTGATATTTGCCTTTTGCCATTTACTATCAGGGTCCCCCTTTCAGCGCATCCAGCCCATGTACCTCCAAGGGAGTACAATCCCACTCAGCGCAGCCGTCACACCGGTGAAAATGAGCAATGGCCCGTAGCCCGAGCCATAGGCCCCGAAAGCCTCGCCTTTCCACACCATGTGGTCAGCTAGGGCTTGGCTCAGCGGACCGGACAGAACACTTCCGACTCCCCTGCCGGCTGCCAGGACCGCAAGCACCATGACGGGATCGGTGGCATCGCAGTCATAGGCTGATGAGATCTCAGGGTCGGACGTGACTTGTCGCATCAGTCCGGTCCAAGCAGAGGTGTATGAGCCGGCGAACAGCCCGTAGCACCCGCAATAAATTAGTAGTAGAGGTAGATTTGTGGTGAAGCCCCAGAGCAGAAACGTCGAGACTGACGCCCCGAATGTCGCTAGAAACAAACACGTTGTGACGTGAAACTTGTCCGAAAGCCACCCCATCGTTGGGCATCCAACAGTCGATGCGATGTTCAATAGCAAAATCGTCGGTGCAGCCGGGAACCCTCCTGCCCCGAGGATCGTGGAAGCATACGTCGGCAGATATATACTAGGCAGGAAAAAGCCCAGTGCCTGCACAATGTTTGCCAGCTGATGGAGCATGAAAGTCTGGCTCAGAGTAAACCTGAAATTGAAAGGGTTGGGCGTGGCCTTTGACGACTGCGGCGGTAGACGAGGCTTCACGAAGTACACCAACGGCAGGGTGATGACGACGATACCAGCTGCGCAAATTCGCAACGTGGTGCGGAAACCAACACCATTGAGCAGGTACTCGAGAAGAAATGGGAGCACTGATCCAGACAGACCCGTGCCAGCCCACATGATTCCGTAAGCCATGCCCTTGCGCTTGTCAAACCATTCATTCAGGTAGGCAATGCACGGACAATATGAGAGAGAGCTTCCAATTGCGAACAGAATGCCTTGTGTCGCAATCAGATGAGGGACTGTGGTTGCGAACGAAGCCGCAACAAGCGAAAGACACATGATGAAGACTCCGGCCAGCGGAGCCCAAAGCGTGAGACGCGGATAGAGACGTTGTATGCCCATCGTGATAGGCATCCCTAGGTACATGATGCCCTACAAGTAGATGATAAGTATGGGACGTTTTGAGGCGATGAAGCTTGACGTACCATGGCAGAGGTCTCAACCGCTGGGAGTCCTGATGCTCCATTGAAGGGCCCGTGGGTGCTAAAATACGACTGGAAAACACCAAACGCTCCCGGAAAACCTGAAAGTTCAACAACTGTTAGCTCAAGACTGAAGATGATATGGATCAATGACCTTGGTGAATGAGGCATACCGAGGGCCAATCCCTCGATCAAGAACGAAGAACATAGGAACAACCACGCATGGCTCCCATGATCTGCTGGCCTCAAGGTCGACTTGACTTCCTTCTTTTCCGGCTTCTCTTCCGTAGTGTACACAGATAAATCGTCCTTGTCCTCGTCATCCGTGTATGTAGACCGTGTCGCCATGGTGGATAGGTTGAATGTTCGAAACGTTTTGATGAAGCGTCGTCGTCTCGTGGAGTGATAACGAGGCCACCAAATTGGCCTGCCCCGGCCGAATTTCAAGAGGCAAGGTTTGCCCTTGGAGAAGTTTCCTATATTATACGCAAAACTTTGGTAGTTCTTTCTATGGGCTGGCTGCTCAGAGCCATGGTCCCCCCAACGAAGGTTGGTGAGCAGAGACAGGCGATTACGGAGGAATGATGCCGGGGTTGACAGTATGGGTCTGGAATGAAGAGCTTCGTTATCTCTGAATATCGTGGCCTGGCCACTAGGAGGCTCCCCGAGGTTGATGCAAGCTCCGTGAGGGGGAAAGGCCATGCAGGAACGCCATCATGTTCGTCACGATAAGGCGATGCTAAGGCCTTTTGAGTCTGAAGAAAAATGATAAAATGTGTATCCCTTGAGCGGGCCAATCTTCCAGCTTGCGTTCACAAGAGTGTGAGATTTTCAGATGCAAACTCACGATCTTTCCATCATTTGTTGCATACTGCTGACCGGAGGCGAGAGCGAGTACAGCTGATGACACATTTCGGCACAAAAAATTCTCTGGCTGTTCTTTGCACTGTGATCAATATTCTTCGTTGATGATACAGGTACAAATTTGCTGTCATGATATTTTCAATCCTCCCCGTCGCTGGCAGGCGTAGGTAGGTGCAGATTGAGGCGGGCGGCACGAAAGATGCGACCAAAGTCGTCGATGATCCACAGCCCTGGAGATAGCCACGCTGGGCCATGGCTAGGAATTCTGTGTGCCATTCCTGCATCATCCTGCTCGTTGTCCGACCGTGTCTCACTGCCGACATGCCAGGTAGAGCTTGCGCAAGGCGACCATGGGCGACAAGGCAATTGCGGCAGGGCACCTACGGATGGGATGAGACAATTGTCTTGGGACGGAATTCATCAAGCTTTTCATTACGTTGCAGTTATATCAGCTTCGATGACGAAACCTGCGTCAGCCTGCACAGATTGGCTTTTGTCATGTCAAATGATTTTGTGATGGCTTTTCTGGACAAGAAGCAGTCAATTCCAAGGGGAGGCTGGCAGAATGTGCGTCACCGTTCGATCGAACATGGCAATCACGATCCACGATCCACGATCCACGATTCAAGAGCAGTGGTACCTACCTCACCATTACCGCCATGATGTTAGACCGCTGCTCGTGGATGCTTCAGTGTTGAGAGCCGCAAGCTCGCCGTCGCACGCAGCATCGTCGAAGAAGTTCACGCAAGAGAATAAAATAAGCTGGCTGGCTCATCCTTCTACACACACCATCGAACTATGCCCCCTAGACTCTAGTAGATTACAACGAGCAAATTGGCACTGCTGCAATTCATTGCGAATTGCGAGTGTTGCTATTCGGAGCTGTATCCATATAAAAATCTGTCTTGCGGAGCATGTCAGCTTAGATGATGAAACCAGGTTGAAGGAAGGGGGCCATGACCAAGGCTCACTTGGAGACGCTTGTCAACGAGCTCGATGGGAGAGTTGCGGTTTTGTTTTCTGCATATCGTGGAAAAATATGTTGACGGGAGGGAAGCCGGCGCCCTGGATGGTAGACTTGCCGTGATTGCAAGAAGAGCTCGGTTACGATGATGATGATGATGATGATGATGATGCGTGATGAGTGATGAGCAGCAGTGGGGGCTTGATTCTGTTCAACTCAAATCATCACCATGTTGGCCAATGATGGACATGCAGTCTTTGGTGGCGCGTGGAGTTGAAGGACCAGAACTCGACTTCATTATGAAGCTTGTGCCACGAACAAGAGACGCAGCTGACGTGAGTTCCTGGATTCTTGAACAATGCCATGTTCAGGCACCCTCGCCCTGCAAGTGGTTCTTCGTCTCTTCTTTTATGTCCAGTGCCATATCACCCCAAACACCGGACGTTTGTCGCCAGGCTCGGTTCCAGCTCCGCAGGCGGCCTAGGCCTAGCCTAGTCTTGGTCCAACAACGGCGAGCGAGCCTACGTAAATTTTTGCCAGCAGTGGCAGAAACTGGTTCTCACGGAGAGCTGACAAGAACTGGGGGTACCGCAATTCGGGCTCGCTGCGCGACCATTCCGCTCTGGGGGCGGATGTAGCCGTTCGCAAGATGACGAAGTGGGATCCCTTTGATGAAGGAAGCCACACGCCACTGAAGCTGGGAATTCGACGTGTTATCTTGGTACGGAGGGAGTACTCCGTACTTCCCCGGAAGCGGAAGAACCTGTGGAACCCGCGGAAAAGACATGCGAGCCCTTCTTGTTGCTGTAGCTCGCAAATAAATCCAGTTCAATTGCTGAACTTGCCAATTTCGGTGATATGCGAAGGCACGACGCCACCAAGATGATCTTTGACGGACGAATCTGCAAGACGGACGACTTCGCATGAATTCGTCGGCGAGTTGTCCCCAGCCCCTCGCCTGCCTCGACTTGTGTGAATATGCAGCTGGGTGGAAATCATTTGCCAGAATGGAAGGCTAGAGGAGAACAAGCACCAACGTTGACGCCATTCGGATGAGCCTTGGCACGTGTTAATGTTCACTCTTGGCTCGGAGTGCTCCCCGCCTCAGCTTGTTGTCGTCGAAATTGCCTGAGGATGCCTGAGGATGCCTGAGGATGGGCTCCAATGAAAGGAACTACATAAGCCACAACGGTCCATAACAGCTCCTCCACATTTTATGTACCCATTAGGTCCCACTGTATGATGTGGATCACCGGAGGTTGATCGGAGCGGGTTGCCCCAGCCACTGAAGAAAGTTGCATTGTACTCCGTACAGCTACTTTGTCGTCACGAAATTCCAATGACTGACACCACGGACCAAATAACCGGGAACCGGAACTCACTCTCAAGTCAAGTCGGATACCAAGTGATCAAAGAGAGAGAGAGAGAGAGAGGGAAAAGAAAAGGAAGAGGTAAAACGGCCTCATATCAGATCAGAAACCCCACAGTTTGCTCGCCAGCCCACAGAAAAAGCTCAGTGACCGCCGACCGGCCCGATGTGCGACAATGCATTTATTCACTCCCTGGCAGACTAGGCGGTTGCTTAAATGAATTCTAGAAGGCCACTCGAAGGAAAAAAAGGAAACGAAAGCGAAAGCGGAAGCGGAAGCGGAAGCGAAAACGAAAACGGAAATAAAAATAATGCACCCAAATGATCATTCATGCGACAAAGTGGGTTTCGCTCTTTTCTCAGTCTGGCCAATATAATGACTGCTCAGAGTTAGTCCTCACAGCCACGAGACAACGCATCAAACCAAACATTTTGTCCATAGAAGGCCTTTTTTTTTGAGAAAAAAAAAAAAAAAAGGCATCGGCGTCATCCGTTAGCCAACATAGCCGAAAGTTAATCCGCTCCTGGCAGTCGTCCTATTGTCGGCTCTTGGCGGCAAGGTAGGATGCGTTTCTCTGACTCGAGGTAAAAGGCATCTCCCGGGCGAGTATCCACCACCTCTCCCGCCGGTGGGTTGTGACCAAGAAGAAGCAAGAAGTTTCCTATTATCATATTCGTGTAAGTGATCCACTGGAGGGAGGTGGGAAAGGCGCGGACCAACGCTCTTTATAAAGCTGCCACCGTCCCAGAACCCCCGTTATTACCCCAGGGTTCACGTCCATCCATCCATCTACTTGTTCTCCCATTTCTCGTGCTCAACACCCCTCCCTCCCGTTGATCTGCTTGAGCTCGATTCTCACGGCCTTCAACATGTCCGGCCAGGGCGCCCCTGCCTCCATCAGCAGCGGCGACAAGCCCGTCATCCAGTCCGATGCTGCCGACTCGAAAGTTGTGGCGGGCCCTCAATTCGCTGCCACCTTCCAAGAGGAGGACTTCTGGACCCGGTGCGGATTGAGCGGCAAGTCGTTTCAGAAACGGCACTATGGAAGAGGCCTTGTTGAGATGGACCGCGCCATGAAGTCCCGCCATCTGCACATGATTGCCATTGGTGGTTCAATTGGAGCTGGATTCTTTGTCGGCTCTGGCGGTGCCTTGTCGAAAGGTGTAAGTCCGTCCACTATGCCTTCAAGCATGACTCTGTCTTTATTTCACATGTGTCATGGAAAATCAGTCTCTGACATTGAAAAGGGTCCCGCTTCCATCTTGATCTGTTTCTCCATTGTCGGCTTCATGGTCTTCAACGTCGGTACGCCACAACACAACACAACCCACCCCGGAAAAACCTGACTTGGAACCCATCATTGACAGAAAATTGTAGTCTTCGCTCTGGGCGAGATGGCTGTCATGTATCCCATTTCCGGCGGCTTCTACACGTATGCAACTCGATTCATTGACCCATCCTTTGGTTTTGCCGTTGGCTGGAACTACTTGTTCCTGTGGCTAGTCGTCCTGCCGCTGGAACTCACAGTCTGTGGCCTCGTGATACAGTACTGGGATACCGAGACCAGCGTTGCGGTATGGATCACCATCTTCCTCGTCGCCGTCATCGTAATCAACATCTTTGGCAGCATAGGCTTCGCCGAAGAGGAGTTCTGGGCCTCGTCGATCAAGCTCATCTCTGTCGTCATCTTCATGATCATCGCACTGGTTCTCGTGCTCGGTGGCGGGCCCGACGACGGCAGGTATAACGAGTACTGGGGTGCTCGTTACTGGCACGATCCAGGTGCCTTTCGTAATGGCTTCAAGGGTTTCTGCTCAGTCTTCGTGACGGCCGCTTTCTCTTTTACGGGGACTGAACTGGTTGGTTTAGCCGCCGCGGAGACTGCCAATCCGGTCAGGTCGCTTCCCAGTGCCATTAAGCAAGTATTTTGGCGAGTCATTGTCTTCTATGTCCTGGGCCTCTTCTTCGTCGGATTGCTCATTCCATCTGATGATCCGCGATTGCTGGCCAGCCAGGCTTACACCGATGTTAAGGCATCCCCGTGGGTCCTCATCGGCCACTATGCCAAGCTGCGTGGGCTGGATCACTTCATGAACGCCATTATCCTCATCTCAGTGCTCTCCATCGGCGTATCGGCCGTCTTTGGAGGATCTCGTACGCTCACTGCCCTCGCTCAACAGGGCTATGCGCCCAAGATCTTCACCTACATCGACCGATCTGGGCGGCCGCTTGCCTCCGTCATTGTCCTTATTCTAACGGGGCCACTTGCCTATCTCAACTTGAGCGCATCGGGTCCTACGGTGTTTGACTGGCTGCAGGCTATTTCGGGATTGGCTGTTCTGTTTGCCTGGGGAGGAATCTGTCTGTCACACCTTCGTTTCCGGGCTGCGTGGGCCTACCACGGCCACTCTCTGGAGGAAATTCCCTTTCGTGCCGCGTTAGGCGTCTACGGCTCCTGGATCGGCCTGATTTCATGTATTTTGGTTTTAATTGCTCAGGTGAGCTTCTTCTGCCCTTTTCTCTTTTTTTTTGGTTCTTGGAATTTTTTTTTCTTTTGGCCGAACCACTCCCGCTAACCCACTGAATTCCAGTTCTTTACTGCCATTGCTCCTCCGGGCCAGGATGGCCTTAATAGCGTGGAGGGCTTCTTCAAGTCCTATCTTGCGTTCCCCATTCTGCTTGCGTTCTGGGCTGCTGGATTCATCTGGAAGCGAACGGGTTGGCTGCGACTTGACCAGATTGACGTGGACACGGGTCGGCGTGAGCTGGATTGGGATGACATCCGGGCGTACCAGGATCAGATCAAGGCGATGCCAACTTGGCGGCGGGTCCTGCACAGAATCTTTTAGCGATGTGCACGTAATTTCAGTTGCTTCTTGGACATAATGAGGGCATTTGGAACCACATACAAGCGACACATACTCCGTCGTTCAATGAACATGGACATGGTTTCTTCCATCGGAATTATACTTCCACTATTTTCCCACTCTGCTTTCCGTGTATCGTACGTGCATGTATTTCGGGGAAGCAACCCGAACGTGAGCGTTGCAATGTCTTGAAAATAAGGTGACTCCTTAGCCCGGCGCCGAATGTGAGCTTGCCGGGGTTGTGTGCCGTATCTCAATGACCCGATCAGCCCTGCGGACGGAGCACAACTGCCGTCATGGTGGGCGTTGTCGAGATGCTACGCGCCGTGGTGGAAGGGAAGCCCGGGAGAAGGGGGCGCCAGGGCCCGGGGATGAGGTGGCACTCCGAGTCTGGTGAGCAATCTTCCGAGGTTGTTTACGGTCAAATTGGATTGAGCAACGTGGACTTTGCACACCAAGCTAGACCTGGAATCAATGTTATGGATGATCTCTCGCTCAATGTTTCTGCCGGTAGGGTGACGGATGGCTTTAATGGTGAGCTTATACTGATACATTTACTTCGTCTCCTGGAGTACGATGCTGCTTCTTCTGAGGGGTCAAAGTGCAGGAGGCTGCTAGAGTGGTGTGCGCGTATGACTTCTTCATCTTGGAGCTGCCTGAAGATTGCGATACAGATCCTGAAAGTGACGAGGCGGAAACTCTTGAGGTTGAGGGGGGGACCCAGCTGATCTGGCCAAGCTCATGAGCAACGTGGCCATCGAGGATAAAGCTCGCATGGAAGCGAGAACGAGCAGAAATGTAAGAAGTGATCGAATGAGTACCACCAATTTCGTGGATCCTATGTATGCCGATCAAGTATACGACGCAGTGCATGGCATGAATGCGGGCATGCGAGGTTCCCCGTATGGGCTACGCCACGTCATGGAGTGGTGAATAGTAGCCGAAATAAATGAACAGTAACAATGCAAGATGAAGATGTAATCGATGGCGCAACTGACTCAATTGCAACGAGGAACACAGAATTGCGAGAGGAAAACCCCGATCCAATCCCCGGTTCCCAAAGTTCCTGAGCCATTGCCGCTTCGACTTGCTCAACAACCTGGGCCTTGGTGGGCATCCCGAACCGCCCTAAGACAAAGGAACCAAAACGACGACGATGATGACGCCGACAAAAAGTTCAATGCGTAAGCTTAACGGTTTGGCCATTCTCCGAACGATCGTCTTTGGCGCAGGGCCTTGCAGCCAAGCTGAGTTCCTGCCTACCACCAAGGGCCGCGGTGGCAGCGAAGGACATGGGACTTAGTTTTTGATCGATGGGAGGTGTGTTGGCTCACGGGAATATCCTCTTGCCCGCGTCAGCAACATGGTTATTGCGCGTGTTGGTCTTATGACCTGCGTCCTGCACCACGAGGCGCTGAGCAGTTTACTTGCCATGGTAAAGTTGTGACTCGGGAGCACGTTAAGCCGCAACCAGCTTCACGAAGCAAGAGGAATAAAGGCGTGGCGGCCATCCAGAAGCGGTGGTGACGCTCATACTCTCGAAGTCTATCTCGTTCCTTCCCTATTGACCTTGTCCTGTCGGCTCGGGGTGACGTGCGGTCTTGAACTTGTGTACGCAGCGAACCCCCGAGAATATGAAACAAAGAACAACCAAACGGGACAAGTCTACTCCGGAGCCGTACGTACCCACCTCGTGATTGGGCCACATCTACACATCCCACAATTCTACGTAATAATTACCGCCACCAAATTTATGCGGCACTCCCTGGCAACAAAAGTATCAGAATAATAACATAATAACAGGCATATCGCCCCCGCGCACGGCACCTCCCGCCTTGACGGCTTCAGTGACGATCTCTTCGATGCGGGAGCCGTAACCATCTTGAAGATATCCAGATCTGCGCTGAGCGGGAGACCCGGCCTTGTTGGCAAAGTGGGCGATTCGTCAGATTGCCTTACTGTTGTGCTCAAACGTGAGCTCCTCGTCTCGCAGTCCAAGCGGCGCGGCGAGAGCCCAAGAGGCGGTCGCCACAGCATGCACGAGCTCATTATCACCGTGGTTGAGAGAGGCGATGGTGTTGGGGGAGGGAACATCCCAGATGTTGGCGAAGACGACGGGCTTGCCAGGCACGTGCAGGTGCCTTGAGGGCCTTGGCGGCATTGTTGGAAGCCATGACTCGTACGAGATTGGTAGAATGGGTGTGCATTGTCATCAATCCTCTTCTCACCTCATGACCTTACTCATTACTCAACGCATATAACACCAATCGCGACAGCTCCTCTTTTCAAAAGTTCTCTCGAATCATCTCTCAGCGAACACGCTAATGACCTTTCCGTTCCCACCCATTTACCACATCAAGAATCGGTCCTGGGAGCGAGAATTCAACATGGCGGTGTTTACTCTGTTGGGTAAATGAAATGTGCAACTTCAGAGGTAATCCGAGTCAGCCATTCATTACCTCCCACAAGCCGGATACCAAAACACCTATCCAGATGTCTGTCTTCAACAACCTTGCCAAAATTTTACCAGTTCATTGCTCATCCGTCTTGCCTGGCTGTGAATCTGACTGAGACACGTGAGTTTCGACAGGGTCGTGTATGTTATTAACGTCTCGAAACTTGCGCGTAAATACACACTTCACTCACCAGCTCGCATGTCACCTTCTGAAGTTGCATGAGCACAAACAGCAATATGTACGGCGGATCTCGCCCACCACCCACCGGACCAAGCTGAGTCAGGAACAGGTTATCATCACTATGTATAGGCCATGGAGAGGTTTATTGCAGATAAGATACAGTACATACATATAGTCCGAATATTCGCGGTTACGAAGTGGCTGCTAGTCTATGCTAAGAGGCTTATAGTAATAACGTGGACGTGCTCAGGAGGTTATATGTAGGCACACAATAAGGCATGATAATAAATGCGTTATAGCTAATAAGTAAGCATCTAATATATGGGTATTCTAACTCATCCAAGCTTATTGGAGGATAATCACGAATTGTCAGGAGCATGGAGGCAGAAAGGGCAGAGAGGGACAGAAGATCTTCGGATTCAGCAGAGAACTAAGAGCTATTGCCTAGCTGCGAGCTAGCCACGTGAGCGTAAGGCAGGGTATATAGCAAAGACTGCCTATATAAAGGTAGAAGTTTAGAGTTTGAAACATTCGTGCACCTACCTATAGGTAGTGTTGTCCTAGCTACGTGTGAGAATCTATGTAGTCTGCCCTCTGTTCATCATCATCCCTGGACCCTGACCGAAGTCGTGACACGAATCTTTTAGTGGGCACATGCGCCGCATTGCGTCATGTTCTATCACGCCGGCAATATAGGCAACTCGATTCAGCAGGTATCTTGCTATTATTATGCCTAGCATATGTAATACGGACGCAGCACTAACACGAATCAGGTTTATACCGAGTTCTATTGGCAGTGGGGCCAGATATCTCGTGCGCACAACGACGGACTCATGAGCATGGTCTTAGTACGGAGTAGCTATTCATACTAGCCCTATTAGCTTACCTTAGTCTTTCCGGCCTTCTAGGCATTTCCCCCCAAAGAGAACCCGATTCGGTTAGGTAGAGGAGCAAAACGGGGTTAAAATGTTAAAAGGCATAGTGTTAGTTGCATAGGGCGCTTAATATCTTTAATATTAAACTCCTATCTTACATAGAGCTGGAGATAAAAAATAAATAGTATATATTATAATTACTTATTTATCTTAGTCTACTTAGAAAGGCAGGGAAAGGGTTATAAAATAGAGGGTACTTTATATAGAGGAAAAAGGGTTATACAGGTTACGTAACTATAGGCCTTGCCCTATCACAGGGCCAGATCGCGATCGCAGCCGCGGCTAGGCCACGCAAGCAGCCCTTTGCAACAACGGAATTGATATCATATTTATTCTAACACATAGTGCATAGACATATATGTACAAGAAAATGACATATTGATAGGATCGTGGATCTTAATAGAAGCAATTTGCTGATAATAATACAAGATGAAAAAAAAAAAGAAGAACAAAAGAAGAACAAAAGAACCACATCTATATAAACTGTGCCATAGTCCCGTCCTTCGATCATTTAGGGCATCTCTATTATCCTTTACAATTATCTTTTCGCATTATCCTCCAGAATCCATCAACCATGAAGTCAAGCGGTTTCTTTTCCCTCCCACTGGCCCTTCTGAGCATTGGCTCAGAGGCTTGCCCCATCGGCCTCAACCAAACCGAGCATGGGAGCTTCATGGCTTGTAATACGACCCTATTCCCGAAACATGCGCCATGGGCTATGAAGTCGACTTGCCCAGGCCCAGATGGCAAGCCGATGAAGACAGAATTTGTCTTCGGGAGATGCCTGCTTAACATAAACGGCGTATTGCGAGGTGGACATAGGTGAGTTTCTCTAATAGATAGGTTACGATCTATCTTCGCAAAAGAGGGCCGATTTTTTTTTTTACTAATTGTATTTTTAGTAATGCATTGACATGGAAAATTTTTCTACAAACTTGTAACTGGCACGAGGGCTCCCTTGTTGGCTCAGTGTACAATTGCAGGTGCAAAGATGACAACGGCCAATGGGTTGATAATTCCATAGATCTCGGTTAGTTGTCCTTCTTTTTGTATAAAAATCTGCAAGTCTAACCTCGCCGGTAATAGAAGGTATCATTACACCTCAAAACGGCAGGCTACACTGCTACGATCATTATGGAAAGATTGATCCTGAAGCCGATCCTGAAGGGGCCCTTCGGGAGAGAAAAGAAGAAGAAAAAGACCCCCTCCTCGAATACTATGCCAGGGACATCTTTGCAGAGTTATCCGCGAAAGATAAAGATGTAGAAATGGGAGAAGAGAAGGCCTAACTGGCGGCTAAAAGCCAGTAATCGGTGGCAGAAGGTGACTACATAGCGATCCCGGATGGTGGCCAGTGGCGGGCCAAATGGTTTGTCAATTTTTTCGCAGAGGGGGATGATGACTGGTCGCAAGTGATCGCAAGTGGCCGCCAGCGGTTTCTCGACACCTTACTACGGATCCGTATTACCGACCGAATGATCGCGTGATGGAATTCCTCTTTTCGTCCGGAGTGGGTGCCAATTGGAGACTTGTTGTCATGTGTGGAGGTACATACGGGGTTTGGTGCGAGTCCAAAACTCCGTTCGTGTCGTTGAGAGTTGAGTTGCGTTGCTTTTTGCAGTATCGACCCACCTGGCTCGTCGGGGGGGTTATGTTATGTACAGTAATAAATCTCGGCACTAGAAAAGTCTCTTAAAAAGTTCGTCTCATATCTGCCTTTTGACTAGCAGAATAGATTACACCACTATCTCTATCGCTCCTTGACTTGCTTGACTGACTAGATGACTGACTAGATAAATGAATGATGAATTGACGAATTGGCTGATTGGCTGATTGGCTCATTGGCTGATTGGCTGATTGGCTCATTGGCTGATTGACTGATTGACTGAATTCGCAATAATACACTGTGGTCTTATTATGCTTAGCATATACAGCGGATTTTCACCGCTTACCTAATTGGGATTCAGAGGCTCCACCCTGGATACGAGACGAACTCATCCTGTGGCAGCGCGAGGTACCTGTGCTTGCTAGACCAGTTGAAACCCCCTGAACCGATCCATTCATACCCTTTGCCAAGATGTTGACAACCGACGGTTCCCCTGTCCATGTTTCGCCTCGACCATTCCATTTCTTGCCAAACAAGCCTTTTATTTCCTATCCTTCTTTTCATCCCCAGACAATCTCCTAAACTGGTTGATTTCGACATTCTTTATTTTCATCTCTTCACTCTCGCCCCGTCACACACAGTGCGACGGTACACTTTAAACAACCCAACTCCTGCGCCTGTCCGTGCGGTGTCATAAGATCCGCACACATCCACCAACTTCAAGTATACGAAAACAGTCGCCAGCCAGCCAGCCTACATATATCAATAGACAATCGTCCTTGTAGTGTTTTGCGGAAACTAGCAGCGATGGCTGCGGAAGACTCCCAGGCGACGTCCAAACTCGCCTCCTACTTGTCTCGGCTGAGTCCCATCCCGGCCTTTCCAGATTACACAGGCCCGTACAAGGTTGGCACTGTTGATGTAGAAATCCCAGTGACCGACCTGAACCCCCCGAGTCCAGCGCCAGAGAACGCCGCCGACATCCCAACAGTTCAGTTTCGGGTATTCTATCCAGCCGTAGCTGAATCGAAAGAGAAACCCATCACCTGGTTGCCGAATCCTCAGAGGCAACATCTCTCCGCGTACACCAAGTTTTTAGGCATTGGGCCAACCTTGTCAGACATCCTCTCGTGAGTTGTCATCGAATCGCTGCGAAAAATGACGGGCAGCAAATGATCTAAACTGACTGAATGTGCTCAGATTCCTGCCGCGACACCTTCATTATACGACGATTCCTGTCCACAAGAACGCCGAGGCTGCCGGTGCCGATACAGATGCAAAGCGATGGCCGACAATGATTTTTTCTCACGGCCTTGGAGGCGGTCGAAACTCCTACTCCTACATAGCTGGGTCGTTGGCATCTCATGGTGTCGTTGTGTTTTGCCCCGAGCATAGAGATGGCAGTGCCGTCGTCTCCTTCATTCGACTAGCGAGCCAGCCTGGCCGATTTTTCTCATCGCAGACTCGTCGCGTTATCCCCTACAATCGGATTGCCCACGAAGTCACACCCGAAGTGTACGAGGCCCGAGAAGCACAGCTGCGCATTCGTCTTTGGGAGCTTGGCCTGATCCATGACGCCATTCTCGCTATTGATCAAGGTCGATCGTTTACGAACATGAATTTGACGACACCAACTCTCAAGCACTTGGCTGGGCGCTTGGATGTGCACGAACCTGGTCGCCTTATTTTGGGAGGACATAGCTTCGGTGCCACAACGATGCACCAGTTCCTCAAGTGCAACTACTATGCCGATGTTCCCGAGGTTGCGGCGATTAAGAAACCTCTATTCACCCCCGCCAAGGACAGCAACATACGTAAACAGATTACGGAGAAGAATGTGACGATGCTTTTGGACATGTGGTGTATGCCAATTATTGCTCCCAACTCAGCGCCGCTCTTTAACTTGCCACTCCCCGTTTACGCCGATGTGCCCACAGCACCAGGTGGTGCGGCTCTCTTGGCGGTCGAATCTGAAGCCTTTCACAAATGGACGGAGCACTTGCATGTCAAAGCCAAACTATTATCTCCGGACCCGACCTCCAAGACTGTGACGCCCCAGTTGTACGAACGACCAAGCGGCATAAAACTCCCGGAGGCCAATTTCTTCTACGTAATCAACTCTGCTCATCTCAGCCAGTCCGATTTCGGCATCCTGTTCCCCTGGTTAACGAAGAAGATCTTCGACGCAGAGCAGCCCGAACGAGCCCTCCGTCTGAACCTTCGAGCACAGCTTCAACTGTTGAGATCAAACGGCATCCCAGTAGCCCGTACGTATGCCGGTGACTTGATTGAGGGCGCCGCAGTCGACAAGTTGACAATGGTTACCCAGGAAGGCGGTGCCCCGGCTTCTCCAGAGGGCATTGACGACGACAAAGCTATTTTCGACCGAAGTGGTCACGACGCGGTTGACTACTGGAAGTGGATTGATGTGATTGGTCTCGGCGATTCTGTGGGCGAAGACTTTAGCAGATCCGTCGAGGAGCAGGTCGAGGACGGCGAGGAGAAGATGAAGGGGGAGCTGGAGCCGAGCGAGAACGCTGCCATTGATCCTGTGGCACGAGTGCTGAGTGCAACTGCTGCCTGAGCAGGGCGGACTTGAGACATGGTGGTTGAGCTTTTGACGAAATGATGCATACCCGGTTCTGTACAGCTATCAAGCATGAGCATGAGCATGAGCATGAGCATGGTAATGGCGTTTGGGTGGATATTTTCCCCAAGTCAGCACTTGTTTCTTTTTTTCATTTAGTAATTGCTTCCAGCAGATTGCAAATTGACGTGTGGAATCACAATGTGCTAGGCAAAAGATGCGGCCCACCGAACACATTGATTAGTGGACCGGCTGCTCGACCGGCTGCTCGACCGGCTGCTGCCTCTCAGAATCACAGGGCTGTGCAGTGCGCAGGCAGTGGCGACACATGAAGGATGACTCTTCGCCGCAGGCCGTCCTGCGTCACATAGTCTGGCGCCAGTACATCATTGGCCGAGACTGAGAAATTCGGTGGCTCTCTGCTCTCTGGCTGGACGGCTGGGCAGCTGGGCTAGGCAGACGAGGCAGAGCTGCGGTTGCCTTGTGTGCTGGTGCTGGTGCTGGTGCTGGTGCTTACGCTCAATGCATATAAGTTTGGCTTTCTTTCTATCTTTTTCTCTTTCATGTTACCGCTCCATCGCAGACCGAGCCATCTCCTTGATATCCAGCAAAGACACATTCATAGCCATGGTCCAAATAGCCAAGGGTGACGACGAGTCCGTTTCCACGGTCATCGTCACTCCCGCTGAATCAGAGCCGGTGACTGACACAAATGATACCAAAGATGGCACTGCTGATAAGGCCTCTTCCGGTAAAGATGGTGCTGACACTGCCGAGGAGAAGGACCCCAACGCTACTAATGATGGTGAAGAGGCCAATGTCAAGAAGGAAGTGCACCTGAAGGGCATGGTGTCGGAAAGCAAAACCCTCTATGCAAAATTTGATGAGAGGGACAACAGATCGTGGTCTGAGAAGAAGCCTGCGGATTTCGAAGAGGCTGCCGAGGGGGAGGAGACACAGAAGTTTGCCATTATTGTACGGAAACGTAAGTTTGGGTGAAGCAAAGATTTCTCAACATGTTCCGCCAAATTGGCGAGCTGTGACGAGAATACTGGGCTGACATGAGCGAATGCAGAGAAACCCAAGGATGCCGATTCCACAAAGAACCTCGAAATTGACAGCATCATCATCCAGTCTCCTCATTTGAAAAAAGTGCTTGCAGGTGTGCTGCACAAGTATCCCGGCATATCGACCAATCTGTCTCGACTCAAGCTTAAAGCCCCCTTTGAGTGTTTTCTGCACCGATGGGAAAAGTTCGAGGCAGCCCACAATGCCGAGGGCGAAGATCCAGTTGCGAAAGAGCATCTGAGTCTGCTGTACGGCATCATGAAGGAGGAGCTAGGGGAATTGATCAATCTCCGTAAGGAATACTTCAAGAACAAGTTCGTGTCGTTTGAGCACCTCTGGACCATATTCCCCCCAGAGTGCACGGTCTTCGGACAAAAGGAGGGCAAGCCCGTGGCCGCGCTGTTCAAGCGTGGATACTATGCGAATACGCAGTGTGGCAGGGTGTATGTTCTTGACTGCAGGATCATCGAATGGGACGGCGAAAGAATGGGCTGGAGCTCGCTGGACCTACGGATTTCAAATTTCCTCGGCTACGGCAGCTTCACGTCCCTGGCCTGCTACCCAATCGAGCACCACCACAGCCCGGAGGTAATCAAACAGGTGTTGAGAGAGCGCGGCAGGCGGTTTGAGAGCCTCGCGGGCTTCCGCTACAGACAGTACGATGGTGTTGCTTTCTACCATCCCGAGGCGAATTCGGAGAGGACATGCCGCGAGAACATCCAAAGCCGCATTGTCATCGATGGCGCAAACTGGGAGAAGAATAACCCCGATCACACGATGTATCTGGGAAATCTGAATGGGTCCGGTGACAACGGCCACGACGGCTACGACTCCGATGACGATAACCGCGACTGTGACTCCTACCGCTGCGATAGCTACGACTCCTCTGGGACTCGGGACTCGGAAGACGGCCGACCACCATTGACTGAAGAACAGCTCATCTTCACCAGCCCCGTTGTGCGCGGGTACTCACTCGGCACGAAACGCTGGATGGAGTTCATCCTCGACGACGTAGCCGACGTCGAGTTCGACAACCAAGCATTCAGCTCGCTCGTGATGCCGACCGAGAAGAAGGAGCTCATCCTTGCCTTCGCCGAGTCCCAGGCCCAGTACAAGGACGCCTTCGACGACGTCATCTCCGGCAAGGGCAAGGGCATCATCATGCTGCTCTGCGGCGGCCCAGGCATTGGCAAGACCCTCACCGCCGAGTCCGTGGCCGAGCAGATGCGCGTGCCCATGTACTCCATGAGCGCGGGAGATCTAGGCAACGACTCGTACGCCGTGGAGAGCAGCCTGGGCAGGATCTTGAAAATGGTGTCCAACTGGAATGCCGTCCTGCTCCTCGACGAGTGCGACGTCTTCCTCGAGGAGAGAACCTCTGAGAACCTGGAGCGCAATCGTATCGTCGCCATCTTCCTCCGCATGCTGGAGTACTACGAGGGGATCCTGTTCCTCACCACCAACCGAATCAAGCAGATGGATCCGGCGTTCCACAGCCGTATCCACATCACGATGGAGTACCCTCCTTTGGATGAGGAGGCGAGGGGGCAGGTGTGGAAGGCCTTCTTGGGCCGATCGGTCACGCTGGACGGCAAGACCAAGGGCCATGAGGCGCACGATGTGAGTGACGACGAGTTCGCCCAGCTGAGCAAGTTGGATCTGAACGGGAGAGTGATTAAGAATGTGATCAAGGCCGCGAGTCTGCTGGCATATCATCGCAAGGAGAGGCTGGCGTTTGGCCATTTGAGGACCGTGTTGAGGGTCGGAGGCCATTCTCTTTGAAATCTCAGTGGTGCCCATCCACATTCAAGTGATGGTGTTGGCAATTGCAAAGCAGCCCTGTACATATATAGAGGATACTTTTAGGTAGAGAATACCTCTATACCTCTATACATACGATATTTATATATCAGCCTAAGTACTGTCTATAATAGCATTAACTAATATTTAGCAAGTCACTAGTAGACTGTACCGAGTACCGAGTAAGTCACTCATTATCACGCTTGTCGTATGGACATTGGTGTTGATTCGTCTCTTTTTTCTTTCCCTCTTAACCCGTCGTGGTGGCTTCAAAGTTCACACAAGGAAGCTAATTTCCCATCAGGAGGAACCCTCTTTTCTCATGATCTATAAAACGGCGATGGTCTCGAGGCCACCGCGGAAGAAGGTCGTGTTGCTTCATCTTCTGCACCAAGTTGTCGTTGCCCCGTCCAAGACTTCATCGTCGTGCAAGATATCATCATTTGAAAAAAAAAAAAGAGAAAAAAAGGAAGGGAGGGAACAGCCGAAAAAAGATACGCGTCCTCCCCGCCTGCTTTCTTCGGCACGTTTGTGTATTTTTCCTCAGTAGATTTTCTGCATCTTCCCGTCTTTGTTCTGCCTCCCGTGGGTAGGCGCAAATCTTTACCTGGGTTCTGGATGCCGGAATCTGGGGTAATGTAACGTATGTTTTCCCGCTGTGCGGGCTGCATCCCGTCGTCATCACTGCATTGTGACCCCTACTTGTTGCGGTACCATGCTTTGATGAGCAGGGCCTGTGGCGTCCGTGAGATTAACTACTCCGCGTTGCTTCATGCTGCCTTTGATCCGGCCTCGTCCTCATCATCGCCAGTGAGCTCGATGGACGCAGCTGCACTAGCCAGACCACCGGCCTCCCCATTCTCATTCTCATTCTCAAGCAGGCCAGCAGAGGCCAAGAAGTACTCGGCAACTTCACGCTTGTCATTGAGGTTGGCCAGATCCAGTGGCACGTAGTTGCTCTCGTTGGCCAAGGCTGGTGACGCGGCATGTTCCATCAGGAGTTTGACAGCGTCGAGGTGGCCGCCAAGGGCAGCCCAATGCAGCCCGGTGTTGCCGTGCTCGTTCGCTCCGTCGACGAATGCCTGTTTTTCCTCCTGCGGTCTGCCGTCGAAGCATCGCAGAAGCCTCCGTACAGTCTCTGAAGAGGGGAGTCAGCGAATGTCCCGCACGAGAGGCTTGGCAAACAAATGAACTCCGTCAGGGTCCATAGAGTAGGCTTCTCCATCACCGAGGTATGGGTGAGTGCGAGCGCGAGTGCGAGTGCGACATACCTAGATGCCCGTTTCCAGCAGCCATGTGCAAAGCTGTTGACTTGCCCTCATTTTTTGCCTCGATCAAGATCTCCGCTGGTGACACTTTCTCGCGCTCCGCCAACGCCGACAGGGATTCGCTCAGATCTTCGTTTTCTCCTACACGAGCAAAGAAAATTAGATCGTCGATCTCTTCTTCCGAAAGTTTTGGTGCCATGATTGATATTGGTGGTGAAGTGATGAACGGGAACGTCACGAAATTTTTGTCATGGGTGAGGGGACTGTGTGGTTTTCGCTGCCCCGCAGTTTCCGCACCGTAGAGACCCAACGAGAAATTTTGTCTTGATGGATTGGGCCTCAGGGTATTTATAAAGGTGACCTAAATAAACGTGGTCTTCACAAGCAAAACGACGTGCAGGATGATGGTGGGAAATGTTGCATTTCAATTGTGCTGATTTAGTTAAAACGAGTTCAACTCGTACATAATGTTAAAATCAAGCCAAGCATCAATATTCCCTGACTCATCTAGCAACTGGATTTCCGCTTTATAGCCAAGCATCTGCATTACTTGTAGTTCGCGCCTGAGAACCAGGTTGATCAAACTCGAATCGCCATTAGTTATGTAACGCTCAAGTGTATCGACGATGGTCTTTCTGTCCCTCAAGGTGAGTCCCACAGTGTTAGATCGAGGGTTGAAATGGGAAATTTCAGTCAATACGTTTGGCTCGTTCCTTTCCGATATATCGTGAGCAAATGCACTTGCTTGCAGTAATAGTTCCAGCGATGCCAGATGGCACGACTTGATCCCCAACCACCTGATTGAGCGGTTGGGCGTTGTTGGATTGGTGATAATGCGCCCTGAGCCATAGAGATAGCAATGAAATATGTTTATGCCATCCGGGTCAAAATCTGCCAGAACAAAAATTGGTACATCTGGCCGATGAAGACTGAGTGAGTATAGGAAGGATTGAGTGGCCATGTCAGGGTACCCCCTAGCCTGTCAGAATCAGCCATAGACTTCACCAATCACTCGAGGAACCATCTGATCAGCAGCGCACCGTTACAAGCAGTCCTTCACCACAACTAGTCCTTCGCCAGTATTGTGAAGCCGAAAGTGAACGAAATGTCGCCTTGTACATGGTGAGTACCCAGAATCTAGAGGTGAATGGAAATTTGGAGCGGCTCACATCTTTTTCAATGACTAGAATCCATCGAATCGGCCCAATCTTGACGCCTGCGATAGAGGCGTCTGGTGGAATCACAATACCCTGCCCTTGTCAGACGAAAATCGAGATGGAGATTTTTTGGCGCAGCTACCGTTACTCCGGAGGATGCATCCAGAATTCCGCCGTCCAGAAACTGAATACTTAGCGGGCCTGCTACAACACCCTTGGCTGACGCTACCTAGCACTCTCTTAGCTACGTGTTTGCACGGCACGTGTGTACTAACAATATTTAGATCACTACGGTCAAGACCGAGAGTAATTGCGATGTCGTCAACCAACTTATCGACGACTGTTTGCGATTCAAATAGGTCTTGGTGCTGGTAAAATATGCTGCTGATGGAGGGGGGGGGATACCCGATGTCAGCCTTTCTGGAAAGAGAGTAGAATTTCGCAGTGCGTCTCACGAACCGCTTGGTCAAAACGATATCCGACACCAATGCATCATGCGCTAATTGCAGTATCAATACGATGCGAGCTGTGGAAATAAAGCATGAGCTTGGAAGCAACACGAAATGAGTCATCATGCAAAGGGTCGTTACCAAATTTTTGCGCCTCATGGAGTGAGCGACCAGGAAAATGTACTCTCGTCGGAAGTGCCTGCTCTCGCCGGCTTTGCACGCTTCTGCGAGACAGGACCTGAATACTCATTGGCTCTGCAGAAGTGATACTATCGATGACAGTCTCTAAAAGGCTCTCGATACGTGATATGGCTGTTCCAGACGCAACGGCTCGCCCTCTTGGTCCCAAACGTGTGGTCTCGCGGATGATATTTTGGCTACCAGACGCCATGGCGACGATACGAGGCATTCTTAACCATTCTTTCTGACGAGGACCTGTGTCGAAGACATCGAAGACAAAAGAGAACATCTCAGCTCGGTCGGCAAGTTGTGGCTGTGATGCCTGCCTTCATTGTTAATACAGCTGCCAACGGCCCGATGCAGCTGCGCCTCTACCAAATAACTGGGTACATCTGACGTTCACTACACATCATGCGAAGCCGCCCACATGAGTTGCGCTTCTGCGCTTCTGCTTTGCGTCGGCGCTTCGTCGTCGTTCCAAAAGGTATTTTAACATCGACATGGTCAAGTAGGTCAAATAATTTTCCTAGGGCGCTTTGGTCTGGTCAACAGCTTGGACAAGCAGTACGAACCATGTCAGCACAGCCCAAAGTCTTTCCCAGCGCTGGCTTCCAGACTGTCCCAGCAGATCAGCGAACAGAAGAAGAGGATCTCCCAAACTACAAAGCTGAGCGCTATTACCCCGTGCGCATTGGCGAAGTCTTTCAGGAAAGATACCAGATCGTGGGTAAGCTTGGCTTTGGTGGAGGTTCGACCGTTTGGGTTTGTCACGACCTCAAGTACGTATCAACAATGCGGAAGTTTCAGGGGGTTTACTGACGCGCATACTGCACCAGGGAAGATGCATTGTTGACCATCAAGATCTGCACCACTGGGGAGATTGGGAACAGAGACGCGAGACAAGAAGTGATCATTTCTGAGCACATCCGCTCCGTTGATGCACCGCATCATCCTGGCAAACAGAGATTGCGCGTCGTTTTGGATAATTTTGAGATTGAAGGGCCCAGTGGAGGACATCAGTGCCTGGTCTTTGCTCCGTTGGGTCGACCGTTGACAAGTTTCCGCAAACTTTTCCCAGGGAACGCTCTTGACTCGAATGTTCTCCGCCAAACCTTGCTTTGTATAATTATGGGTCTAGACTTCCTCCATCAGATTGGCGTTGTCCATACCGGTATGCATCAAGCTTCAGACATCAGTTGAACTTTCCCCGCTAAGCTGAAGCACTACAGATCTCTCTCCAAACAATATATTGGCAGGGTTGGGTCCAGAAGATGCGGATGTATTCAAGCAGATCGAAGAGCTCGAGCTATCGTCCCCCTCGCCACGCAAGGTCTTAGCAGACCGCGAAATCTATCTTTCCTATGAGCTTCCAATAACTCATGGCGCACCGGTCATCACTGACTACGGCGCTGCCCGATTAGGTGAGCCGGACGAGAAGCATACTGGAGACGTCATGCCAGGAGTCTATCGAGCGCCTGAGATAATTATGGGATCGAAATGGGATTGTAAGATTGACATGTGGTCACTTGGAGTCATGGTAAGTTGATCATGTAAGAGACGGAACAAGGACGAGAAAACCCCTGGGTAACTGTGATGGGCAATAGGTTTGGGATCTCTTCGAAGGTGGTCGACTCTTTCGTGCCGTCAGCGCTGAAAGACTGGACGACGAAATGCACCTCGCAGAAATGGTGTCATTACTAGGTCCACCACCTAAGAGATTCTTGGACATGCACGAGCAGTCTCGCAAATACTGGGATTCGAAAGGTGAGTGTGCTCCATGCGCCGCTCTTGATATTTTCTCGATGTCCCTGGGGCGTGCTGACTGTATTCATTCTGTCGTCCAGGTAACTGGATTGCGTCAACGCCCATTCCTGCCCAATCTCTTGAGAGTCGCGAGATCAAGTTAGAAGGCGAAGAGAAGGAGTTGTTTCTCAAGTTCGTGCGCAAGGTGCTGCGCTGGCTGCCAGAAGACCGCGCATCCGCCGAGGACCTTTATCAGAACGAATTCCTCAATGGTTTCATCCGCCACGAAGGCCATGTCGCCGGGGAAGGTGATAGAAGAGACGGGAAAGGCTCAGAATGACAATGTAGAGCCAAGTAGGGGGATCAATCAGACTCCAATCTGGATAACAGGTCCTCAGTCCTCTAATGGATACAATAGAACTTTCTTTCAATGATGTTGATTGCCGTAAAGTGTCTTAATTGGCATCGGCTTTGGCGTGGCGTGATCAGCCACGGGCTATTTTCATAATCACACATTAATCTCTTTGGTGTAAGGCTACACTTGCGTACCGACCCACTTTTCCTGGGTGGCAAAAGGGGGTGACCCGCGATGCACTTAATTATTGCAGGACGTGCAATATAGCTCTTTATAATCAATGACGTAAAAAAAAAATTAAAAATCAATAATATAAATTAGTATAGGCTAGAAGTACCTTAAATAGCGATGTTTCTATTGGCTAATAGCCCTTGTTAGTACGCAAGTGTAGCCTTATGGGCAGCAAAGAGATACGGTCTACCCCCTGTTTGATTTTACATGACTACAAGCCCCACGCAGGGCGGCCACTATTAGCTCTAAGTGGCTATTGTGGGTAAAGCTATTAGGGATACTATATAGGGGTTCTTACACTAGTAAGAGATACTAAATAGCCTAGGGAAAATACACGTGATATTAGGTACTTCTTACCTTGCTAAAGGCTACATTAATCTTTAGTTTAGTATGTGATTAGCCTGCTACCCTTAGTTATGTACTTACATATGTAAAATCAAACAGGAGGTACGGAGTAGACTGTACATGTATCTCCTTGAGCGTGTTAAAGCTAGTGGAGTCACGTTCACCAGGGGCGGTATGTATCTCTAGTTTACTTTTATCTAATTGGATACATACAGACCCTGGTTAACGTGACTCCACTAGCTTTAACACGCTCAAGGAGATAATGTAATAAATGCTCCGTAGCGCCAGGCACCAGGCACCAAGCGCCAGGCCCCAAGCACCAGGCACTACGCAAGGCACGCACCTGTAACTTCAAAATATTCCAGTTCCGCCCCCTATTGCCTGGCCATCATAGAAACTGGATGACCACTTTTGATTGCGCTCTGCTTACCGAGGTCGCCGTGCACGCGAGGCATCTCGAACCTTCATTCTAGTTCAAGTACGACATGGCCACAGCAACGGGACGTGACGTTGGCTCGGCCAAGTCACGTAAACGAGCTAGCGATACTGAGCTAGGATTTCCCAGCAAGCCCAAGATCGAGGCGAAAACGGACCCCACTCGATGGCGATTGAAGGACGACGACAGCCGTCACACATGGCATTACCTTGCGGACGAGAGAGAAGCAAAAGATTGGCCTCAAAGCTATGCAGAAAAATACTTCCTGGGCCTGCCTCTGGTACGAATTGCTACATCAAACTACTTTCGAGAACATCTTGCCTTGTGCCTGATGGCTGACCCTGATGAATGCGATTAGGACCTCCCTGCTCTTCCCAAGGCAGAAGCCCCTTTGGACGCCGCGCGAAACGCACTCGAGTTTTTCGAAAAACTTCAGCTGCCTTCAGGTCACTGGGGCTGCGAGTATGGCGGGCCAATGTTCCTACTCCCAGGTGTCGTTGTCTGCTGGTATGTCACAAAAACGCCCATCCCATCAGCCTATGCAACAGCCATAAAAGATTACCTATTTGCGAGAGCACATCCCGAAGACGGAGGCTGGGGCTTGCATATTGAGGGTGAAAGCACTGTTTTTGGCATCACCCTTAACTACATTGTGCTCCGACTCATTGGTGTCGACCACGAAGACCCCGTCATGGTCAAGGCTCGAGGCACGTTGCACAAGCTTGGGGGTTCTGTCAATGCACCCCATTGGGCCAAGTTCTGGCTTGCAACTCTAGGCGTAGTCAGCTGGGATTGCGTGAACCCCGTGCCGCCCGAGATCTGGCTGTTGCCCGACTGGGTTCCAATTGCACCGTGGAGATGGTGGGTTCACATGCGACAGATTTTTTTGCCAATGGGATATATATACTCAAAGCGATGGAGCTGCGAGGAGACGGACATCATTCGTGGCCTGAAGGAAGAGCTCTTCATTGAGCCTCACGCTGAGATCAATTGGGCGGCTCATCGAAACAGCATTGCGCCCGGGGACAACTATCACCCCAAGTCATGGTTGCTCAATACTACAAACTGGTTCCTTGTCAACATTTGGAACCCCTACTTGCGACCGAATTTTATAAAAAAATGGGCCGAGGACTGGGTCAGCGAATTGATTGACATGGAGGACGCCAACACTGACTACCTAGACGTCGCCCCTGTGAATGCGCCAATGATAACAATTGTGTGCTATATCAGAGATGGACCTGACGCTTTCAGTGTGAAAAGACACATTGAACGGTTGAACGAGTCTCTTTGGGTCAAAGATGAGGGCATGCTATGCAATGGCACCAACGGCGTTCAATGCTGGGATACTGCCTTTTTGATCCAAGGCGTCTTTGAAGCTGGGCTTCAGAACGATGAGAAATGGCACCCGATGCTGCTTCGCGCTCTAGAGTATATGGAACGTCAACAAATACGTGATAACTGTGTTGACCAAGAAAAATGTTATCGGCAACCGAGAAAGGGAGGCTGGCCATTCAGTAATAGAGACCAAGGTTACGGCGTCAGCGACTGCATTTCAGAAGCACTCAAGGCTATCATCTTGTTGCAAAAAATGGGCGGCTTCCCAGAGGTCCTCCCAGACCATCGTATTTTTGATGCAGTCGACACTCTTTTGTTATACCAAAATGACAATGGCGCCTTGTCTAGCTATGAGGCACGACGAGCAGGTGAATACATGGAAACGCTCAATGCTTCCGAAACATTTAGCCGAATCATGATCGAATACGACTACCCTGAATGCACAACAGCCGGCGTAACAGCTCTTTTTTTATTCAAAAAGTTCTGGCCTAAATACAGAACCAAGGAGGTCAATTTATTTATCAAGAGAGCAACCAACTGGATTAAGAGCAACCAGAGAATCGACGGCAGCTGGTACGGCAGCTGGGGCATCTGCTTCACCTACGCCACCATGTTTGCTCTGGAGAGCATGGCCAAAATTGGCGAAACTTACAGCAACAGTCAAGTCTCGAAGCGCGGCTGTGACTTTCTGATATCCAAGCAGAGACCCGATGGCGGCTGGTCCGAAAGTTACAAAGTAGGGCGATTCCGGATTCCAGCAGCCACCCATACTTTGCTTGATCGTGTTTGAACTAACAATGCTTTTAGTCTTGCGAAACCATGGAGTATCACGAACATCCGATGGGTTCTCTCGTGGTACAAACGTCCTGGGCTTTGATTGGCCTGATCGAGGCTGATTACCCTGACATCGAACCGCTCAAGAAGGGGATCAAGCTCATCATGGAGAGGCAGCAGGAGAACGGCGAATGGTTACAAGAAGCTATCGAGGGTGTTTTCACCAAATCTTGCATGATTTCATATCCCAATTACAAGTTTACGTTTACGATCAAGGCCTTGGGTCTATTTGCCAAGAAGTACCCTGATGTCCGATTCGAGTTATGATGGGCGGAGCTGAAGCTGTTTCAATAGTACCTTGATAATACCTTGTATTTTACACGGAAGTCAATTGTACCACTATATGAGTTTCTTTTTAGTTTTTTAGTTTTTTTTTGGGGGGGGGTGGGTTTAGGTTTTTTTCTCAATTTAGTAACAATCAATATCTAATACTCAATATATTCATCAACTTTCTCGAGCATGAGCTAGAAATTCGCGGCTTCCCTTCGCTGTGCTGCATTGCAACAGGAACAAAAGCTGCCCACCGCAAGACGGGAGTTTCTAGCATGTTCGCTCCTGAGTCCTGAGCGACAGTGTCAGCTGCTGTGCGCTTGTTGGCCCCACCAGCACCAGCATTGAACCACGCCCACGCCAAGGTGACGGCGGTGTATTAAAGGGAAGCCTACGGAGTAGATCTAAATCATACATACACATACAGTTTTCTGTCAAGTCCTTCACTCTCTTACATCCTATCCGCATTACATCGGCCTCGTCCAGCACTGCTCAAATGTCGCACATCACGCAAGCCTCGATCGGCTTGAAGGCTCTGGACGCCAGAAAGTGGGACGAAGCCCTCGAATTACTGTCCAAGGCTCTGCTCTCCTCCCCAAACCCAGCATGGCTCCTGGCCCGATCTAAGGCTCTCATTAATCTCAAACGATATGAAGAAGCTCTAGATGACGCAGAAGCCGCTTTCAACGCCGCTTTTGATAGAAAAAAGCGAGAGTTGCTGATCGAGGCTCACTACCGTCGAGCCGTAGCACACTTTCGTCTGGGGCAGTACGCCAACGGGGATTGCTGCAGCATTTATGCAATGCGTCTATGCAAGGGCTTTCCTGCCATAGAGAGAGAGGATCCCAAACACCAGCACATTGACGAAAATGGATTTTGGACTGAAACTCTGGAAAGTGCTAAGCTTGAGGCAGCAGAGGATACTGTCAACAAAACCCGTGATGGTCGAGAAATGCCAGCTACGATGGATTCAGTCAAAGACTCTCCACTTTTCAACGGTTGGCGACGAGCAAGTACTATGCGAATGCAGTGTCTCAACGCCATGGGAAAGCTGCCTGCAGATGACCCGGCACGAAAAGTCACAGTCAGCGTCAAGCCTGAGTACAAAAGGCTCGCCGACCTAACAAAAGACAGGGAACTCGAAAACACTGGTTTGGAATTGTCTTCTGGTGTCACAAAGCATAGATCGGAATCTCGTACATGCAAGTCTCTTCATGTACAGGATTATCAGACGAATAGCGTCATGAACGTGTCTATTTTCAGCAAAGGCGTCGACAAAGAAAAGCTGCGTGTTGAATTCCTCCCGGATTCTGTGCGACTGAACCCCGTCATTTATCCCGATGGCGAAGAAAAAGAGTTTGTGCTCAGGCTGTACTCGGAAATTGATCCATCTACTTCGAGTTTTACCGTGACTCCTAAAAAGGTTGAAATGCAGCTTACAAAGAAAACGGCTGGCAGGTGGCCACGGTTGACCATACAAGAGCCTGTAGATCAGGAAGCAAAAAACGAGCGCCAGGAGTAAGTTGTTGTTTATTTATTTATTTATTTATTTTTTCTTTTACTGCAGCGGTTGACATTGCTGTTGAACAAACTAACTCGGTCCCTTTTATGAAACCCTATAGGCTGGAAATGGAGTCTGCAGATGAAAAATCAAATTCAGCTGCCTCTACGTCAGATCATGAAGACGAAACTGCTCGCAAAGACGCAGCAAACACTTCTGTTGGTACGAAATCAGCTGGACCGGTGTACCCAACCTCGTCACGTACAGGGCCAAAGGACTGGGATAAGATCACGGCCGACGATGAGAAGGATGAGGAGGCAGAGGGTGGCGTGAACGACTTTTTTAAGAAACTGTACAAGAATGCGTCAGACGACCAGAAGCGCGCCATGATGAAGAGCTTTACTGAGAGCAACGGGACTTCGCTAAGTACCGATTGGCTAGATGTAGCGAACCGCACAGTTACAACGAAGCCGCCCGAGGGCGTGGAGGCCAAGGAGTGGTAGCCTGGGTGAGTGAGTGACAGAACTCACTTGATCAAGACTGTTCTCAGAGAATATGTACTTTTTTTTTTTTCTTTTTTAAAGGGGGTGACTAGTGGAGATTGTGTGAACATTCGCGCGACAGTTAGTTTAGCGTTCAGTTAAAAAGTCCAATGCAATGCATGATATAATTGGTGGTGGTCTTCTCATGCGCTTCAAAACTCGTAACCAATATGTTCAAGAGTGAGCACTCTAGTCCTCTCGCCCTGGGTATTTATTGCCTTGTTCAAGGACCATTGTATTTGACGGAGCATACGATTTTGTTCTTCATCATGGTCTTCTTTTCTTCGTTTTCATCATGGTTCGTCATCCTTGATGTGATGCGGGAAACCTACTGTCCAGTCTGAATCTACATGTCAGCCATCCTGTACACCTTGCCAACTTCCATCCAACGATCTGCCTAGACGTCGATACTCGGATCGACGTCACGGACGCGACGCACAACATGGTCGTACCACTGCCCACTCCTCAAGTGCCTCTGGGCCACCTCGGGCGTCCACGGGTCGTGCGTGCCCCTGTACATCTCAGCCTGGCCGGCAGGAATGTAAGCGGCTCTGCTCAAAAAGTCCTCTGCGGCAATGTACGCGCCGCGCAGCCATCTCGCGCCGCCGGCCGCGGCGTCGAAAGCGTTCCTGCCGTGCATGACGCGGAGATTGTCGAACAGCACGCACTCCCCCTGCTCCATCTTGTAGCTGTGCACGGCGTCTGGATGATTGACCAGGCCCTCGAAGACACGGGCCGGCGCGATCCAGTCCCTCAGATCAACAGTGGCAGCGGCGGCGCTGTCTTCGTAGCGGTAGCGGCCCTGGAAGGGGGGGCTCCAGTACACGCCCGCGAAGCCGTTCTCGCCGTCGCCGTCGCCGTCGCCGTCGATGACGCTCCGCTCCGCACGGTAAAAGTAGCCGTGCTTGTCGTACTGGTACGGGACCGGGTGCTCGGCCAGGGGCGCCATCCTGCGGCTCGTCTTGACCAACGGCCAGAGCAGGCGGCCTGCTCTCTCGCCGTCGCTGAAGAGGGATTCTCCGCCGGAGCAGGAATTGTCCATGCAGTGGAGGACTTGGATCATGGGCGGCGGGGAGAGGTAGCAGAGGTCCTGGTGCAGGCCCAGGCGGCCGCTCATGTAGGCCACGTTCTCGGCGTTGGGCTTTGCGCGCACGTCAAAGGTCCGGCCGTAGAAGGTCTCGCGGATGTTGGCGATGCGCGTGGTGATGCTGACGACCGAGGACTCGTCCCGCGGGACGTTCCGCAGGTAGACTATGCCGAGGCGGAGGATGTCGATGACCACGTCCCAGAAGGCCGGGGAGCCGGGCTTCATGAAGGCGGCGTAGTCGATCTTGCGGACGTGCTGGGCCAGGACGCGGGCGTCCCAGTATCGGACGCCGGTTCGGCCGAGGACGGCCTCGCGGCGGCTGTCTCGGCGGGGGGCGGCGGCCCGACGGCGGAGCGCGCTCTGGATGTGCGACCAGGGGAGAATCATCTCGTGGCCTTGGCTGGCGAAGCGGGCGACGTCGTTGGAGAAGGTGATGCCGAGGCCGTGCTCGGTCGCGCGCGCAGAGGCTATGCCTATGTCGGCGGGGATTTCGGTGGACGCGAAGCTCTTTTGGCCCGAGGAAGGGTCCTTGCAGGCGGCGCAGGCGCAGCTGTCGCGGAGCGTGGCCGGCTCGAGAGCTCTCTGCGCGCCATGGCCATGCTCGAGGCGGCCATCTCGCAGGTAGATGTGCTCTCTCGTCCAGGAGACGGTCACGGCATCGTCTGGAGCCTCTTTGGGCCGGTAGACGAGTTGTGGTGCGCCTTCGGGGACCTCGTGCTTGTTGGGCCAGTGGTGCGGGAAAGACGCAGACGCAGCCTGCGAGGACGTCGTCACTTGGCGGCTCTGGCGGTTCTGGCGCAGGCACTGTCGGAGGACATGTTTCGGCGTCGCCAAGTGTCTTCTGCTGGCGACAGCTCGGGTAGGCGCCAGCATGGTGGTCATGGGAGTTCGTCGGGAATATGGATGAGGAAGGAGCAGATTCCAATGTTGGCGGGGCAGGCGGGAAGAGTCTGGCAAAAAGAAAGTGGCGTGGACGCGGGGCAGAAGGCATGCATCGTGCAAAACGTGCCATGTCACGAAATATTGGTCTTCAGTCAAGGCCGTTTTCACGTCAGTTGGTCACTTATTTAGTCCTTCTTTAGTCCCCATCAGGTACGTCTTAAGACATTGGTGCACCATCCTCGAAGAGGCTGCTCGGTATCATTCCTGCACAAGGAGGTCACGTTTATCGAGGAGCACATCAGGTTGACGCAGAACGGCGGAAATTCGGTCATTGTACCAAGATAAACCTTTGCTATCTGTTGCGATTGCTCGACCATCTCTTCACCGTCACCTCCCTCACACGGTAGAGCTTCAGCGCCTCCGCATAGCCCGTTTCCATCGCCACGTCAAACTTGGGCGGGGGCGGAACATCCACGTACACAAGTACAAGACTCTTGATTACATGCGATAGGACACGCACAACGCTATGAAGCCAATGCCACGGCTTTTCAGGTCCCCGCTTGCTTCTAGCCTTCCACCAGGGATCTGAATAGGATGGAATGATAATGATGCCGAACTCAGCGTGGTCAAATACCGGGCCTCTGGTGTACAAGAGCCAATCAACGCCAAATTTGATGCCCGCTCGCGGTACCCAGCCGAGCGAGCGGAAATGATGATACACAGCATAGTGAAGGAGAAATCCGTCGTCGGGTTCCAGATCGGGTTCATCAGGCTCGTTTCGAGGGGGAAAATATGAGAATTGCCGGAACAAGGTCGCAATTCTCTATTCGTATACGCCCTTCCCGAGTGATGGTCTGTGATAGAGAGTGCACCGAGGCCAAATGTCAGAAAGAATGCCTCCTCTGGTGTCAGCTGAAGATGTTCCATGTTGACAATCCCTTCGTCCGAGGCATCGGGGCCGGTTTGCACCATGGACGACTCGACAACATCCAACAGCCCAAGGCCGTTTATATCCCCATTTGACAATGCCTCCTTGGCCTTGCTATTGGCAGAATGCCGTGGGCTGGGGGGATCTGCCAGATTGATCGTGGTCGACTCCACCTTCGGGGAGAAACGCACACTCTTCTGCCGCTTTGAGCATTTCTCCTCGCTCGCGTCACAAAACGACGATTCCTCCGAGGTTAGTGGTTGCCCTGCTTCAATGGTGACTGTGCCATTTACATCTGATGAAGCAATGGTGGTTGCAGTTTCTGAACAGTTTACTCGATTCTCGACCATGCTAGAGGGCAACACGTCACTGGGCAGCGGAATCGTAAGGGCTTGGGCAGCTGCTCGTACCCCTACGAGAGTATCATGGATACCATTGGTCATCGACTTTGCGACTCTGTCTGCTTCCGAATTGGGCAAAGCCAGCAACTCAAGTGGTCCAACTGGGACATGAGCAGCTGCAGGGCAAGGAGGTGGAAGCAACGTCGCCAGCGTGGATAGTTTCGTTGCAGCGGCAAGCTCAGCCTCTTTCAGGCGTGTTTGCCGAATCGCCTCCTGCTCTAGTCTGGCTCTTTCCCATTTCGCTTGAGCTCGCTCTTCACGTCTCTGTGACGTCAGGATTTCACTGACATGGGTCTCTTGCCGACCTCTTCGTACCAGCTCACGCTTCAGCCAGTTGGGCTCGCTACGACTCAGGCTGCCTTTGCCATAAAAGCCCTGCTCCCACAATGCCCTCATTGACTTCTCGTCCGTGACATGAACTGAGCCAGTGGCTTCAGACCAAACACCTCCATGTACAATCAGGGGCTCTCCCGGCGGTGGAGAGAGTATCTGCCGCAACCAGGCATATGCCACAGTGAAAAAAGATAGAGGGTTGTTGGGGTAAAAGGCCGGAAGTGGAAATGTTCTGATTGGGGCAGGAAGGGCGTAAATCTGATGGATAGACGGTCCCCGTTTCTGATTCTGCGATGTGGGTTTGACACTATTCTGTGCCAGTGCAGCCGTCACTTGGCCATTTTCTTGGGTGTGTGTTTGAGTCTCAGCCATTTCGAGCTGAAGTCATTTTGACTAGGGAATATAATCAATCAGCAAGGCATGTCGAGGTTTCAGAGAAGGAAAAGGCCAAGAAGTGTCATAGCCGTGGTTGATAACATGCAAAACAAGTGCCACTGCAATCAGATACCGTTGTAGTCTATAATAAAGGGCAATCATTGAGGTCGAAATGAATCGGAGTTCCTCTAAGCATCATACGAAGGTTGTCATCATAAAGCAGTGGAGGGGTGGACGTGTGAGCTGGAAGAATACATGGCTTGCCACTGATAATTCAATCAAATGGCATGTGCCTTTGAGAATTTTCATTTGTCAAAGACATGGTTCGCCGAGGCCATATGTCCGGATAACACTGGCGAAGAAAAGGAAGAGGTGTACCGACGTGAGATGGGTAACAATCGACCTACCTTGTCTATGACATGGTCAGCAACGCTGTTCTAATGACGAGGGCATCCAGTCAGACCCGACCAGATCAGATCAGAACACCTGCGGCAACGTTGTAAGAGTTGCACGGTGCTGTCGTGGCGGACGGAGTAAGAAGATGACCAAAAAAATCTTGCTGTGGGACGAAGAAAGAAATTTGAAATGAGCAGGATGGAGCTCCAACTCTACACCTCGTCGGCCAAACCGCGGGATTACATCAGAAGACGGCGGGGCTGAGCGGCGTGGGGCGCGTACATTGACTCTGTGGCTTGCGTGTGAGCGCCCGATGTCGGGATTCGCTGCAGATTAGTAAGGCAATTAGGACACAAAGCCCTTACCACTTCTAATATAGCGCCCATAGCCCTTAACAAGCCAGGATTAGAAGGCTAGCAAGCATTAATAAGAATGTTGTCGCAGGATAAAAATATCGATAACGCTAAAGATCTCGCTAATAACGTTATAGGAACTCTCCTTATAGCTAAGTAAATAACTCTCAATTATAATACTAAATAGATTCAATAGACTATAATACACTCTTACTACGGATCCGTACGGATTATTGTAAATCACTATGGGTGCCTGGTAGCCGCTTCCCTAGACAAAAGGATGCGCCTTACGGATTACGCCAGAGGGGATGCTGCATACTCCGTAAACGCTCCCTTGTTGATTGAATTCAGGCAAAAAGCTCAATGATGCGTTGCAATAGGCGTGATATCAATTGCCTGCGCGCGCCAATCACGTCGCTGCACGATCACGTGGTCATCCACAAGCTTCTGTCCCTTTATATCGCGCACTACGGACTACGGAGTACTCCTTTCCTTCCCGAGCTGACATATCGAAAAAAGCGAAATGGCAACACAAAAAACCGTGTGATCAGTACTTGCCGGGTCCAGATAACGTCGAGCCGTGCCCGTGGACATCGGGGAGTGCATAAGTCAGGTGCTCTCGCTGCTGAGGCACACAAGGCAAGGGGAGAATGATGTCCAAGGCAGGAGGGAGTCCGCACGGGAGTATCGGTTTAGCGTTACTTTCTGCAATGCAAATAAAAGCAAACCCCTGGAATTGTGGGCGGTCTTTCCGCACGGTCGGAGCAGGTGCAGGTGACACTGACCGGCACTTACTCGCGGTTGACGCTGGCGCACGTTGAATCAGCAGGAGAGAACGGACGGGTCGGTCTGGTGATACAATTCTTCTTTTTCCCACCACTTCGTCCGTCGAGCCTCGACTTGCTCTTCCTTGTCTTTTGCACCTTGACACGACCTCGCCTTCGACCGCCATAAAGTGCATAGTTACTTTAGGTCTGCGAGGTCTGTGACACCACGTCTCTGTGCGCCTGCAACGCCCTAACAACGCCGCGCGATGCTTTCTGCCACGGCCTTGAAATGGTGCCCCTTATAGAGATCGTTGCGGCTGTCTGCCTCGTCTGGGTCGTCACGGTCGTCGTGATTCAGGGCATCGGCATTGCAGCCATGTACGAGAGAAGAATGACTCTACTTTTGATCGACTTTTTCTCACGAAATGAAACTAATGTGCTGTTTGCCCGTAGTTTCCGGTACTTCTCCAGACCTGCCCCGCCGCCCATTTCATCCACGCTTGACCGAGATGCACCCACGGTGACAATTATCCGCCCCGTCAAGGGACTCGAACCTCGACTGTACGAATGCATCGCATCAACTTTCCAACAAGATTATCCCGCCGACAAGATCTCGATCCGACTGTGCGTGGAAGATGAGACGGATCCGGCCTACCCAGTTCTCCAACAGCTGGTTCGCGACTTTCCGGGCTACGACGCACAAGTCCTCGTGGAGATGGATGATCCCATCTTACATGGCCGTAATGGCCATATCAACACCCTGGGCCCCAATCCCAAGATTCGCAACATAAGTAGGGCATATCGCGAAGCCAAAGGAGAGATTGTTTGGGTTATTGACTGCAACGTCTGGGTCGCAAATGGAGTCTTGGGACGTATGGTGGACAAGTTGATGGGTTTCGCATCAGCCGGCAAAACAACAAAACCTTACAAATTTGTGCACCAGATGCCGCTGGTCGTTGACATAGTAGAGTACAATCGGCCATGCGTAGAGGATAGCCAAGTGCTCTTATCATCCGACTCAAAGGCAGAAGCGATACCTGGCTTGATCAAAGAAACGGGCCAAGACCTCCTAACTAAAATATCGCGGCACGGCGGTGGCCGATTGGACGAAATGTTCTTCGCAACGACCCACGTCAAGTTCTATGGTGCCATCAACTCTGTCGGCGTCGCTCCCTGTATTGTAGGGAAGAGCAACATGTTTCGCAAAGCGCACCTTGACCAAGTGACGACGCCGTCGAGCAATCCGATTCTGCCCAAAAATGACAACAAACGAGCCGGGATTGACTTTTTTTCCTTCAATATCTGCGAAGACCACTTGATTGGCGATTTACTCTGGAGATCGGATATCCCCGGCTTCCTAAATCATGCAATCGTCTGGGGAGATTTGGTCATACAGCCCATGGCAAGCATGTCGATAGCGTCATATGCAGCGCGCCGTTGCAGATGGCTGCGAGCGAGGAAGTTTACTGTTTTGGCAGCGACCCTGGTGGAACCCGGCGTGGAATCGCTATTGTGCTGTGCTTACTTTGCTTTTGCTCTCACCACGCTGCCTTGGTTCCATGAGAAGGTGGGCATTCCACAGACATGGTCATCCATGGGTCTGATCTGGTTTCTGGCCGTGGGATCGTGGATGTTCCTGGACTGGCGGACATTCAGGCACCTCCACTCGGGAGGGAGCGTTCAGATCAGCCCCGACAGCCCTCGGTTTGCGCGCGGAACTTCTAGTGTTGACGGGATGCCCAGACGGTGCTTTCTGGAATGGTTCCTGGCCTGGCTTGGACGAGAAGTGTTGGCGCTGCCAATTTGGATATGGGCTGTATTGTGCGGATCGAAAGTGACGTGGCGAGGCAAGACGTTTCGAGTGGACCTGGATGCATCAGTGGTTGAGATTGAGGATGCATCTACGAGGAGGAAGTGTTCGCGAACGCCTGAGCCGGACCGAGCCAGGCAATCGAGCAAAGACCGGCTGGACTAGGTCCACGGAGGCATGAGATTGATCAGACTTACCAGTCCTTTTTGCCTTGAACCCTATCATTGATTATATCGTTACCAGTACCTATTATGCTGTATGCTACTGTAATAGACGAATACCAAGAACGATTGAATTTGAAGGAAGATGAAATGGACGAGACTAAACCCAACTTGCTAAGCAATGTCGTACATGATTGCCATGGCCGGGGAGACGCGGAAATACGCAGGAGGGGGGGGTTGGGCTCGGCACCATGGCGGAGGCTGGGCGGTGGCTGGGCGGTGATGGGCGGCAGAGTTGGCAATACAATAATACGGTAGTTCGTAGGCTAGGCTGGGAATCTACATAGTGTCGTTTCCCCGCAAGCCGTACCCGAGAAAACACACTTGTTAATCCGTAGACTGACACACTCATGCAGAGTCATGCAGAGTCATGCTTGATTGATGGCTTGCCATGCTTGCTTACACAAAGCGGGGAAATCCCTGCAAGAAGAGACAAAGAAGTTCTTTTTTTTTTTTTTTTCGAGCTAGAGCTATTACAAGAGAATGAACGGGGTGCTCCCACATTTCTGCTCTTGTGTTGTTTTTCGATGTGGAAAGATGTAATTGTAGACTACAAGAAGAGAAGCCCGGTGGCCGCAGAACAAACAGGGTCCTTCTTGGACCGGGACGATCTCCAAGGGCACGTGATCCCATCCGGTTTTTGTACGAACAAGAACAAGATGTTAGTTGTAGCAGCCTCACATCTTAGGCATCACTATCGCGATGTCTTCCCTCTTCGAGGCCTTGTTGCGAGACCTTGGCACTTAGGGCAAAGACCCTCTTTTGCCCTCGTATATAGCCTCGTTGTGCCACGTGTGAATAGCTCTAGATAGCTAAATTCATTATTATTACTTCTTACACTATCTTATAGGTTATAAGCCTAGCGCTTTTAATTACGCTTAGTTATAATTAGCTATTTTTTTTACTATTATAAAGTTATATATAAATTACACTAAAACCTTTAATACCCTTAAAAACACATTAATTATATAACTAAAGAGGTAGTAAATAACTTACCCCTTTATTAATTAATACCCTTATAAGGCGTAATTAAATTAATTAATTATACCTTATTTAAAAAAAAAATATCTCTCTTTATATAAGTAAGATGTAAATATATAACCTTTATAGTATTAATTAATAAATTATAAGTATAGTATTTATAGCACTATTAGTGTAAATTAATATATATTAAGATTTAGGAATTACTTTAAAAAGTTAATTCTTTCTAAGTAATTCTTAGTAAATAGTAAGCTAGGATAAGATATTCCTTATAGAACTACCTTAGGCACCTAAAACTAATAATCTAGAACTATTACTATCTAAGTAAAGCAAGTAAAGTAAGTATAATAATATATAGTAAAGTAAGTAAAGTAAGTAAAGTAAGTAAAGTAAGTAAAGTAAGTAAAGTAAGTAAAGTAAGTAAAGTAAGTAAAGTAAGTAAAGTAAGTAAAGTAAGTAAAGTAAGTAAAGTAAGTAAAGTAAGTAAAGAAAGTAAAGTAAGTAAAGTAAGTAAAGTAAGTAAAGTAAGTAAAGTAAGTAAAGTAAGTAAAGTAAGTAAAGTAAGTAAAGTAAGTAAAGTAAGTAAAGTAAGTAAAGTAAGTAAAGTAAGTAAAGTAAGTATAGTAAATTCTTAGTAAAGCATTACCCTCTAACTAGGCTAATTTAAAATATAACTAAGGCATTTAAAAACACATTTTACTCTTAACTTTATATCTCTATATATTAGTAGCTATATAGTAATTTAATTAAGAGAGAGCTATTACTATAACTTTTACTAGACTAAATTAATAATAATTAGTATTAAGTAATTAAGGTAATAAAAGTATATAAATTTTAATATATAACCCTATTATTATAATATAAGTTATATAATAGCTAATAACGCTATTAACACTATAACTACTAGAGTGGCGCTAGCTATATTAGCGCTAGAGAAATATAATAATATAATAAAGAATTAGTTCTCTTAACTTATAGTTATCTTACCTCTTAAAGGGGCTAAGAATTATAAAGAATAGGAGATCTTAGTTAAGATATAAGTTTAAATTATATAATTAATAAAGTATCTTACTAGGGAAATCCTATATTTAACTAAGACTAATAAGTATTATACTATTCTTATATCTATAATCTAGTAAAGCCTTTTTTTATAGGTTTAAAAGAACCTAACTTATACTAGCTAGACTAAGACTATACTAGCTACTAAATAATAGAGTTAATTAGAAGTAATTATAGCTTTAAAGCTAACTTAGTAATTATTAAACTACTTTATAAATTCTTAAAGTCTAAGAGATTAAACTTCTTAACCATATAAACCTAGCTTAATTACCACTAAAATCTATAGAATTAAATTAATAAGATCTAGGAAATCCTAGATATTATATAGGTATTATAAATAATTAAGGTAGTAAAGGACTCTATACCTAAAGTCTATAACTCTTAGAAAATAAAGGGTTTCTTTAAGGCACTTTTAATAAAAGAGAATATACTTATATACTTAATATA
The DNA here is from genome assembly GCA_018801565.1 of Epichloe coenophiala. NCBI lineage: Eukaryota > Fungi > Ascomycota > Sordariomycetes > Hypocreales > Clavicipitaceae > Epichloe > Epichloe coenophiala. Next base: position 118,250 of record JAFEMN010000104.1, on the reverse strand, counting down.
TAAAGTAAATAAACCTTAGAAAGACTAGAAGATAAACTATAATATATAAGCTAAAGTAATAAATAATAATTAAAAGACTAAGGGTAAAGGTAATTAATTAAAAAAGAATAATACCTTAGAGAAAATAAAATAAAATTATAGATATCTAATTTCCCTAGGGAGAACTATTTATATAAAGGAAGGTTACTAAAAGCTTTATCTTAAGCTTACTCCTAAATAAAGGAAAACACTAAAGAGTGTAATAACTACTACTTCCCTAGATATTATTATTACTAGAAGTAATCTTTTACTAATAGTAGTAAGTCTTAAGATGATATCTCTATATTTAAATATTAAAGATTATCTAGTTAAGGATAATTATATCCTTAATTCTAGATATAATATATATATATTTAATAACATAAAGTAATTTACTTATTTAAACACTAATATTAATATAAACCTAATAAAGTTAAGCAATAGTTAGTATCTTTATATAACTAGAGTTAGAATAGTATGCCTTCTAGTTAGTAATAGCTTCTTAAAGCTATTAAATACATAATATATACCTTAAGCAAAGGTTAATATAATCTCTCCTAGGCTTCTTAAATAAGGAGAACTTATAATAAATAGTTATATAGATTAATTAATCTTAATTATAATTAAACTACTATTTAGTTAATATTAATAGAAATCTAATATCTTAATGTTAGTACTTTAGGATAAAGAACCTTATTTTAACTTTACTACTTTATTAAGTAATTTAATTACTAAGCAAGTTAAATTTAGCTTACTACATAAATAACTTAGCTATATAGGCAAAGATTATATTATTAAGGCTTATAAGAAGGCTATAATCTTAATTAACCCTTAATTACTAGCAAATTTTTAATACCTAGCTTATTTACTAGTAAAAGCTTCTTAGTAAATTAATTAAGATAATTTAAATAACACTATATATTTCCTTTTATATATCTTCTAGGACTTTATTAAATATAAGCTAGAAGGTTTTAGTAGTAAAAACTATATATTATATTATATTAATATTTATACACATTTTCACTAGGTAATCCTAATTATTAATAAGGTAAATATAGTTAAAGCTATTATAGCCTAGAAAACTACTATAAAGAACATAGGAGAAGGTTATATAGTTAAATATTTTTATATAAATAATACTACTAAATTCCTTAGAGAGAAGCTTAAGACTTACTATTAAAAGGAAGGCATTATCCTCTATATAAGCGCTCCTTATATTCCTACCTATTAAGGCATAGTAAAATATATAAGATATACTATTATAAAAGTAGTATAATTAATAATAATTAAGTTATAACTTCCTAAGTTACTATAGCCTTTTATAATAAGGTATATAGCTAAGATTATAAATTTACTTCTAATAAGTAAAAATAAGAAGGGCAGTTCCCCTTAGAAAACTCTCTTTAAGATATTAAGTCTTTAAAATAATGCTTTAATTTATTACTTATAAACATAGGGATACCTTATATACAGAGTATTGCATTACATTACATTACATTACACATTACATTACATTACACATTACATTACATTACATTACACATTACATTACATTACACCTTACCCTTCCACATTACATTACATTACATGTAATTATTTGTAATTAAATGTTTTTATTTTTTATTTTTTATTATTAAGGTTAAATAATTATATATAAATACTAAGAAATTTAATTTAACTATTAAAAAGTAATTATAAGGTTTATAAAAATATAAATTAAAGTCTAATTACTATACTAACCTAAATTATAGCTAATAAGACTAATAAAATAAACAAAATAAACAAAATAACTAAGTAAGCTATAATATAATTAATAAAAACTACTTTATAAATTTATCTTTTAAAATATAAGCTAAAAATACTTATAATTAGACTTATACTATACTTAGTATAGCTTTTAATACCTCTTTTCTAGGAAATAATTATATAATAAAGTAAAGAAGCTATAACTAAGTAAAAGGTATGATTAATAAGACCTACTTTTAGACCCACTTTTAGAAATAGCTATTTTCTAGGAATAGATTTTATAACTAAGCTAAGGAGCTATAACTAAGTAAAAGGTGTAATTAGTAGGACCCACTTTTAGACCCGCTTTTATAAAACCTCTCCCTTTTAAGTAAAAATTATATATCTTAGTAACAAAGCTATAGATAAGTTACTAATAAGTAAGAAGACTTACTTTTAGATTTACTTTTAGGTTTACTTTTATAAAAAGCCTTATAACTAGGTAAGGAAACTATAAATAATATATATTATTAAACTTACTTTTAAAGCTTATTTTTTAATATCTTAAATATTAAAGAAAATATATTATGTATACTTCTTATATCTATTATAAAATATTTAAGTCTCTTTTATTTAGCTTTTTTTAGGGTTTTTAGTTTTCCTTTATCTTAAAAAACCTTAAAAGTTACTAGAATTATTTATAATTATAAAAAAAATAGCTATATAGCTAGAAATTGTTTTATTATATATATTAAAATATTCTTTTTATTATAGTATACTTATATATAGAAATATATTATTATTAGAGTTTTAGTCTTATTTATATATAATAAAATATTTTTTCTTTAGGGTAATTATTATATTTAAAGTAAAGAAAGTATATTAAAAAGGATCATAAATCTAAAAAAAAAGTTCTTAAAGTAAGATAACCTTTATAATATAAAGGTAAATTAAAGTAAAAGCTTATAATTAGAATATACTATATTTAGCTACTATATACCTATAATTAGCTTAATAATCTAAATAAGGTTAAACTTCAAAAACCTTTAACTAAATAACTAAATTATATTAATAAAAAAGCCTAATATTAAGTTTATAGAGAAAATCCTATAGAATATTATAGAATATTAACATACCCCACTTTTATTTTGCCCTAACATTACATCTGTAATGAATGTAATGTATTGTAATGTATTGTAATGTAATGTGTAATAATTACACATTACATTACATTACATTACATGCTCTGCCTAAGGCAAAGTATATATAGTAATACTATTATTCTATAGTAAATAAGGGAATCTTCCTATAAAAAGGAGGCCTCTAAGGTCTCTAAGAAAAAAGAAGCTAAAGATAATAATAATAATGCTAGTTAATAATAATAATATAAGTCTTTAAAGCTAAGAAAAAGCTAAAGAGCAAGTCTATAATAAGATTACCTTAATATTATTATATTAGGTAAGAAGAAGGCCCTCCCTATAAAGAGGTTAAATATAATAATTAAATATTATAAGGATAATATCTATAATAAGGATAAAAAGACTTATAAGTTATATAGTTTCTTAATGCTTAAAGTAGTATATTTAACTAATATAAAGGTCTAGATTCTAGATAATTAGTTTAAGGCAAGGAACATAAATAACTATTATTCCTTCTAGAGGCTTATAAAGCTAAAGGAACTAGAGAAAATTAAAGAGAAATAATACTAAACTCTTATAATACCTCTAGAAAATATAAAGATCTTTAATAGGCACTAGGTTTACACTATAAAATACCTAATTAATAAGTGTTAGGAGCGCAGAGGTTAGAGATAGGATATTTATCGAAGCGGGTCTTTAGAGAACCTTTAGGCTATGCGAATAACAAAAAGGCTAGCTAGCTATAAGATAACTATATACTTATAAAGCAAGGTATTTATTAAAGACTACGCATATTATTAGTACTAGGTTAGAGATTAAAACCTTTATATACCTACCCCTAGCTAGTATTTATCTAGTAGTAACTATAATAGTCTTAGCTATTACTTTATTTATAACCTTTTAGTATAAGCTATAATAAATTAATCTCTCTTAACCTTTTTAAGAATATAAACTATTAGCTAGATTATTATATAGCTAATACTTTAAAGATCTATAAGAAACACACTAGTACCTTATAATAATAAAGCTATAGATAATTAGGAAGTTAAAGAACCCCTATAATCTAAAACTATAGATAATAATAGGGTATAATAAACACTACTTAATCCTAATTTAAGTAAAGGTATAGATAATATAACTAAAGAAAAAAGGGTATTATAATAACACTATAAGGTTATATAAGCTAAGCTACGTTGCCTTTAGAGAAGATAAAAGGTCTTATAAATAAAGGCATAAATTAGGGAGCTTAAGGCAAATCTAGGATTAGCTAGACCTTAAACTAGACTTATAATTACCCCTTAAATATTAGCTATAATTTTACCTTTAGTCTATAGTAACTTAGTAGTAATTATATAGTAAGGTAATCTTATTAAAATATAGATAAAAAATACCTATATATAAAGGGGAAATATATAAAAGCCTATAAAATTTCTTAGTAAACTTAAATATATTATTTAAATTAAATTACTATACCTTTAAGGATAATATAACTAAGGTAGCGTATATAAGTAACTACCTAGCTAGTAATATAAAGTAATAATAGATATATTATATAGCTATAAATAAGTATATAAATTATTTATTAATTACCTAGGTAAATTTTCTAAAATAGCTAAAAACTAAAATAATAAATATAAGTATAAGATACTTAGAAGTAATAAGATTATTACTAAATCTTAAGTAAAAGAATAACTAATTATTTTAATTCTTTATATAAGCTTAGGCTAAGGTAAAAGCTAAGTTACCTAAAGAAATCCTTATATATCTAAGAATTATAATCTTTTTAAATAGCTTAAATAATACTATAAGAAAGTAAATAATTAGTTAAGAGATTTTAATAACCTAAAGCTAACTATAAGGCTAGGGTAAGAAAGTAAAGGTTATAATAAGTTTAAGCTAAAGTAATAAAAAAAGTTAAGACCTTAAAAGAAAGAGATAATACTTTTATTTTATATTACTTATAAATAAGGTATAGTAATAAAGTAAAGATTAAGAGAAAAGATTATCCTTAGTATACTATAAATATAAAAAGCCTAGGTATACTTTACTAGCTTATTAAGCACTAGATTATTTTACTTATAAAAGTACTAGGTATATAACTAAAAAGTATAAAGAAAGTAATAATAAAGCTATATTTTCTAATATAATATAAGTTTAATTAGTATAAACCTAGGAATATAATCTTACTATAGAGTACCTTATAAATAATAAAATAAGAATATAAGTATCTTTATAATAAGATAACTAGTAGTTAGCTATATAAGTACTATTTAATATAAGTATATAGTCTTTAATAATTTATCTAAAATTATTATTAAAAAAGAATTAAAAGAATATAATTTAATTAAATAGAATACTAAAGAGTATAAGTAAAAAAGTAATTTTATATTAAGGAATCTTAAAAAAATTAATTAAAATAAAAAATAGTATAAGATTTATAAAAGTTTACTAAGTTAGTTACTTTATTACTAATATAAGTAAAAAGATAATTCTAGGTATAGACTAAATTAAAGAATATTTACCTATAATTATATATTAAGAGTATAAATATTAAAGATATTTAGTAATAATAAAATATCTTTCCTTTACTTATAGTAAGTAATAAGTATATAAAGAGAAAAAAATAGTAGTAATTACTTTATTATTAAAAGTAATAAAGATTAGGCTAAGTATTCTAGAAAATAAAAATTAAAAAGAAAAAGGAAAAGGCTAATTAAAAAACCTAGTAGTAATAAATATATAAATAAATAGTAAAGTAACTATATAAATCCTAGAGTATACTTATTTATAGTAAAAAAGTAAAGGTATTATAGTTATACTAATTCTAGAAAATATAAGTAATAAAGAAGCTATATTAAATTAGAATAAGAGCACTAAATACCTTATACTAATAATCCTAGAAAAATATAAGAAGTTTATAGATATTTTTTCTAAAGAGTTAGTAAGTAAGCTTCCTAAACTAAGAGATTATACTTATACTATTAAATTAAAAGAAAGGAAAACACTACCTTAGGGGCTTATATATAATTTAGCTAAGAGAGAGCTAGAAGTTCTTAAAGAGTATCTTATAAGTATATAGCTTAAAGGGTAAATTAGAAGATTAGTTAGCTTAGCTAAAGCCTTAATTTTATTTATCCTAAAGAAAGAAAGGAAATTAAGGCTTTATATAAATTATAAGGGCCTAAATAAAATTATAATTAAGAATAAGGCCTCTTTACCTTTTATTACTAAAATTCTTAATTAATTAGTAAGTATAGTTATTTTTATAGTCCTAGATTTAAAAGATATATATTACTAGCTATATATTTACTTAGGTAATAAATAAAAAATAGTATTTTATTATTAATATAGTTACTTTAAATATCTAGTAATACTATTTAAACTAGTTAATATACTAATAACTTTTTAAGAGTATATTAATAATACTCTTAAAGGACTTATTAATAAGACTTATATTATTTATCTAGATAATATACTAATATATAGTAGTAAGGTTAAAGAGTATATAAAGTATATTAAATAAGTTTTATATAGGTTTAAGGAGGTAAGCCTTTTTATTAACCTTAAGAAATATTAATTTTTAGTTAAGAAAGTTAAATTTTTAGGCTTTAAGATATTAAAGAAAAGTATTATAATAAACCTAGTAAGAGTTAAAGTAATTATAACCTAGCTAATACTATATAGTGTTTTTAATATTTAGTTATTTCTTAGTTTTACTAGATTTTACTACTATTTTATTAAATAGTATAGTAAAGTTATTATTTTATTAATAAATTACCTTAAAGGGAATTAACTAGTAATATTTAAACTAAAACCCTATAAGTTAGTAGTATTTAAAGAACTTTAATAAAGATTTTAAAAAGCGCTAATTCTAGTGTATTTTAACCTATTTATATATCTTAGAGTAAAGATAAATATATCTAAATATATAATTAGGGCTATACTTATAATATTAGTACTAGGTTACTAGCACCTAGTTATATTTATATTAAGGAAAATAACTAATACTAAATTATAATATTTAATACCTAATAGTAAATTATTAGCTATTTAAAAGGCTTTTTATATATAGAGATACTATCTTACTTATTTAGCTTATATAATTAAAGTTATTATAAATTACTTAAACTATAAGTACTTTACTATAAAGCCTAAGCTTACTAGTAAGTAAGTAACTATACTTAATAAGCTTTATTCTTTTAATTTTAAGATTATATATTATATAAGGAAATTAAATCCTACTAACTTATTTTTAAGAAAACTAGATTTTATAAGTAAGGTAAGGAAAGAGAAAGTAATAACTATATAACTTCTTATCTTTTTATTTAAATTTATAAATACTAAGTAATAGGAATACTATAGTAATATTATTAGTGCTATAAGCTCTATAAAAATATTACTTAGTGTAACTAATAGTTAGTTATAATAACACTATAATAATACTACTAATATCTAGGGTTTTAAAAAATTATAACTTAACTATATTTCTAAAGAACCTAATAATCTAGATAATCTTAGAAAAGTTATATTAGTAAGGTTATTTAATACCTTTTATACTTTAGTTAATAAGTAATAAGCTAGCTATAGTAATACTATTAGTACTTAGTATATATATTATTTATTACTTAATTATTTTAATTTTCCTATTAGACTAGCTATTTCTAATAGGGATAGACTAGTATAGGTTATTACTAGTAAGTAATAAGGGCACCCCTTAAAAACATTACTTATCTATATCCTTATAAGACTAAAAGTATTTATTAAACTAATTACTTATAGAGATATTATAACTAGGATTTAATTTATTTAAAGAACCTCTTTTAAGTTTAACTCTAACTTTCTAGAAAAGAGCTTAAAATTAAAACCCTTATTTTAAGTCTTATTATATAAAGCGTAGTAAGGTAATAACTTTACTATAGGTTAATTAAAGTTACTTAAAAGTAATAATATAGCTATATTTTAGTTATAGTTTATTAGACTCTTTAAACTATTAATATTTAAGAATTATATTTTTATTTCTCTAAGTATAAGAAAAGAAATTTTATTACTAACTTATAATAACCTTACTACTAGGCACTAAGGAGTAAGTAAAACTCTTTATTAGATTATAAACTAATATTATTAGCTAATAATAAAGAAGGATATAAAGGTATATATTAGTACTTATATAAATTATTAGACTTTAAAACTAAGGTATTATAAACTATATAGTAAGCTAGCTATGTTACTAGTGCTTAATTACCCTTTTTAAGAATTATTAATAAATTTTATTACTAGACTTTTACTAGTAAAAGACTTAAATTAGACTTATAATATAATTCTAGTTATTATTAACTATTTTATAAAATATAGTATTTATATCCTTATTTTAATATAACTAACTAGTAATAGGCTAGTAACTATATTCTTAAAATATATTTTTAGAGACTATAAAGCCTTAGAAGGTATTATAATAAACTAAGGTTTTATATTTACTAGTGGTTTCTAGATAACTTTTTATTATTTTCTTATAACTAAGTAGCTACTTAGTATTGCTTTTTATCCCTAAATAAATAGCTAGATAAAATATTTAAACTAAGTCTTAAAATATTATTTAAGAGCTTTTACTTATACTAAATAAACTAATTAAGCAAATAACCTATTAATAGTATAATTTATATATAATATAAGTAATTACTTAATATATAACTACACACTAGTAAAGGTATAATAAGGTTATAATCCTAGAGGTCTATAGTAAGTAATATTAAATATCCCTTTAGTAAATAATTAAGCTAAAAGTAAAGTTTTAGCACTAAAAAAGAAGTATACTATAATTAAATAGCTTTTAAGTAACTTATAAACTTAGTATAAAAAATATTATAACTAGAAAAGAACTTTAATAAGGTTTAAAGTTAGTAACTATATTTTATTATTAATAAAGAATATTAACCTAAGATACCCTAGTAAGAAGCTAGCTATAAAGTACTTAGGCCCCTATAAGATTAAAAAGGTAATTAGAAGTTATAGATTAGTATATTAATTAAAATTACTACCTAGGACTTAATTATATAATATATTTAATATTACTAGTTTTAAACCTTTTAAAGGGAATCTAATAAATATAGAAAATATATCCTTACTATAAAATACTATTAAAGATAATAAATAGGAGTTTAAAGTTAAGAAAATTATTTTATATTACTATAATAAAAGGTATTATAAATATCTAGTTAAATAAAAAAGCTATAATACTTTAGAGAATTCTTAGGTATTAAAAAGGGATTTTATTACTAAAGAAATTATTAATAACTATAAGTAATAGCTAAGTAATAAAGTTAATATAAGGTAGTTATAATTTATAAGTTAATACACTAAAGATATTAGAAAATAAAGTTAATTTACTTAAATAACTTAAATAATCTATTATATAGCTACTAAGTACTTATCCCTTTATAATAAAGTTAGTCCCTAAGACTACTAGTTTATTATTATTAGTAATAGCTATAAGACCTATAGAGAAAAAGGCCTTAGGAGTATCTTTATTATTAAAATCCCTCTCTTTATATATATAAACCTAAAGTATACTAGAGAGCTTAATAAAACTAATATATTTAAGTAAATTAATAGTATTTAGTATAAACTACTAGTAAGTTAGTTAAGTATTAGCTATATATATTAAGAAAGCTTACTATTTTGTCAAGCGGAAAACAACACCCCAAAAGACACGATGCTAGCTCACGGTCGTAGGTAGCGGTGACATCTGCTCACGTTAGAAGGGTTAATTAACTTAACAGCAGCAATCATAATAATAGCTGAATCTATCTTTATAAATAGAGATAATTTAGATTAAATAGTCTATTAGATTAGAAGTAACTTTTTAGTTAAGTTAGGGAAATAATCTTATTAATTTATCTTGTTAAGGTAAACACAATAGCAGCTATAGTAACGCTAGGTATTTAAGTTAAAAATCTAAAGTTAAGCGTGCATAAAGAACCTTAAAAGAATCTAGCTATAGGTAATCTCTTTATAGATTAAATAGTCCCCTTACCTAAATAACTAATATCGTCATCCCTTGTTGTGTTATTTATCCTTGCGATCCCCTGTATCCCTTGTGCTTGTCATCGCGATTACACGCGTTTATAGGCGCGCGTATCACGGCACACACTATTAGGATATTTTAGGCTATAAAGTAAAGATAGTTTAAAATATTAATCTAGGTCTTTAGATTTATAGTATTACTTAGTAATACTATTATAGTGTGTTTATTATATTTTACCTTATAAGTAATATTAGTAAATATACTATACTTATTAGAATTTTTATAAACTAAAATAGTATTTTATAGCTTTTTCTTTGCTTTTATAATAGGCTAGTAGTAAGTTAGTAATAATCTAGTATTTAGGTAATAAAATTATACTTACTTTATTTTAATAGTAATAGCTACCTTTAGAAATAGCTTTAATAAGTTTAAATAGCCTATTATAAAGCTATATAATTTAAGCTAAAGTTTAGTAGTATATTAGTAATAAGTAAGTAAATTCTAGTTAAAAGAGATATACTATAATATAGTTTTTATTATTTTAAAAGTAATAAGTATATTTTATTAAATAGCCTATTAAATATTAGCTATAAAGAAGTAATAAGTAAGTAAAGAAATTATACTTAAAGATTTATTATATTCTATAAGGAAAGTCTTTTTATTAATAAAGTATCCTAGGATCTTATAAGTACTATTTTTTAGAAGAATATTTTATATTATTACTTACTAATAATAGTATATATATAAAATCTTTTTTAAAGATATTTTACTAGTAGTAAGTTAGTAATAAAGACACTATAAGAATATAATAAACTTATAATAAGATTTTAGAAGAAGTTTACTTTAAAGAAAACTTTATAGGAGATTTTATAGAAGACTTTATAGGAGATTTTTTAGTTAATAAATCTTCTTAAGGTATTAATAAAGGTAAAGTTTTAATATAAGACTTAGATATAGTAAACTAGCTATAAGTTAGCTATAATAAACTAGATAAAGAAGTTATGCTAGTAAGAGTATAAACTTATAAGCTAAATAAGGGTAAAAAAAACTAAGATAAATAAGGATAAATAATAATAATAATTAGGGACTAAAAGAGGTTAGTAACTACTAAGTAATAGTAGTAAGAGAGCTACTACTTAGCTAGTAAGAGTAACTTATAAGGTTAAGGGATATTATAAGAGAAAGGAAGTATATAAAAGAGAGGGAAAATTAGTCTCTTTATATTAACCCTAGACCCCTTAAGTAATCTAATACACTATATATAGGTAATCTATAAATTATAATAATAACTATTAGCATTACTAATTACACATATGCCTAATAGCTATAAACTTATAGTAACTATAATATAAGCCCTCTAGTTAGACTATTTAAAACTATAGTATTAGGTACTTTATTTATTTAAACTAATTATAAAAATTAACATAGGTTATCTATTTTTTTCTTTTAGCTATATAATAAGTAATAATATTTATTTTATTATATTAAAGCTATATATAAGCTACTATTTAGATATTACTAACTATAATAAGGGGGGTTATTTTTAATTAGTAATATTATTATTATTATTTCTTTTTATTTACCTATATATCTAGATATAAGGTGCCCTATCTTATTTTCCTTATAAAGCTTTAATATAGTAACTATACCCTAAGTAAGTAACTTATTTTATAATTAAGGTTAATTATATATAAGGGAGGTATTATATTAAGAGCGTAAAGGTTAAAGATAGAATATTTATTAAAGTAAGTCTTTAAAGAACCTTTAGGCTATATAAATAATAAAGAGGCTAGCTAGCTATAAGATAGCTATATACTTATAAAGTAAGGTATTTATTAAAGACTATATATATTATTAGTGCTAGGTTAGAGATTAAAACCTTTACATACCTGCCCCTAGCTAGTATCTATCTAGTAGCGACTGCAATAGTCTTAGCTATCACTTCGTTTACAACCTTTTAGTGCAAGCCATAACAATAAGCCTCTATATATAAAAGCTTATTAGGTTATATAAGGTAACTAGAATATAAAGGTATTTAAAAAGGAAAATCTCTATATAGCTATTATATATCTAGTCTCTTTACGTATTTTCTATATAATTATTACTATCCTTAACTATAAATAGGAATAATATAATACTATAAATGCTTTCCTAAACACTATAGTATAAATTAAAGTATATATAAGGTAACCTTATAGACATAGGGATAGAATAAAACGCGTTTATAAGCTTAATAAAGCTCTTTATAGTTTCCTAATATCTCCCCTTTAGTAACTTAATAATATCTTAAAAGAACTTAAGAAGTAAGGCTTTATTTATTTAAAGTAAGAGCTTTATATCTTTTATTAAGAAAGTATCTTTCTCTTTCTCTATATTAATAATATAATTATTATAGTAAAGAATAAAGTAATAGTTAAAGTTATTATAACTAAGCTTTAAAAGCAATATAAATTAAAGCGCTTAGGTAACCCTAAGCTATTCCTTAGTATTAAATTTATTTATAATAGGTATAACTAAATAATACTACTATATTAGAATCTCTATATATAGAGTATTATAAAGAAATTTAAGATTAGTAAAGTTAGCCTATCTTTAGTCCCTTAGCTTATAAAAGCAAAGATTCCTATAGATTAAAAGAGCCTTCTAATAGTTTATAATCTATTAGACTAGGCATAAAGAACTAGTAGCTTTAACTAGCTTATAATTTACATAAGACTAAATATTATATTTATATTAAATTATCTTTATAGTGTAAATTATAAACTAAAAGAGATTTATAAGAAACTTATAAAGCACTTTTAAAGGTATCTTACTAGATTATAAGATCTAGGGATTATACTAGGTAATAAGGCACCTAATAATTAATTAATTAATCTAAAAGATATCCTTTAAGTAAAGGAATATAGTAATACCTCTCTTGCTAATAATTTAGATATAAGAAGGTTAATAGTAAGTTATATTATTATGCTTATAGGAAGTATAATTCTTTAGTAATTAAAGAAATAATTACTAGTTATACTTAGCTTTTGTTAGGAGCGCAGAGGTTAGAGATAGGATGTTTATTAAAGCGGGTCTTTGGAGAACCTTTAGGCTATGTAAATAATAAAGAGGCTAGCTAGCTATAAGATAGCTATGTGCTTATAAAGCAAGGTATTTATTAAAGACTATACATATTATTAGTACTAGGTTAGAGATTAAAACCTTTATGCACTTACCCCTAGCTAGTATTTATCTAGTAATAACTATAATAGTTTTAGCTATTACTTTATTTATAACCTTTTAGTGTAAGCTATAATAAATTAATTTCTCTTAACCTTTTTAAGGATATAAACTATTAGCTAGATTATTATTTAGCTAATGCTCTAAAGATTTATAAGAAACACACTAGTACCTTATAATAATAAAGCTATAGATAATTAGGAAGTTAGAGAACCCCTATAATCTAAAACTATAGATAATAATAGGGTGTAATAAACGCTACTTAATCCTAATTTAAGTAAAGGTATAGATAATATAACTAAAGAAAAAAGGGCATTATAATAATACTATAAGGTTATATAAGCTAAGCTACATTGCCTTTAGAGGAGATAAGAGGTCTTATAAATAAAGGCGTAAATTAGGGAGCTTAAGGCAAATCTAGGATTAGCTAGACCTTAAACTAGACCTATAATTACCCCTTAAATATTAGCTATAATTTTACCTTTAGTCTATAGTAACTTAGTAGTAATTATATAGTAAGGTAATCTTATTAAAATGTAAATAAAAATGCCTATATATAAAGGGGAAATATATAAAAGCCTATAGAATTTCTTAGTAAACTTAGATATATTATTTAAATTAAACTACTATACCTTTAAGGATAATATAACTAAGGTAGCGTATATAAGTAATTACCTAGCTAGTAATATAAAGTAATAATAGATATGTTATATAGCTATAGATAGGTATATATATTATTTATTAATTACCTAGGTAGATTTTCTAAAATAACTAAAAACTAAAATAATAAATATAAGTATAAGATACTTAGAAGTAATAAGGTTATTACTAAATCTTAGGTAAAAGAATAACTAATTATTTTAATCCTTTATATAAGCTTAGGCTAAGGTAAAAGCTAAGTTACCTAAAGAAATCCCTATATATCTAAGAATTATAATCTTTTTAAATAGCTTAAATAATACTATAAGAAAGTAAATAATTAGTTAAGAGATTTTAATAACCTAAAGCTAACTATAAGGCTAGGGTAAGAAAGTAAAGGTTATAATAAAGTTAAGCTAAAGTAATAAAAAAAGTTAAGACCTTAAAAGAAAAAGGTAATACTCTTATTTTATATTACTTATAAATAAGGTATAGTAATAAAGTAAAGATTAAGGGAAAAGATTATCCCTAGTATACTATAAATATAAAAAGCCTAAGTATACTTTACTAGCTTATTAGGTATTAGATTATTTTACCTATAAAAGTACTAGGTATTGTGTGGCTAGGATTAAGACCTCTCGAGACCTCTCTCACAAGACCACAGGCCTCTAGACCTCGGCATCGTCGGATCTATCGGCATCGCCAGATCAATCGGATCCCTAGTCATGTGACTATCTAGCTAGATAAAATCCCTAGATTCCCTCCCCTTTCATAGAAAATTAACTCTCCCCTTTTGTGCGGTTACTATGGTATATGCTCCGAGTTTGTTTAATTAATAAGATGACTAGACATTGAAAAGAGACCTCAGCAGCTTGGATCCTCGCGATGGATCGAAAATATCGCAGGCCTAGATCCCGTTATCTAGGTTCCGTCATCGATATCGTTGAATTCGTTAGCATCGTCAGCATCGTCAATCTCATCGTTTACATCGTTATCGTTTACATCGTTATCGTTAGCTTCGTCATCAAGACCGTCAAATCCGTCGTTTTCGGGTGGTTGTTTTCGCCCGACAAAGTATATAACTAAGAAGTATAAAGAAAGTAATAATAAAGCTATATTTTCTAATATAATACTAGTTTAATTAGCATAGACCTAGGAATATAATCTTACTATAAAGTACCTTATAAATAATAGAATAAGAATATAGGTATCTTTATAATAAGATAACTAGTAGTTAGCTATATAAGCGCTATTTAATATAGGTATATAGTCTTTAATAATTTATTTAAAATTATTATTAAAAAAGGATTAGGAGAATGTAATTTAATTAAATAAAATACTAAAGAGTATAAGTAAAAAAGTAATTTTATATTAAGGAATCTTAAAAAAATTAATTAAAATAAAAGATAGTATAGGATTTATAAAAGTTTACTAAGTTAGCTATGTTATTACTAATATAAATAAAGGGATAATTTTAGGTATAAACTAGATTAAAGAATATTTACCTATAATTATATATTAAGAGTATAAATATTAAAGATATTTAGTAATAATAAAATATCTTTCCTTTACTTATAGTAAGTAATAAGTATATAAAGAGAAAAAAATAGTAGTAATTACTTTATTATTAAGAGTAATAAAGATTAGGCTAAGTATTTTAGAAAATAAAAATTAAAAAGAAAAAAGAAAAGGCTAATTAAAGGACTTAGTAGTAATAAATATATAAATAAATAGTAAAGTAGCTATATAAATCTTAAAGTATACTTATTTATAGTAAAAAAGCAAAGGTATTATAGTTATACTAATTCTAGAAAATATAAGTAATAAAGAAGCTATATTAAATTAGAATAAGAGCACTAAATACCTTATATTAATAATCCTAGAAGAATATAAGGAGTTTATAGATATTTTTTATAAAGAGTTAGTAAGTAAGCTTTCTAAACTAGGAGGTTATACTTATACTATTAAATTAAAAGAAGGGAAAATATTACCTTAGGGGCTTATATATAATTTAGCTAAGAGAGAGCTAGAGGTCCTTAAAGAGTACCTTATAAGTATATAGCTTAAAGGGTAAATTAGAAGATTAGTTAGCCTAGCTAAAGCCCTAATTTTATTTATCCTAAAAAAAGAAAGGAAATTAAGGCTTTATATAAATTATAAGGGCTTAAATAAGATTATAATTAAGAATAAGGCCTCTTTACCCTTTATTACTAAAATTCTTAATTAATTAGTAAGTATAGTTATTTTTATAGTCCTAGATTTAAAAGATATATATTACTAGCTATATATTTACTTAGGTAATAAGTAAAAAATAGTATTTTATTATTAATATAGTTACTTTAAATATCTAGTAATACTATTTAAACTAGTTAATATACTAATAACTTTTTAAGAGTATATTAATAATACTCTTAAAGGACTTATTAATAAGACTTATATTATTTATCTAGATAATATACTAATATATAGTAGTAAGGTTAAAGAGTATATAAAGTATATTAAATAAGTTTTATATAGGTTTAGGGAGGTAAGCCTTTTTATTAACCTTAAGAAGTATTAATTTTTAGTTAAGGAAGTTAAATTTTTAGGCTTTAAGATATTAAAGAAAGGTATTATAATAAACCTAGTAAGAGTTAAAGTAATTATAACCTAGCTAATACTATATAGTGTTTTTAATATTTAGTTATTTCTTAGTTTTACTAGATTTTACTACTATTTTATTAAATAGTATAGTAAAGTTATTATTTTATTAATAAATTACCTTAAAGGGAATTAACTAGTAATATTTAAACTAAAACCCTATAAGTTAGTAGTATTTAAAGAACTTTAATAAAGATTTTAAAAAGCGCTAATTCTAGTGTATTTTAACCTATTTATATATCTTAAAGTAAAGATAAATATATCTAGATATATAATTAGGGCTATACTTATAATATTAGTGCTAGGTTACTAGCACCTAGTTATATTTATATTAAGGAAAATAACTAATACTAAATTATAATATTTAATACCTAATAGTAAATTATTAGCTATTTAAGAGGCTTTTTATATATAGAGACATTATCTTACTTATTTAGCTTATATAATTAAAGTTATTATAGATTACTTAAACTATAAGTACCTTACTATAAAGCCTAAGCTTACTAGTAAGTAAGTAACTACGCTTAATAAGCTTTATTCTTTTAATTTTAAGATTATATATTATATAAGGAAATTAAATCTTACTAACTTACTTTTAAGAAAACTAGATTTTATAAGTAAGGTAAGGAAAGAGAAAGTAATAACTATATAACTTCTTACCTTTTTATTTAAATTTATAAATACTAAGCAATAGGAATACTATAGTAATATTATTAGTGCTATAAGCTTTATAAAAACATTACTTAGTGTAACTAATAGTTAGTTATAATAACGCTATAATAATACTACTAATATCTAGGGTTTTAAAAAATTATAACTTAACTATATTCCTAAAGAACCTAATAATTTACATAATCTTAGAAGAGTTATATTAGTAGAGTTATTTAATACTTTTTATACTTTTATTAATAAGTAATAAGCTAGCTATAGTAATACTATTAGTACCTAGCGTATATATTATTTATTACTTAATTATTTTAATTTTCCTATTAAACTAGCTATTTTTAATAAGGATAGACTAGTATAGGTTATTACTAATAAGCAGAGCATTGCATTACATTACATTACACCTTACCCTTAATAATTACATTACATTACATGTAATTATTTGTAATTATTTGTTTTTATTTTTTATTTTTTAATATTAAGGTTATATAATTAGATATAGATAGTAAAAAATATAATTTAACTATTAAAAAGTTTATATTAAGTTTATAAAAATATAAACTAAGGTCTTATTACTATTCTTACTTAAATTATAATTAATAAAACTAATAAAACTAATAAAACTTATCTCTTAGGTTTATTTTTAAGAAAAAAACCCTATAACTAAGTGTATTAGCTATAATATAATTAATATAATTACTTTTAGACTTACTTTAAGAAATATCTCCTTTCTAGGAATAAATTATATAGTAAAATAAAGAAACTATAAATATATATAACTTATAAGGTATAATTAATAAAACTTACTTTTAGACCCACTTTTAGAAGAAACTATATAACTAAGAAAGGAAACTAAAGATAGTAAATATTATTAAACTTACTTTTAAAGCTTATTTTTAAATACCTTTAATATTAGTAAAAATATATTATAATATTATAAGTATTTATTATAAAATAGTTAAGTCCTTTTTTATTAGCTTTCCTAAGGTTTTTTACTTTTTCTTTAGCTTAAAAAACCTTAAAAGTTAATATAATTACTTATAATTATACTTAAATAGCTATATAGCTAGGAATTTCTTTATTATATATATTAAAATTTCTTTTTTATAATAAGAAATATATATATATATAAATATATTATTATTAGAGTTTTAATCTTATTTATATATAATAAAAAGAAATTTCTTTAGGGTAATTATTATATTTTAAGTAAGAAAGTATATTAAAAAGGATAGTAAATCTAAAAAAAAGTTCCTTAACTAAAAAAACCTTTATAATTTAAAGAAGAAATAATAGTATATTTTATTATTAGAA
Source organism: Epichloe coenophiala (assembly GCA_018801565.1). NCBI lineage: Eukaryota > Fungi > Ascomycota > Sordariomycetes > Hypocreales > Clavicipitaceae > Epichloe > Epichloe coenophiala. The sequence continues at coordinate 99,869 of JAFEMN010000104.1, read as the reverse complement.
TATACTATATTTAGCTACTATATACCTATAAATAGCTTATTAGTCTAAATAAGCTTAAACATTAAAAAATTATAACTAAATTATAATAATAAAAGACAGTAATATTAAGTTAATAGAGACAAATCTAAAGAATATTATAAGATATTAATATACCCCACTTATATTTTACCCTAACATTACATTTGTAATGAATGTAATGTATTGTAATGTAATGTAATGTAATGTGTAATAATTACACATTACATCCAAACCCCAAATATTACATTACATTACATTACATTACTTATCTATATCCTTATAAGACTAGAAGTATTTATTAAACTAATTACTTATAAAGATATTATAGCTAGGATTTAATCTATTTAAAGAACCTCTTCTAAGTTTAACTTTAACTTTCTAGAAAAGAGCTTAGAATTAAAACCCCTAATTTAAGTCTTATTATATAAAGCGTAGTAAGGTAATAACTTTACTATAGGTTAATTAAAGTTACTTAAAAGTAATAATATAGCTATATTCTAGTTATAGTCTATTAGACTCTTTAAACTATTAATATTTAAGAATTATATTTTTATTCCTTTAGGTATAAGAAAGGAAATTTTATTACTAACTTATAATAACCCTATTACTAGGCACTAAGGAGTAAGTAAAACTCTTTATTAGATTATAAACTAATATTATTAGCTAATAATAAAGAAGGATATAAAGGTATATATTAGTACTTATATAAATTATTAGACTTTAAAACTAAGGTATTATAAACTATATAGTAAGCTAGCTATGTTACTAGTGCTTAATTACCCTTTTTAAGAATTATTAATAAATTTTATTACTAGACTTTTACTAGTAAAAGACTTAAATTAGACTTATAATATAATTCTAGTTATTATTAACTATTTTATAAAATATAGCATTTATATCCTTATTTTAATATAACTAACTAGTAATAAGCTAGTAACTATATTCTTAGAATATATTTTTAAAGACTATAAAGCCCTAGAAGGTATTATAATAGACTAAGGTTTTATATTTACTAGTGGTTTTTAAATAACTTTTTATTATTTTCTTATAACTAAGTAGCTACTTAGCACTGCTTTTTACCCCTAGATAAATAGCTAAATAAAACGTTTAAACTAGGTCTTAGAATATTATTTAAGGGCTTTTACTTATACTAAATAGACTAATTAGGTAAATAACCTATTAATAGCATAATTTATATATAATATAAGTAATTACTTAACATATAGCTATATACTAGTAAAGGTATTATAAGGTTATAATCCTAGAGATTTATAGTAAGTAATAGTAAATATCCCTTTAGTAAATAATTAAGCTAAAAGTAAAGTTTTAGCACTAAGAGAGAAGCACACTATAATTAAATAGCTTTTAAGTAACTTATAAACTTAGTATAAAAAATATTATAACTAGAAAAGAACTCTAATAAGGTTTAAAGTTAGTAACTATATTTTACTATTAATAAAGAATATTAACCTAAGATACCCTAGTAAAAAGCTAGCTATAAAGTGTTAAAAATAAGACCTATTTTTAGCCCTTTTCTAGTTAAAGGACCTTTCTATTACTAGCTTGCATTGCAAGCCTAATAGCTGCACTGCAGCTATTAACAGTCACAAAGGTAGCCGTTAATAGCTATAACTAACTATGTGAATAACTAATTTAAATTAATTATGAATTATTTAATTACGTTATAGCTGCAAGCGTAGCCATAATTGTAGCGCTACTAGTAATTAGGTAAGCTAGGGTAACGTAAGTAAGTTACCCTATACGCGGGTTACCCTATAGCTATCTTTAATAGTGATTTTCTCTTTAACTAAAGGTTATATAAAAGTCTTATATATAGTAAATTAAAGCTAGAAGATAAGGCTTTTATTTAATATAAGAATATTTTTAGACTAAAAGTTAGTGTATATAGGTTACTAGTTTATATAGTGGTGAGTTAATTTTTTGGATTTTATATATAAATGAATTTTACAGAAAATTAAAAGTAGCTCTTAAGACCTCTCTAGTGGTCTGGATTTACTAATATAGTTAGTAAGTATATAAGAGAAAGAAAATCTTTTTAATCTAGCTAGATAGCTAGGCCTCTTAATCTAATAGCCGCATTGCCTATATAACGTCACTAAAATTAATTCTATTAGTATATAAGATATTGTAAAAGTTATCTAGATTGAATTCTATTAGTTAATAACTGTCATAACCTTCCGTTGCATTACGTTAAATATTCAACGTGGTGGTTCTATTAGTCCCTAACCATAGAGCTACACCTATATAGCTATTGCTAGCTGGTAACTAGCTCCCTATATTTCAAAAGGTTATAAGCCTAGCCTATCACTATAAAATTCTTTCTAGTGCACTTTACGTACGGTTATAGAAGACTTCCCTTCTATAAAATAGGAAGGACCCGCGAGATAGAAGCTATTCCCTTCTATAAAAAGGAATCATTGTGGTTATAGAAGACTTCCCTTCTATAAAACAGGAAGCGCACGAGCGATATAGAAGCTTTCCCTTCTATAAAAAGGAAGTTTAGTAAGAATAAAAGCTTTTCCCTTCTATAAAAAGGAAATTTAGCGCGGATAGAAGCTTTTCCCTTCTATAAAAAGGAAATTCAGCGCGGATAGAAGCTTTTCCCTTCTATAAAAAGGAATTTCAGTACAAATAGAAGACTTCCCTTCTATAAAATTAGAAGATAGATACCAATTAACAAGGTTAGGGGCCTTCTGCCCCTAATCTTAGTGCGCAAGAGGTTCTAAATAACCAGCTAAAAGAGCAGGTTATTAAGCAATAAGATGCTATCAATCTATTATTACAGAAGCTAGAGGCTCTAACTATAGCTATTAATAATAGAGGCATAGAGGGTGTGGAAGCTGCTAAGCCTACTAGTTAGCAGCAAGTTTAGGAACCTATCTATCAAGATAAAGCCCCTAAATCTAGCTCTATATAAGCTACCTTTAATAATTTAATTATTAAGGAATTTAATAAGAGGGTTTATAGCTTCCTAGAGACTGCTAAGCTTAAAGGAGCTGAAAATTTCAATCAATGGAAACAAGCCCTAGCTATCTAATTTAGAGCTTTAGACATGCCTAATTTTCTAGATAATCCAGATATTTCTAGGGTGCTAGGGGACGCTAACTAAGCTATTATCCTTATGTTACTAAGGGATAGCTATACGGAAGGCCCCTAAGCCACTATAACTTAGCAAAAATCACCTAAAGAAGCCTATAATTTACTTATATAGTAGTATTCACATAGCATTAAAATCTAGAGGGGGTCCCTATATTCTGAATTTTATAACCTAAATTTTCATGGTTTTAAGGGGACTTTAGAAGCCTTTAATGTAGTCTTTAATAATCTACTAGCTAGATTATTAATTTTAGGGGTCCTAATTAATCCTATAGATTAGGTTAATTAATATCTTTAATCCCTAAAATTAACCTTCCCTTAGTAAGCTAAGAGGCAACGATTTAGTATGCGTATAAATAGGGCTATAAGGGCTCCCCTAGATGCCCTAAATCTTTAATTTCTAATGGCAGACCTTCTAGCTAAACAGAGGGATAAGTTATCTACGGTATCTAAAGCCCTAAATTATAGGGCTAAAGACCTAGAAAAGAGTGCTAAAGACAAGGAAAAGGCCCCTAAAGGTTAGAAGAAGAAGAAAGAAAGCTCTAAAGAAAATAAGGGCTCTTCTAATTCTAATAAGAAGAAAAAGAAGTAAAAGGGTTAAAAATCAGATAAAAAGGATAATAAAGAGCCTACAGAGGGTTCTTTTATGCTAGGAAATTACAACCTTTTTAACAGAGCCCTTAATCCGTATAAGAAACCTAGTAATTACAAGACTAGTTATAAGAGCTCTAGTGATAGTAGCTCTAATTCTAGCTCTAGTGATTTGGATAATAAAAAACAAGAAATTAATTCCTTAAATGGTTTTAATTATTATAGTAAAGATATAAAAAAAGCCCTATTATATAATACAGGTTTAACTATATATATAGTTAATTCTAGGGAGGTCTTTAGGGATTATACCCCTTATAAGAAGGGGGAATCTAACCCTATTATAACTAGTAATAGCCCTATTTATCCAAAGGGTCACGGTAGTGCTATTTTTAAGGTCTTATATTAAAAGAAACCTAATAAATATAGGACCTTAGTGCTAAAGGACACTCTATATTTTCCTTAGCTTAATGTTAATATAGTTAGTAGCCTTATTCACTATATATCTAGTGGTTACTTTATAAAAAACTATCTTTATCTTAAAGATAAGTCTTATATTACTGCCCTAGATATAGAAAAACATGGTTTTTTCTTCCACGTTAAAAACCAATTTACACCTAGGTTACATAAAGAGCCCTATAATAAGGAATCTCATTATATCCGACCTTTTACCTATGCTAGCTTTAGGGGTCATAGCTATCTGATTAGCTACCCTATAGAGGTTTAAATTCCCTCTAAAAAGCCGGATTAGGCTTCTGATTTGGACGAAATCGCTGAAATTGACGAAAATGATGATAATATTAAAGAAATTGTACGGGATGATTTAGGGGATTTAGTCCCTTCTCCAGAGCATTGTTGTATTGTATTGTATTGTATTTTTGGCCCTTCGATGTATTGTATTGTATTGTATTGCCCTATGTATTGTATTGTGTATTGTATTGTATTAAAAATACAATACAATACAATACAATGTATTGTTAGGGAAAAATAAAAGTGGGGTATTATATAAATTCATTATATAGTAGATTTTTTAAGTAATCTAATTATAGTATTCTTATTTTTATATATAATTTAGTTATTTATTTAAAAATCTATAAAGTTTTAGCTTATTTATAAAAGTAAGCTTATTATAGATATTATATATCTTAATAAAGTAATTCTTTATTTAGTTTATAAAATGATTTTTTTTTTCTTAAAAGTCTTTTTATCTTAATATCTTTTTTCTAGGATTTACTATTACTTTTATTATATAAAGAATACAATACAATACAATACAATGTATTATATAATATTAAGGGTAGTATATATATCTTAAATATATTAGATTTTAAGGGTAATCTAAATATAGTATTCCTATTTTTTTAAATAATTTAGAAATTTATTTAAAATTCTATAAAGTTTTAGCTTATTTAGTAAAGTAAGCTTATTATATATTTAGGGTAGCTAAATATTATATATTTAAATGTAAGCTTATACTTTAATTTTTTTTTCTATATTATTAAGGTTTTCCTACTATTCTATTATTTTTGAAGGATTTACTACTAATTTCTATACTTTTTTTAGCTTTTATTATAATAATTACCCTAAAGAAATTATTTAATATTCTTAATTAATAAGATATTAAATCTAAAGAAAAATATACTAATATAAGTAAACTTTTTAAAAAATAAAATAAATTATCTTCTCTTAATTAAAACTTTCCTAGGTATAAAAAAATTTCTTTTAGATTTATAATAATTCTTTTTAACTTTATAGGTTTTTTAAATAAAAGAATAAGTAAAAAGTCTATAAAAAAGTTTCTTAATACTTATTTTAATTTAATAATTAGACTTTTTAATAGTTTATAAAAATATAATAAAAAGCTTTATGAAAGCCTTAGCTATATATATATTTTATATAATTCTATATAATTTTATATAATAAAATTAGTTTTTTTTAAATAAAAGAAAATAGTATTTTAAATATAAAAAAAATAATTTAATATATATTCATATATAAGATATAATTCTCTTTTAATAAAGAATATAAATAAAAAGTGGGCCCAAAAGTGGGGCGTTCTGTTATGTAAGCAATTCATAGCAAATCAAGTGGATTAGTCATTTAAGTGGGGCGAAATTTTTTACATGATACTATTACCCCGCTTCTCTTTTCTTCTCTTTTCTTTTCTTTTCTTCTCTTTTCTTTTCTTTTCTTTTCTTTTCTTTTCTTTTCTTTTTCCCTTATAAAAATCATAAAAAATCGTAAAAAATCCAAATCACATAGGAAAAGCTAACCTGTTATTCTTACTATTATCCCTTGTTATTCTTCTTATTTAAGTTTCTTTAAAATCTCTTTTTAGCTATAAAAAACCCCAAAAAACCCTAAAACCCCCAAAAAAAACCCACAAAAAAACCCCAAAAAAAAACACAGAAAATAATACAAAACAAACAACAAAAAAACACAATAAAAGGAAAAAATCAAAAATCAAATTCAGCAAAATTCAGCAAAATATTAGCAAAAAACAGCAAAAAACAGCAAAAACACCTCTTATTTAACATGGATTCCTCTTTTTATCCTTCTAATGAATCTTCTCAGCCTATTAGGTCTAGCCAGCCTAGTAATCTTCCAGGTTTACATGAAAAAGACCTAGAAAATCAGGCTAGTTACAAATTCTCTTTAAAATCATATATATTTACCTATAATTTATTTAATTTTCAGTTATCTAAAATTAATTTAAATAAAGAAAGGGTAATTATATGTTTTTATTCACAGCCTAATTGTACTTTTACCTTTAAAAGTAAGGCTAAGAGATTCCAAGCTTCTAATGGAATATCCCATTATAAGCTAAAGCATAAGGATATTGCTACTTCTAAATTAGAAGAAAAACAACCTAGTAAGATAATAAGTAAGTTATTTATATTATCTTATAACTATTTTATTACTAATATTATAATAGTGCCAGAAATCCAGCCACAATCGCTAGGCTAATTATCTTTAATATCCTTTTTTCCTACTAAAAGGGCTCGAAATTCTACAATTTCCTCAGAGGAATTTTCATTAGAAAAGGCAATTAATCTAGTTATAAGATTTATACTAGAAAATAACATTGCTTTTGCTATTGTTAATAGTAATTCCTTTAAAGAATTACTAAATTATTATTCTAGGTAAGTAATGCATTTTTTCTTATACTATTATATATATATATATAAGCTAACTTAAACTTAGGAATAATAATTTAGCTTCTTTGCTAAATTATAGAAGTATTACACATAGAATTCATACTATATATAATATTTCTAAGCAGCAAATCATCTAGAAGATCCAATATAATCTTCAAAATCAAGGATCTATATCTATTTAGTTAGATATCTAGACTTCCATCAATTCTAAGTCCTATTTAGGTGTTATAGCTAGTTAGCTAGACCCAAACTTTAAACTTGAATATAAGCTTTTAGGTAAGTAAATCCTATTATTCTATTATAACTATAAGGTAAGTTATAATTATTATACTAATTATCTTATATTATAGGATTTGAATATCTATCAAATTCTCACACAGGAGCTTATATTCATGAATCCTTTAATAAAATGATTCAAGAATATTAGCTTAAGCCAAAGATAATCTCAAGGTATGTTAGCTATTATCTTTTATATTATATAACCTTTACTAATGAAATAATACTAGTTTTACTAGAGATAACGGGTCTAATAATAATACTTTTATATCTTCTTATATTAATAAGAACTATAAAAGTACTATTATAGAAGAACCTTATAATATCCGATGTGTAGCACATGTTTTAAACATTGTTACAAAGGATATTATAACAAATTTTATTAAATCAACGTCTTCTAAAGAGAATTTAGAAGCTTTTAAGAATAGTGAATTTTTACATTATTCTACGGAAGATATCTCTTCTATTAAAGAGAGACAAGATTATAAGGAATTTAAATCCTTAGCAAATAGTAAGTAATTTATTATAGTTATTATTAGTATTATTACTAATATTTTCATAGGAATCCTTGGTAAAGTTAAAAGGGTTGCTATTATTATCAAGAATAACCAAGGATTATACAAGACTTGGTTAAAATCTTTACATAAGGCAAAAAATGAAGGCTATATTGCTAAAAATTGCAATATTACAAGAATTCCTTTAGGTAAGTTATCTTTATTACATATATCTTATTTATAATACTAATTATATCTTTAGCCAATAAAACTAGGTGGAATTCAACCTATAAGATGATTAATACTTCTTTAGAGCTTAAAGAAGCTATTATTCTTCTTAATAGGGAGTCTAATATTACAGCTCTTAAGGATGCTATACCAACTACGCAAGAATAGGCAGATTTAGCTACCCTAAGCAGCATATTAGAGGTCTTTTATAAACCTACTATTATACTTCAAAGCTAGAAGTATAATACTTTAGGTTTAGTCCCACTTTTTATTATTAGGATATATAAATATCTTAATGATATAAAAGAGGACCAAAAGGCTTATCTTCGCCAGGTATTTATATTACTTTCTTATATTATATCCTTTATATATTAACTTATAATAGGAAACTTATAGCCCTCGAGGCAAGGCCTTTATAGCATCTATAGATATTAGCTTAAATAAGCTAGCTAATTATTTTCCTAAAGATATAGGAAATAATTACTTCTTATATTAGCCTTATCTATATGCTATGTTATTAGACCCTTAGCTTAACCTTCTTACTATAAAGGAGAAGCTAAAGCTAGAAGATCAAACCTTAGAAAGGTTAATAAAAAACCTTGAAAAGGATTATAGTTCGTAAGTATTATATAATAATCCTTTCTTAATTATAGTTTTAATATACTAATATATAATGTTATTAGGATTTTACCTCTTTATAAAGAAAACCAAGCTAATATCAATATTAGCAAGCAAGATTAACACGCAAATACCCAATTTATAGTTGATCTTGCAGGGCCTAGTCAACCTAGGACTTTTGAAAATCCTAGGCCTAAGCCTAAAACTAACCTTTATAAAGGTTTATTTCCTAACAAGAGGGAAAAGTCTATTCAAAAGAATAGAAAAAATGAGATTTCTACTTATACTAAGCTAGATATTCAAGAAGATAAGGTAAGTAAATCCCTTTCTTATATTAATAATCTTATTAATATATTAATATTATCATAGGAAGATATCTTTAAATGGTGGGAAGATAATACTAAATCTTTCCCTATTTTAAGTATTATTGCTAGGAAATACCTAGCTATTCCTGCTACCTCTAGTGCTATAGAAAGCACTTTTAATACTGGAGGTAATATTCTTACAAAGAGACGAACTTCTTTAAAGAATTTTACTTTAAAGGAATTAATCTTATTAAAGAATTAGGAAAAGGAGGGAAATATTATTACTAAGCAATATTCAGAGCTTTATGATTATTATAGCTCTGATTCTGAAGAGTCTATATCTTCCTCTGAAGATGATATTTATTCTAATTCAGACCTTTAAGTAGGTTATTATAAGGGTTTTTTCCTAGTTTAGTCTAGTTTTCCCTTAATAAATTTTTTTATATTTATAAATGTTTTCCTATATTTTACAGTATTTTTACTATTATTATTACTATTATTATTATTTTAAAAAAACATAAAAAAGAAAAGTATTTTATTTTATTAATATTTTTAAAAACCTTAAAATACTAAGTAATTAAAAAGTATAGCTTTTTTCATAGTAATTCCCTTATACTTACTTATATTTATATATAAGTTATTTATTTACTATTTAATTTTAATTAAACTTTAACACTAATAATATTTTAAGTTATATAAGCAATATAAGTAATATACATATAAGCTATTAGAACCTATTACAAGGTATTATAAGGTATTATAATGTATTATAATTAGAGCTTTGCATGTAGTGTAGTATTTGTAGTATTTTGACTTTTATTGTAGTATGTAGTGTAGTGTAGTATGTAGTGTAGTGTAGTATTTACTACACTACACTATAAATACTACAAATGTAGTATTAGTAAAAAAAAAAGTAGGGTATTATATAGTCTTATAATATTCCTTAGATTTTTCTTATTTAAGTTAATATAAGCTATTTATTTTATTATAATTTAGTTATTTAGTTATAAATTTATAAAGTTTTACCTTACTTAGAAAATTAGCTATAAGTAAGGGTATAGGGTATCTATAGAATATATTATAAAATATTTAGAATCTCTGATTTTTATTATATATATTAGGTATTTCTATTATAAATATATTATTTTATTTAATATTAATATTCCATTATTTCTTAAATTTGCTTTTTTATTATAAAAGTACCCTATATATATCTTTAGAAATAGTACTAAATAATATATTAAAAATTAAAATAAATATATTAAAAATTTATCAAAGATCTTTTAAATAGCTAATATATTTATTACAAGAGAATTTACTAAGTATTAATAATAAAGGAAAAAATACTTATATAAAGTTACTAATATAATTCTAAAAAATAGCTTTATATAATATAAAAGCTTTTAAATTAATAACTTATTATATAATATTATATTCTATTTTTAAATCTAGAATTTAAATATAATAAATTTATAACTTATTTTATATTATCTAATATAAGATAAATATAGTATAATTAGTATTATATAGTTATAAGACACTTATACTATTAAAAATTAATACTTTTTTAATAGAAGTTTATTTTTTATAAATTAAAATAAATTATTTCTAAGTAAAATTTCTAGAAAAAGCAATAAATTAGCTATATTTATATAATATAAAAGCTATAGGTATACTATTCTTATTTTTTAAAGTAAATATAAAAAGTGGGTCTTTTGTGGGTCCCCTATAGTTTAATTGGTTTAATTAGACTGTTTAGTCAATTGCGTCATTTATGACCCACTTACTTAGCTAAGCGAAAAATTTTTAAGGAGGGGTATTCCCTTGCTTTCTCTTTTCTTTCTTTCTTTTCTCTTTTCTTTTTACCTTAGTAAATTAAAAAAAAACATCTAGAAAAACCTTTATATAGTTAAGCTAGCTATATTACTATTACTTGTGTTTACCTTTCTTTTTACAATCTTTTTACTCTTTAAATAAGTTATAAAACCCCTAAAAAAACAAAAATCAGAAAAAATCAGAAAATCAGAAAAAAATCGGGAAAATCAGAAAAATCGAAAAAAATGTCGGAATTTAATCCAGACTCTTTATCTTGCATCTTAGATAATAATTCTAAGTCTTCTAGCTAAGTTAAAGCTAGTAAACTTCTAGGATTATACAAAAAAGCCCCTGAAAATCAACCTAGCTATTAGTTTGCTTTAAAAGCATATATTTTCACTTATAATTTATTTAATTTTCAGTTATCTAAAATTAAATATAATAAAGAGAGAGAAGTTATATGCTTTTGTACGTAAGATAGCTACTCTTATAGCTTTAAATGTAAAGCTAAGCGATTTCAAGCTTCTAATAGTGTTAGCCACTATAAAGCTAAATATCCTGAGGTTATAACTTCTAAATTAGAAGAAAAAAAACCTTTTAAGGTTACTTATAAGTATTTAATTCTATTTATTTACTATTATTTCCTTTTACTAACTATTTCTTAGTACCTAAAATCCAACAAGATTTACCACCTAATACATAAGCCTCTTTAACCTCTTATTTTTCTATAAAAAGGCCTTGAAATAATATGATTATTAAGGAATTTTCATCTAAAAAGGCTGTTACTCTAGTTATTAAGTTTATACTAGAGAATAATATTCCTTTTACTATTATAAATAGTAAATCCTTTAAGGAATTACTAGAATATTATTCTAGGTAAGTATTCCTTTAATTTTATTAAGAGATAAAAGCTAATCTTAATACTAGGAATAATAATCTAGCTTCCTTACTAAACTATTAAACAATTACACATAGAATTAATTCTATGTATAATTCCTCTAAGCATTAGATTGTTTAGCAAATCTAATATTAGTTACAATATCAAGGTCTTATATCTATTTAGTTAGATATTTAGACTTCTATAAATTCTAAGTCTTACTTAGGAGTTATAGCAAGTTAGATTAGCCTTACTTTTAAGCTTAAATATAAGCTTATAGGTAAGATTCCCCTTTTCTAATTAATTTTACTCTTATTTATTAATATTATAACTTATAGGCTTTGAATATCTATTAAATTCTTATACTAGGGCTTATATTTATCAATGCTTTAATAATCTTATTAGAGATTATAGTTTAGAGCCTAAGTATATCCTTAGGTAAGTTATTAGTCTTATATTAATATATTCTATTAGGAATCTAAATAGTAGCTAACTTTTTATAGTTTTACTAGGGATAATAGCTCTAATAATAATACTTTTATAACTTCTTATATTAATAAGAATTATAATAGTATTATTCATGAGCTATATAATATCCGATGTATTGCACATGTTTTTAACATTATTGCAAAGGATATTATCACTAAATTCATAAAATCAACCTCTTTAAAGGAAGATCTAGAATCCTATAGAAATAGTGAATATCTTTACTATTCTACTAAGGATATCTCTTCTATTAAAGAGAAGGAAGATTTTAAGGAATTTAAATGCTTAGCAAATGGTAAGTAATTTATTATAATTCTTATAATAAGTTTTACTAATAATTTAATAGGTTTACTAAGCAAAGTTAAAAGACTTGCTATTCTTATTAAGAATAACTAAGGATTATATAAACTTTGGCTAAAATCTTTACGAAAGGCAAAAAAAGAAGGCTATATTGCTAAGAATTGTAATATTACAAGAATTCCTCTAGGTAAGTTATTCTTATTATATTATTTACTATATTAGACTTAATACTAATCCCTTTATATTTATAGCTAATGAAACAAGGTGGAATTCAACCTATAAGATGATTAATACTTCCTTACAGCTTAAGGAAGCTATTATTCTTCTTAATAGGGAAACTAATATAGCTGCTATAAAAGATGCTATGCCTACGGCTTAAGAATAGGCAGATTTAGCAACTTTAAGTGCTATATTAGAGATTTTCTATGAACCTACTATTATACTTCAAAGCCAGAAGTATAATACTTTAGGTTAGTCCCACTTTTTATTATTAGGATATATAAATATCTTATTAATATAAAAGAGGACCAAGAGGCTTATATTCGTCAGGTATTTACTCTTTAGTTCCCTTTTCCCCTTTATTTGTTATATATTAACTAATTGGTATTATAGAAGGTTTATAATCCTCAAGGCAAGGTCTTTATAGCCTCTATAAATAAAGGCTTAGATAAACTAGGTAATTATTTTCCACAAGATATGGATAATAATTACTACTTTTATAAGCCTTATTTATATGCTATGCTACTAGATCCTAGGCTTAATCTTGTTACTATACAAGATAGGCTTAACTTACAAGCAAGGACTAGAATAAGGCTATTAGAAGACTTACAAAAAGAATATAATTCGTAAGTATTATTATTATTATTATTATTATTACTAATAGATTTACTAGGATTTTACCTACCTATAAAGAGAATCAGGCTAATCAAAGCCTAGGCTCTGAAAATTCAGAGTTAGAAAATACCTAATTTCAAGTGGAAATTAGAGGGCCTAGTTAGCCTAGGAATTTTAATAATCCAAGGCCTAAACTAGCTTCTAAGCTATATAAAGGTTTATTTATAAATAAGAGAGATAAATTAATTTAAAAAACTAGAAAAAACGAAATCTCTACCTTTACTAAGCTAGAAGCTAAAGAAGATAAGGTAAGCTAGAGTTCCCTAATATTATATTAATTTACTAATATTATTATAGGAGGATATCTTTAAATAGTGGGAAGATAACCTTAAATCTTTCCCTATTTTAAGTATAATTGCTAGAAAGTATCTAGCTATTCCTGCTACTTCTAGTGCTATTAAAAGTGCTTTTAATACTAGAGGGAATATTATTACAAAAAGAAGAACTTCCTTAAAGCATTCTACTATTAAGGAATTAATTCTTTTAAAGAATTGGCAAAAGGAGGATAATATTATGGTTAAGCAATATTCAGAGCTTTATGATTACTTTAGCTCTCTATCAGAGGAATCTCAACATTCCTCTGAGAATATCTCTAAAGATTCTTCTAATGAATCTTTAGAAGATATTTATTCTAACTTAGAATAAGTGTATAATAGGGGTTTTTTCCTAGTTTAGTCTAGTTTTCCCCTAATATACTATTATTACTATTATTACTATTATTACTATTATTACTATTATTACTATTATTACTATTATTACTATTATTACTATTATTACTATTATTACTATTATTACTATTATTACTATTATTACTATTATTACTATTATTACTATTATTACTATTATTACTATTATTACTATTATTACTATTATTACTATTATAAGCTAGTATAAGCTATTATAAGCTAGTATAAGCTATTATAAGCTATTATAAGCTATTATAAGCTATTATAAGCTATTATAAGCTATTATATTACTAAATATAACAAAATACTACAAATACTACAAAATACTACAAATACTACATGTAGTAGAAAAATCTCCTTGTAGTGTAGTATGTAGTGTAGTGTAGTACAAAGCTCTGATTATAATGTATTATAATTTATAAGCTATTATAATGTATTATAAGCTATTATAAGCTATTATAGGGTATTATAAGCTATTATAAAGTATTATAAAGTATTAAAAGGTATTATATAAACTATATATACCTTATAATAAAGGAATTTAACTTAAAACTAAAAAAAAGAAAAAAAATACAAAACAATACAAATAATACATGTATTGTATTGTATTGTAAAATTTTAGATGTATTGTATTGTGTAATGTATTGTATTGTATTGCAATGCTCTGCCCTTCTCTAACGCCTATAGCCCTAGGTTAGGTCCCTTATAAATCTAAGGATATAGATTTAGGGGTGTTAGAGGGCCTTAGTAGAGGAAAAAGGTCCCTAATACCTCCCTAAGAGGCCTGTGGTTCTTAAGGGGCCTAGCAGGGGACTAACGGAGAGGGCCCTAATCTAGACCCGAATCTAGACCTTAATTCAGGCCCTAAAGATCTTTAATATTAAAAGTTACTAGAACTAGCTAGCCTATGGCATATATAATTAGGGCACCTAGGGCTTCCTTTGCTAAAGAAAACAAGCCTTATAACTAAAGGAATCCCTGATTTTTCTAAAATTAAGGATAAAGACTTTAAATATATAGCTTATGATCAATCTAAGGCAGTTAGAAGACCTAGGAAATTAGCTATCCCTAACCCCCCTAGAGCTCTAGATTAAATAGAGGGGGATACGCTAAAAATCAGCCCTATACCATACAATAAACAGTCAATTTGCTTATTTCTAGTTAATCAAAAAACTAGATATAAGTGGGTGTTCTTATTACCTAATAAGAAAGGCCTAACTATTTATAGGGCTATTAAGGGCTTCTTTAGAGGGCTTAAAAATCAACTAGGTCAATATCCTAGGCACCTTCACTTTAATAGGGGCTAAGAAATCGATTCTAGTTGTTAAACCTAGTTAAATTCTAAAGGGATCAAATTTATAACTTCTAGTCCCTATATCCATAAGCAAAATGGATTAGCAAAGCGTTTAATTCGTACTATTCTAGATCGATTAAGGGCTACTATCCAGTGGGCAAAATTACCCTTATATCTATAGTGTTTTGTATTACCTACAGTTATTAACCTAGTTAATATAATTACTAATACTACAAAGGATAAAAGCCCTAAACAACTGCTAGCTAGGGAGCTAAATCAGCCCTGTATAACTGATATTAGCAGTATTAGAGCTATAGGATTTCACTATGAGATTCTAATCCCCCTAGAAAAATAACCTAAAGCCTAGAAGTTAGCAGCTAGGACTATCCCTAGAAGGTTATTAGCTACACTAAGTTCTAACACCTATCTAGTGTATATCCCCTCTAAAAGGCTAGTTACAAAGACTAGCTTTATTAAGATTATAGAACCTATAGGTCCTATCTCTAAAGGATTACCTAGGCTTTCTATAGGGGATAACCCTTTAGAGGGGGAAAATAATTTAGAAAATTAAGATCTAAATTAAGGTTTAAAGGATTACCCTATAGACAATATAGGAGGTCCCCCTATAGGTTAAGAAAAACACCCTATAAGGCCTGTATAACCCCCTAAGGAACCAATTCCAGAGGCCTTAAAGAAGGCCACGCCTGTAACTTCACTAGGAAATTAGTTTTTAACTCCGGACCTGGATTTTAATAAAATTACTAACTTTAACCCTAATATTAACCCTATAGATGTTAATATTAGTTCCCCTTCTTCTCTAGATTTTATTAAAGAAATCTACTTTAAGGTATAGGAGAAGCTAAAGGAAAATAACCCTAATAGCCCTAAACCTAAGACCTAGAAGTAAGCTATATCTAGCCCTAAAAGGGATAAATAAATAGAAGCTATGTATAAGGAATATAAATAGCTTCTAAAGGCTAGTACTTTTAAATTTATAGGGAAAGACTAAGTACCTAAGGGCCAAAAAGTACTAAAGAATAGGCTTATTTATAAGCTTAAAAAGGATAAAGAAAATAATCCTTTAAAATACAAGGCCTAACTTATTACTAAGGGATTTATGCAAATTAAAGGTCTAGATTATCTAGAGACCTTTGCAGCCACAAGCATTCCCCCTAGCTAGAGGATTTTACTAGCCCTAGCGGCTTAGAATAACTAGGAAATCAAATAGGTTAATTTTATAGGAGCTTTTCTTAATAGTAAGCTATAATAGCAGATTTATATAGTTATTCCAGACGGATTTATTAAATTCCTTAAAGTAAATCCTAAATTAGCTAAATTAGCTAAAAGTTTTAGCTATAAACCTTCTAAAGATTAAGTAATTCTATTATAGAAGTCTTTATATAGCCTAAAATAAAGCTCAAGGGAGTGGTAATAAGCACTAATAGTAGTGCTAAAGTCCCTAGGATTTAACCCTCTTATATCTAACCTAGCTATATTCTATAATTTATCCACTAAAACCTTTATTATCACGTACGTGAATGACTGCCTTCTAATTAGACTGGATTTAACTTATATCTAAAGACTTAAAAAGGAACTTCATAAAGTCTATTTAATAGAAGATAGGGGGCCTGCTAAATTCTTCTTAGGGGTTTAAATTATATAAGATAGGCCTAAAAGAATACTAAAAATCCACTAATCTTAGTATATCTTAGAGGCTTTAAATTAATTTAATATGCTAGATAGTAAGCCTATTAGCATACCTCTTTAGCTAGGCGTTTTAGCTATGTAGACTACTAAGCTTTTAATAGCTAGCAAAATCAAGCTCTATCAGTGCATTATAGGGACTATAATGTACCTAATATTGCTTATAAGGCTAGACGTGGCCTTTACACTTTAGTGGCTATCTATAGCACTAGCTAGGCCCTATATAGAGCACCTAAAAGCAGCTAAAAATTTACTTAGGTACCTATTAGGGACTAAATTCCTTGCTATAATCTATAGGGGAGACCCTAAAGGTATAGCTAGCAAAAGCCTAATAGGTTATTATAATAGTGATTTTACAAGGGATAAAAAGACCTCTAAATTAACCTACGCTTATCTATTTAAGCTAGCTAGCGGACCTATTAGCTAGAAATTAAAGAAAGCTAGTATAATAGCTCTATTAACATTAGAAGCTAAAGCTAACGCTATCTGCGAGACCTTCCGGGAGCTATAGTGGCTTTAGGGCTTATTTAAGGAGCTAAAAACCCCTATTTCTCCCCCTATCTAGATATATTATAATAATTAAGGCACTATAACCACTGCCTATAACCCTACCTTATATAGCTATATAAAGCATACCTTGCTAAAGTTTAACTATATTAGGCAATAGGTTTTAGAGGGTTTAGCTAAGATTAAATATCTAGATACGAAGTTAATGCCTGCAGATAGTCTAACGAAACCGTTATCTAGACCTCTTCATTAGGCTTTTATTAAGCTCTTAGGGCTTAATAATTACTAAAAACTAACAACTAAATCCCTTTAATAGGGAACCAAAAACAACGCTAAAAAGGGAGCTATATTTAACAATAGCTAGGAATTTAAAAAGGGGGTCTTTTATCTTTTCCTGTTTTTCCCTTTTATCTATTTTTATCTAAAAGTTCTTGTTTACCCTATATTACTTTGTATGCTTTTAATTAGCTTATACGTAATTCTTTTGTAGAGGGGGTGTTAAAAATAAGACCTATTTTTAGCCCTTTTCTAGTTAAAGGACCTTTCTATTACTAGCTTGCATTGCAAGCCTAATAGCTACACTGCAGCTATTAATAGTCGCAAAGGTAGCTATTAATGGCTACATTATAGCTATTAATAGCTGTGACTAACCGTGTGAATAACTAATTTAAATTAATTGTGAATTATTTAATTACGTTATAGCTGCAAGCGTAGCTATAATTATAGCACTACTAGTAATTAGGTAAGCTAGGGTAACGTAAGCAGGTTACCCTATACGCGGGTTACCCTATAGCTATCTTTAATAGTGATTTTCTCTTTAACTAGAGGTTATATAAAAGTCTTATATATAGTAAATTAAAGCTAGAAGATAGGGCTTTTATTTAATATAAGAATATTTTTTAGACTAAAAGTTAGTATATATAGGTTACTAGTTTATATAGTGGTAAGTTAATTTTTTAGATTTTATATATAAATGAATTTTATAGAAAATCAAAAGTAACTCTTAAGACCTCTCTAGTAGTCTAGATTTACTAATATAGTTAGTAAGTATATAAGAGAAAGAAGATATTTTTAATCTAGCTAGATAGCTAGGCCTCTTAATCTAATAGCCGCATTGCCTATATAACGTCACTAAAATCAATTCTATTAGTATATAAGATATTATAAAAGTTATCTAGATTAAATTCTATTAGTTAATAACTGCTATAACCTTCTGTTGCGTTGCGTTAAATATTTAACGTGGTGGTTCTATTAGTCCCTAACTGTAGAGCTACACCTGTACAGCTGTTGCCAGCCAGCAACTAGCTCCCTACATTTCAAAATAAAGTACCTAGGCCCTTATAAGATTAAAAAGGTAATTAGGAGTTATAGATTAGTATATTAATTAAAATTATTACCTAGGACTTAATTATATAATATATTTAATATTACTAGTCTTAAACCTTTTAAAGGGAATCTAATAAATATAGAAAATATATCCTTATTATAAGATACTATTAAAGATAATAAATAAGAGTTTAAAGTTAAGGGAATTATTTTATATTATTATAATAAAAGGTATTATAAATATCTAGTTAAATAAAAGGGCTATAATACTTTAGAGAATTCTTAGGTATTAAAAAGGGATTTTATTACTAAAGAAATTATTAATAACTATAAGTAATAGCTAAGTAATAAAGTTAATATAAGGTAGTTATAATTTATAAGTTAATACACTAAAGATATTAGAAAATAAAGTTAATTTACTTAAATAACTTAAATAATTTATTATATAGCTACTAAGCACTTATTTCTTTATAATAGAGTTAGTCCCTAAGATTACTAGTCTTTTATTATTAGTAATAGCTATAGGACTTATAGAGAAAGAGGCCTTAGGAGTATCTTTATTATTAAAATCCCCTTCCTTATATATATAAACCTAAAGTATACTAAGAAGCTTAATAAAACTAATATATTTAAGTAAATTAATAGTATTTAGTATAAACTACTAGTAAGTTAGTTAAGTATTAGCTATATATATTAAGAAAGCTTACTATTAGGATATTTTAAGCTATAAAGTAAAGATAGTTTAAAATATTAATTTAGGTCTTTAGATTTATAGTATTATATATTATGTACACTAGTTAGCTCTATGTATGGCTATTCCTAGTACTCCTACTGCTTAGTTAAAGGGGAAAACCCTTAAATAGGAAAAAAAAACCCCTTATATTTGTGTTTAGGTTAGCGCTAGTCTTACTATAGGCCTACACTACTTAGTAAGTAGTTATTTATAGGTATTTATTACTAGCTAATACTAGCCTTATTCTATAAGAAAAGAAAGATAAAGAAAAGATTTACTAAAATAAGGGTAACTAAACCCCCTCCTAGTGTAAATCTAGTCTAATAATATGCCTATCCTAGGCTATTTTGCTTTATTCTATATATAGTGAATTCTAGTTTAGATTAATTATTTACTTCTTTTTTACTTTCTTACTAACTTTTCTAATGCCTTACTTTTTAGCTAATTCTAACCTATTTCTAGCTTATAGGTATTATAAAGTTTAAGCACTTAGTTTTATCTATATACTATAAGGGGAGGGTAATTTTAAGCTAGGCTTTACCTAATACTAGGTCTTATTTATATTAGGGTTATTTATAAATAATCTTTACTATATATTATTTTTTAAGCCTTAATTTAGATTTAGTCCCTCCTCTCTTTTAATAAGTATAAGAAGGATCTTTCCCCTTATAGGGGTTTAATCTCTTTTTCTCTTTTTATATTAAACTTCCTATAGGTTCTTTTCTTTTTTCTAGACTATTTAAGGCTATCCTAGGCTAGATTTAGGTTAGTTACTAATGTTTACTATAGTATATTATAAAGAATAATATATTCTTATAAATATACTAGCTAAACCTATAAGTACCCCTAATTTTAATATATTTCTAGTTTTAATTTGCCTAGGAAACTATAAACTTTAACTAGTTCCCTAGAAAGTCTTTAACTAAGAAGTAGTTAAAGTAAGTTATTAATAAGGGAATAAAGGTATAACTCTTTTACCCTTATTTTATACTTACTCTAGCTTTATTCTAAGGTAATTAGGTAAGCTATAAGGGAGTTAGTATATTTTATATAAAACTTAATTAATTAAGTATCCTAGGCACTAGTATTATAATATCTCTAGTATAGGCTACTCTAGTTTAGTCCTAGCCTAGAGGTAATTTTAATTTATATAGGAGTAATTACTAATGCCTATTTTAATTATTAGGTTTAAAATTACTAGTATTATAGGGTAATATTTACCTTTATTCTAGGTCTAATCTAATACTAATCTAATCCTAGGTAAACCTTACTAGACATTAAACTAAGCATTAGTAATTAGTTAAAACCTAGGTAACTATTATTAATAAGGGTAATATAAGTACTACTATAGTAAGTTAAAGCTAAGCCTAGTCTAAGTCTAACTAATACTAAACTAAGTCCTAGATAACTACTATAATTATATTAAGAAACTTTACACTAGGAACTAGTTTATAAAGAAAAGAAGTATTATAGTAATAAGTCTAAACTAGGCTAACTCTATATCTAGTAATTAGTATAATAAGGTGGTTTTCTAGCTAAAGCACCTTAATGCTTATACTATAGAGATAAACTATCTCCTAGTTATTACCTTTTCTATAGCTAAGTAAGCTAAAATTATAAAAGGTAAAATCCCTATTTTAAAGGAGAAGTAAGTAATAGCTAGGATTTAGTTTAAAGAAAGGGTAAGGGTAAGTTAAGGGGTTATAATACTAGGTATTTTTATTTTTTAGAAATCTAAAGTTTATTCTAGTAAAGTATTATTTATTTACCTAGTTTATATATATATATTATAGCCCTATATTTAGCTTACTTACTTACTTATATTATTTATTATATTCTAAAGTTATTTATATTTATATTATTTATATATTAGGAGTAGCTTAGGGCTAGCGCTTAATTATAGGAGTTAAATACTAGGTCTTATACTAGTATATAGTATTATAGTTAACTAGTATAAAGAAACTATTTAGCTATATACCTTACCTTTAGGGGTTTATCTAAGGCTAGCCTTACTTCCTATGTATCTTTAAGCTAGTTTTATAGTAGTTATATATAGTTATAGTTATAGTAGTTAACTATAATATAATACTAGTTTTCTTTTACCTAGCTATAGCTATAAAGAGGTAATATTACTTTAGGAATATTCCTCTAGAATAAAAACTTATTTAGGCCTATTTTTCCTATATATAGTTAGACTATTATTAAGGAGATATGCTTTCTTAGGCTTATATAGAATTTCTAGATCTCCTTTAGGTTATAACTAAGTAAGTAATTCTCTAAGGGTTTTCTAGTAATCTAGCCTTAGTTTAATTATTCCCTATTATACTAATTCTCCTATTATTACTTCTAGTCCTTATATAAATCTATATCTAGTTTATTATTAATAGGATTACGCCTTCTCTAGGGTCTTGCCTAGCGGAGTATAGTTATTACTAAGGCAGCTATAGTCTGGATCTTTTCCGCTATTTTGCTCTTAGTGGTTCTTATCTCGAATTTCTGTTTTATCTTGTTAAGGTAGAGATCGAGGGGTGGAACAGCGGTCTCCGCTTGTTGGCGTTAGTCCTCCTGCGTCTCCACTATCTCTTAGCTTATCTAGCTTTTGTGACTAATTCTTTAGCCCTTCTTAACCACCACGCCTCTAGGCTAGGGAGGCCTTAGGGCTTCTATAGGGCTACTATATTTACTATTTATTATAGGTTTATAATAAGCTATATAGTATATATATTAATTCCTTCCTTATCTTTAGAATCTAAGGCATTTTCCTCCTAGAGCTATACTATTGCCTTTACTATAGTATATGCCTTATCTATTATAGCCTAGATATATTTACTAACTAGAGGGGTTTATTCTTAGTATTTAGTAATAATACTAATTAGCTATAGGATATAGTTAGACCTTATAAGTTTTACTATGCCTTTATAGTAAACCTAAATATTAGGTATTACTTATATAAGGTTTATAGTACTATCTCTATTCTTATTATATTATCTTATAGGTTCCCCCTAGGGTATAACTAGTCTAAGCCTTTACTAGCTTATAAAGTCTAGTAGCTTTTTTACTCTATTACTTATTCTATTATATATATCTTATAGGAGGTGCTTTTAGTTAAAATTACCTATAAACACGCTTTAGCTATAAGGCTCTTTTATATTAATAGTATAGATTAGGGTGTACTATTTACTATTATATATTTCTAAGTAAAGGGAGTAAATATTAACTCCTTATATTTTAACTAGAGACTAATTAGGTCTCCCTTAGGCTATTTATAATCCTATACTATACTTTTTATTTATATATACTATATTATACTTATTATAGTATACTAGCTAGAAATAAGTAAAGCCTAGGGCTAGAGGCTATAGTTATTTAGTGTATTTTTATTCTTAGATTACTATTATATTTATATTAGTTTAGTATTATAGTATAATATATATAAGGTTATTCTTTTTATTTATATTCTAGTAAAGGACTTATAATATTACTATATTAATTAGGGGGGGGGAGGGTCTTTACTATTTTATACTAGCTTTAATCTAGCCTTAATTAGCTTTATATATTTTCTTATACTTCTTACTTTAGGCTATTTAGCGCTTTACTCTATAAGTATTAGGTAGCCTCTTTTTCTACCTATTATACTAGTTACTTCTAGGGCTATAATAGATCTCTCTTAGGTTAGCACTAGGCTTCTAGTTAGGGATCTTATAGTAAAATAGGATAGGTATTTAAGGTATCTTACTTTTACTATATTTTATTTTTCCTTAAGAATAAGGTAGTCTTTAGACTAGGCTAGGTATAGTCTAAAGTAAAGAATATAATTTTCTCTAAGTTTACTATTAGTTATAAGGTATAATTTTTCTTTATTATTATATTAGCTAGCGCTATACTTACTATACCTTAGGGCTACCTTATAAAACTTTATAATATAGCTTATTTAAAAGTAATTATAGTACTATTAGGGTTATAGGGTTTTATTATAGGGTTTAGTTTAGAATAGCTTTACTTTAAAGACTATTTTATTAGTATAGTTCTTTAGGCTTCTTTACCCTAGGGTTATCTTATAGTTACCTTAATTATATTTACCTTATTAGCTTTTCTAATCTTAGCTATAAGGTTTTTAATAGCTATATATTTAGTAAGAAATCCTTTAATAATAATACTTTAATAATAATACTAAGTATATATTAGTAAAGGGTTATATCTAGTCTAAATATATTAGGGATTTATCTTTAGTTATCTCTATATTAAGTAGTATTTCCTTTAAATATAATAATTATATCTTTACTAGGGAGTCTTCTAGTTACTACTACTATAACTTAACTAGTGGCTTTATTTACTACTATTACTATATCTTTAGCACTTTAGGACTAGAGTAACTCCTAAATAAAGTTTCCTTTTATAAGAAATTTATAGTATTATTTACCTAGTATCTAAAGGGGGGGGGTGTGTTATTAAGTTATTTCTATAGAGGCCTAGTAGTAATGCTTACCTAGGTTAAAGTAATATTACCCTTTATTTCTTCTTTAATTACCTCCTTTATAACTTCTTTAAGAGCTTCTTTTATAGTATAAATATTTCTATTATTACTTATAGATCTTACTTTAGTATAAGTATAGTTTATTACCTAGTTAGTAATAGCCTTAGTAATATGCTATACCTAGGTAACTTTATTACTAGGGATAAGGCTAGTAATCTTATTATAGTATTTTATATCTTCTAGGTATTTAAATTAAATCTAATCTATTATTAGGTTATTATTACTTCTCTAAATATTAAACTATCCTATGCCTATGTTTAGGTAGTAGTAGCTTTATACTAACCCCCTTTCTCCTATATTAATTACTATTAGTATTCTAACCTCTAACTTACCTCTATCTCTATTATAATATAATATTATAGGAAGGGGTAAATAAGGGTAAGGAATTTGAATTTGAATTTAGTTTGTGTTTTAGAGGCGATTCCAGACCTTTAGGGCGGTGATTTATAGTATTACTTAGTAATACTATTATAGTGTATTTATTATATTTTACCTTATAAGTAGTATTAGTAAATATTTAAGTATAGTAAATATAATTATACTTATTAGAATTTTTATAAACTAGGATAATATTCTATAGCTTTTTCTTTACTTTTATAATAAGCTAGTAATAAGTTAGTAGTAATTTAGTATTTAAGTAGTAAAATTATACTTACTTTATTTTAATAGTAATAACTACCTTTAGAAGTAGCTTTAATAAGTTTAAATAGCTTATTATAAAGCTATATAATTTAAGCTAAAGTCTAGTAATATATTAGTAATAAGTAAGTAAATTCTAGTTAAGAGAGATATACTATAATATAGTTTTTATTATTTTAGAAGTAATAAGTATATTTTATTAAATAGCCTATTAAATATTAGCTATAAAGAAGTAATAAGTAAGTAAAGAAGTTATACTTAAAGATTTATTATATTTTATAAGAAAAGTCTTTTTATTAATAAGGTATCCTAGGATCTTATAAGTATTATTTTTTAGAAGAATATTTTATATTATTACTTACTAATAATAGTATATATATAAAATCTTTTTAAGGATATTTTACTAGTAGTAAGTTAGTAATAAAGATACTATAAGAATATAATAAACTTATAATAAGATTTTAGAAAAAGTTTACTTTAGAGAAAACTTTATAGGAGATTTTATAAAAGACTTTATAGGAGATTTTTTAGTTAATAGATTTTCTTAAGGTATTAATAAAGGTAAAGTTTTAATATAAGACTTAGATATAGTAAACTAGCTATAAGTTAGCTATAATAAACTAAATAAAGAAGTTATACTAGTAAGAGTATAAACTTATAAGCTAGATAAGGGCAAAAAACTAAGATAAATAAGGATAAATAATAATAATAATTAGGGACTAAAAGAGATTAGTAACTACTAAGTAATAGTAGTAAGAGAGCTATTACTTAGCTAGTAAAGGTAACTTATAAGGTTAAGGGATATTATAAGAGAAAGGAAGTATATAAAAGAGAGAAAAATTAGTCTCTTTATATTAACCCTAGACCCCTTAAGTAATCTAATATACTATATATAGGTAATCTATAAATTATAATAATAACTATTAGCACTACTAATTATATATATACCTAATAGCTATAAACTTATAGTAACTATAATATAAGCCCTTTAGTTAAACTATTTAAAACTATAGTATTAGGTACTTTATTTATTTAAACTAATTATAAAAATTAATATAGGTTATTTTTTTTCTAGCTATATAATAGGTAATAATATTTATTTTACTATATTAAAGCTATATATAAGCTACTATTTAGATATTACTAACTATAATAAGGGGGGTTATTTTTAATTAGTAATATTATTATTATTATTTCTTTTTATTTACCTATATATCTAGATATAAGGTACCTTATCTTA
Organism: Epichloe coenophiala; assembly: GCA_018801565.1. Classification (NCBI taxonomy): domain Eukaryota; kingdom Fungi; phylum Ascomycota; class Sordariomycetes; order Hypocreales; family Clavicipitaceae; genus Epichloe; species Epichloe coenophiala. The sequence continues at coordinate 74,032 of JAFEMN010000104.1, read as the reverse complement.
TTTTCCTTATAAAGCTTTAATATAGTAATTATACCCTAAGTAAGTAGCTTATTTTATAATTAAGGTTAATTATATATAAGGGAGGTATTATATTAGGAGTGTAAAGGTTAAAGATAAAATATTTATTAAAGTAAGTCTTTAAAGAACCTTTAGGCTATATAAATAATAAAAAGGCTAGCTAGCTATAAGATAGCTATATACTTATAAAGTAAGGTATTTATTAAAGACTATATATATTATTAGTGCTAGGTTAGAGATTAAAACCTTTATACACTTACCTCTAGCTAGTATCTATCTAGTAGTAACTGCAATAGTCTTAGCTATCACTTCGTTTATAACCTTTTAGTGCAAGCCGTGATAGCTTTACAGAGGCTAAATTTATTAATTTAACTTTAATAAGCCTATTAATACTTTAAGTAGTAAATTTACTTAAAGACTTTAGAATCCCTTAATAATAACTATTACTAATGTTTATAGATAGCTAGAACGCAAAGGTAAATATCCTTAATAAGAGGCATAAAGGTTATACTTATTATATTAATATAAGGTATAAATAAGTAATTAAAAAGACCTCTTAGGGTTATTTTTATCTAGAATAAATTAGAACTAATTAAATAATTATAAATAGGATAATAAAGGGTTTAGAATAGATTAAATATAGTGATTTCTTATGTTTTCTTTATATAATAAGGGCATAAGATTTTATATTAAATAAAAACACTTTAGCAAAATAAGTATCTTAGTAAATAGGTAATATCTTTAGCCTTATCTTTAGGCTAGATATTCCACTAGGGGCAGTGTTAGTTATAGTAGCCTTATATCTTAGGCATTACTATCGCAATGTCTTCCCTCTTTAAGGCCTTATTACAAGACCTTGGCACTTAGGGCAAAGACCCTCTTTTGCCCTCGTATATAGCCTCGTTGTGCCACGTGTGGATAGCTCTAGATAGCTAAATTCATCATCATCACTTCCCACACCGTCTCACACAAGACATCTCGCAACAAGAGTGTACGTCTCTCTACTTACCACTTATCCCCCCCCCCCCCCCCCCTTTCCTGAGGGGCCATGGCCGTCGAAGAAGCAGAAGCCGTGCAAACGCACGTCGAAACCACCCCTTTGTCTTCTCACGATCGACGAGACCCCGAGAAGACACCCGCGGCGGCGGCAGGGCAATACGGCGACCAGATCCCCCGCGAGATGCTCGAGACGCTGGCGCCCAACGGCGAGGCCGACTTCATCCTGTCCAAGATCAACGCCATGTCCGAGGGGGAAGCCCTCGCCGTCATAGCCGAGTCCCTCGAGTTCCACTCGGACGACTGGAACTTCCCCTCGGACATGCGCCGCCGCATGGAGAAGCTCCTCCTGGGGCCCAAGTCGTACGGCGACCTCTGGGGGAGAGACGTGCGCGTCGACGCCACCATGATGAGGTGGTCGTCTCCGTACCCGGGCGTCAGGGCGGTGGCGAGTCCCCTGGATGATGCGGGCGTGCCGATGGAGACGATTCGCGCGTATTTTCTGGGCATAGGTTGGGCTGTCGTTGGGACCTTTATGTCGACGTTTTTCAACAGTCGGTTTCCGGGTATAAGTATGTTTTGTTCTCTTCGTCGTGTCTTGTCGTGTCGTGTCTTGTCCTTCTTGTCTTCTCTTTGCTGTGCCAAACAAGGCCTCCTCGGGTTCATCGTCTTGTCTTGTCTTGTCTTTGCCCGTGCTAAACAAGTCCTTCTCGTATTCATCCATGCCCACTTATACGGGGTTTCCCCCAAGTTTTGGGGGGGGGGGGGAAAGTCCCAAGTCACTAACATGGCCTCTCGCCCCTAGGCCTCAGCAACTCGGTGATCCAGATCCTGCTCTTCCCCTGCGGGAGATTCCTCCAGACGGTCCTCCCGGACTGGGGCTTCGCGGCCTTTGGAGCACGACACTCGCTCAACCCCGGGCCGTGGTCGTTCAAGGAGCAAATGTTCGCCACCATCACCTTCAACATCGCCATCTACACGACCAACAGCTACGGCATGATCCTCGTGCAGCGCAGCCCCGTCTACTACGGCCTCGACTTCGTCGACTTTGGCTACCAGCTCATGCTGACACTCTTCGTGCAGCTCATGGGCATGGGCCTGGCGGGCTACCTCCGCCGCTTCAGCGTCTACCCCGTCAAGGCGCTCTGGCCGACCCTCATGCCCATCATTGCCATGAACAGGGCCCTCACCAAGCCCGAGCCGCGCGAGAGCATCAACGGCTGGACCGTGTCCCGCTACAGGTTCTTCCTCGTCACCGCCGCGTCCATGTTCTTCTACTACTGGCTCCCCGGCTTCCTCTTCACCGCCCTCTCCCAGTTCAACTGGATGACGTGGATGGCGCCGCAGAACTTGAGCCTCGCCGTGCTGACGGGCTCCAACATGGGGCTGGGCCTCTTCAACCCCGTCACCACGTTTGACTGGAACGTGGCGACGAGCTCGTACGCTGCCCTCGCGGCGCCCTTCTTCAGCACCTGCACCATGTACGTGGGCTCCGTGCTGGGCGGCTTCGTCATCCTCGCCATCTTCTACTCCAACATGTACAACACGGGCTACCTGCCCATCAACTCGTCCTCGGCGTTTGCAAACGACGGCAAGCCCTACGTCGTGCAGAAAATCGTCGTCGGCAACAAGCTCGACCTGGACAGGTACCAGTCGTACTCGCCGCCCTTCTACTCGGCCGGCTATGTGCTTACCGTGGGGGCCAACTTTGCCTTTTACCCCGTCTACTTCCTGTACATCATGGTTAACCAGTGGAAGACGATTGGCAAGGCGTACGTGGACTTCTACAAGGGCCTGCGCTACGGCAAGGGCAACTATGAGGATGCCATGGACGTGCATAACCGCGAGATGGCAAAGTACAGCGAGGTGCCGGACTGGTGGTTCCTCGTCATCTTTGTGGGCGCCATCGTCGTGTCCATCGTCTGGGCGCACATCTACCCCGTTGATGTCCCCGTGTGGTTGGTGTTCCTGATCATCGGCGTCAACTTGGTCTTTGCTGTGCCGCTGTCCCTCCTTTCCGCGACGACGGGCACCAATCTGGGGCTCGGCTCTCTGATCCAGATCATCACGGGCTTTCTGCTACCGAACAACCCCAACGCCTTCCTGTTTGGCCAGACACTCGGAAGCTGGGCGCTCGCCGGGTACGGAGACAACTACGTGCAGGATCAGAAGATGGCGCACTATTGCAAGATTGCTCCGCGGGCTGTGTTTCGAAGCCAGATTGGTACCATTGTCATTACTTGCTTCGTGGCCGTGGCCACGCAAAACTTCATCCTGAATAACGTCGAGGGCCTGTGCACGCCCGACCAGCCCAGCCGGTTCACGTGTGCCAACGACGGCGCTCCCTTGTATGCCAACTCTCTCATGTGGGGGCTCATGGGGTCAGATCGCGTGTTCAACTCGGTTTATCCCCTCTTCAAGTGGTGTTTTCTCATGGGCACCGTCATTGCGCTCGTCTTCCTCGCCGGCCAGGGCTGGGGGCCCAGGTATCTTCCTGCTGTGCGGGACAAGATCCGTGGCAAGATGTCTCCGAGACGCTTCGATACGCTGGACCGCACCGTCTTCCGCTTCGTTGCCTCGCTCATGTGGCTGAACCCTGTTCTGATTATCCAGGGCATCCAGCACTGGGCCCCGTCCAACCTGGCTTACAAGACGCCGGGCTTCATCCTGTCGTATGTTTTCATGTACTGGCTGCCTCGGCACCGTCTGTCCTGGTGGTCCAAGTACAACTACGTTCTCTCCGCTGCCTTGACCGCTGGCCTTGCTATAAGCGCACTCGTCATGTTCTTTGCCGTTGGATATCACCCCGTGAGCTTGAAGTGGTGGGGAAACACTGTTAGTACGGCCGGCATGGATGGCAAGCAGGTCGGCTGGCTGCCCATCCCCGAACGAGGATATTTTGGGCCTGAAAAGGGCCAATTTCCATGACCTAACGACTTCCTGAATTTCAAAAATCTCAACATTTCATTTTGCTCTTTTTTATCTCCGTGCACAGATCCTTATTCTCGTTTTGATACGCATTTCGATGCACGTTTGGTTTCACCGTACTTGTTGTTGTCGAGTGGCTATGCTTTCTTGTTCGAGTCGTTAGTATCGTGTTGTAAGCAAAGTGCAAATGGGTAACGAAAGGAGGCAAGGACGTCTATGCGTAAAAATAAACATTACGTCACATGCCAAAATGCAACACCTAGCAGCAGCCTCTGACCGAAAAGCACTTACTTGCAGAGAACAGGTCGCATCATCGCGGGGTTCACCGTTGTCGTAATCATGCGAAGAAAACACCTGATACCACACAAGGGGGGGTCTTCTGCCAAGGGTTCGTGCAACAAGTTATCAAGTCAGCTCTCGACGAATTGTCTCGTCGTGTATAATGACTGGCTATATGAGAATAGAGTATGTAAGCTCTTATCTGGCGAATGTACCCGACGATGACTTGTCGATATCGTTCCAATTTCGGGTTAAGACGTGTCAGGATCAGACTGCAATGCCTTCAAGCCACCAACTGTCCCCGGTGGAGCGTCAACATCACACGGGATCAGGAAAAGCTTTGTTACGGGCGTGATGAACCAATAATACCGGTCGGTGTGGTCTTCCTCGTTGATGCGAATGGTCCCGGTGACTTCCCTGGCGATGATGTCCTTGGGGCGATGGAACGAGGAAGGCTTCCCTTCCCAGAGGCAGGTCAATCCTGTTGGGCGCTAGAATGTTGGGCGCTAGAAAGCCAATGGTCTGCTGCGTCTGTTTTCCAGGCGGCTGGCCGAGGCTTGAACCTTGTGCCCGCGGGGGTCCAGGCAGCGGCACAAACAGTGGCCGGATAATGGCGAAATGGCTTCATTATGCGGGATGAAGGCCGTGGTGGGATGAAAAGAAGAGCCACCAATGGACCGACCGCTTCGTGGCGTACCAAGTCATCCGCCCGCTTCGGTTTTGCCGAGCCCCATGTTTACACATGTTGTTGGGGGCCATCAATTAATGTTGTTCACTGCGTTGGGCCAGAAATGATTATTCAACCAGGTCATGGGCCGCCCCCGTATGCGTCGGCGGCTGACTCGGCGGGAATTGACAAAGCAAAGAAAGGTAGCAAACAGGTCCTGATTTGTGGCCCGATTTGTGGAGGCTTGTCGTGTGTGTCCCGTGTGTGTCTCGTCACTGTGTGGGCTTTCAGAATCGAGGCCATCTGTGGGTGAAAAGTTGCAACCTCGCCATGCGAATGTCAAAGAACAAAGGATTGAAGCCGGAGAAATGAAGCCGGGGAAATCTGGGGTAGTCGCTGCACGCTGCAACGCTATTATATCTTGGCAACGTCGTAAACATCGTCGTTCTGGAAAGCAAGGCCAGCCGTCAAGGGAAAAGCAGACACCTTTTGCCACCGACAATGCGTCATCGCGATCCCGTCGCTATTATTATGGGTGGATAGGACTGACTTTCCGCCACCGTGACAACCATCATGATGATCATGTATCAACAAGTGCCAATTGCCGACGACTGGGCAATTGGCTGCATCGCGGCACTTGAGCCATCCGCAGCCACGCGCAAGCCCCTCGCAAGCCCCTCGAACAAGTTGCGCCGAGTCCACGTCCACGTCCACGTCCACGTCCACCAAAAGCGAATCTCCTCCTGCTAACTCGGGTCTAGTGTTTGGATTGCGTTGTTCCCACCCATGTCATGATGCCGCCTTTGGTCACACAAGACTCCCAAACTCCAAAGCAGGGTTGGGCTGGGCGAAGTAGTGCCATGTCCTGGTGTCATGTCAGACGTGGGTCAACAAAGCATTGTCTTGTTTTGCTATTGTCTGCTTAACTTAAGCTTAAGTACTGCTTAAACAAAAAGTCTTGACAGTGAGACAAAAAGCATCCTATCAGCCGCGGGGGATTCTGAGCCGTGTCTCAGGTGCCTCTGATATTATAGGGAAATGGAAATAGAAGCGGGAGAAGACAAGGCATGGATGGGACGGACTCCTCCTCCTCCGCCCTGCAGAGCAGATTCCACTCAAACCCCAGATTATCCATGCACTTCGTTTTGGGTCAACAGCAGCCTTCCACTCTCATTCGCGCGTTGGCCAGAGTCATGGACTTTGGTGGCAGACCCCCACTTGTAGTTTGCCTTTTGACGGGTGTGGACTGTGATGATGATGCATTCAGCCGTCTACATGTAGGCTATCCACACATGGCGAAAGGAGGCTGGAAGGTTATCGCGAAGGGAGTGATGCCTTCAAGTTTGTCAACAGTCCCACGCTCAATCGACCCCCAAACCCTGTATGGTTGGTTCCATGGATTGCTATTTCGTAGGATCAGTGAAAATCACCGTTGAGCGCGAGATGATTTTGCCCACACCTCCTCTTTCTCCTCCTCCTCCATCACCAGTCAGCCCCCGCCTTCAAATCACCTTGGCCCTCGAGCCCAGTTTCTCCATGTATAGTCTCTATAGGAAGGACCCGTCTCAGCATCTCCTGTCTTGGGAGGCAATGCGAAGTGATTTCTCAGTGACACATCGTACATGTTGCGCCCGCCCGGATGTAATATCGGCCCCATATCCCATCATCTCTGAGAAAGTGAGGTGGCGGTCGGGACCAAAACTGGGGGCGTGCAGAAGCTTCTGTTCCAGGGATCAGGGAGAGCGTCCGACTTTCTCCTGGTCCCACAACGTTCGTGGCTGCATGGAGCTTACGAGCTCGAGGCGCTGACTGACTATATATAGTCTGGACACCTTGCTCGCAAACCCTTTAACACAAGCCGGTATGATTTGGCCTCTCCCCTTCAGTGACAACAAAGTCGATTTGTAGAGATAAAGGGATCGCTGCTTCACTCTTCTTGAATTGGTACCCGTACCTTGTCCTCTTCAACAAACCAAGTCTCGTTTTTTACCAAGCTGTGCTATCTCATTGTCCTTCTTGTCCAGATCGCAAGATGGCACCACAAGAGAGTCAGCCAGCTGACCCTTTGGCTCAGGGTATTGTTGCCACTGCTAAACAGTCCTTCCGCGATCTGTTCATTTGGCGACAACGAGTAGTCCTCTCCAACGAGTATGGCGAAACTCGCTGTGAGTGGAGAGACCCTGATCGCTTCGTCAACCCCATCAGCCTTCTTGCACAGTTGTCGGCCAAGAATTGGCTCTTCTTTATTGTCGGTTTCTTGTCGTGGACGGCCGATGCATTTGACTTCCATGCGCTCTCCATTCAGACAAAAAAATTGGCCGATTACTATGGCCGCTCCAAGACCGACATCACCACCGCCATCACCTTGACACTTTTGCTCCGCTCTGTCGGCGCTGCCATGTTCGGGCTCGCAGGCGACAAATGGGGCCGCAAATGGCCCATGGTTGCCAACATGATCATTCTCGGTCTCCTCCAGATTTCGACTATTTACAGTTCCACTTTCTCCCAATTCTTGGCAGTACGAAGTTTGTTTGGGCTGTTCATGGGAGGTGTATACGGCAACGCCATGGCCATGTCTCTCGAGCAGTGCCCGTAAGTTTGACCTCAATTGCGATCTTGCTTTCTTTTAGACACGGCGGACGCTAACACGATTGCTCTTTTCTTGGCCAGATCTAACGCTCGTGGCTTGATGTCGGGTATCTTGCAGCAGGGGTATTCCTTCGGCTATGTCTTGGCGGCGTGTGCCAACCTTGGCGTTGGGGGTGGCACCGATACTTGGAAGACGGTCTTCTGGGCTGCTGGTAAGTCGTGATGATGGCAAGCCCCTCAACAACTTACATGTCTTTCGATTTGCGGTAGAGCTGACATTCCTGCCTGTTGGTACAAAACAGCCGGATTCTCCATCGGTATCGGCCTCATCCGCATCCTGTTTCCCGAATCACAACAATTCCTAGAAGCCAAAGCGCGTGGCAAGGAGACAAGCAGTCCTGGTGCCTTTTGGCGTGACACCAAGAACATGCTTGTAAAAGAGTGGAAGCTGTGTGTGTACTGCATCATTCTCATGACTTGGTTCAACTACTACTCCCACACTTCACAAGACTCGTACACAACTTTCATGCTCACTCAGAAGGAGCTGAAGAACGATGGCGCCTCCAGGGCGTCCATCCTGATGAAAGCGGGCGCCTGTGTTGGCGGTACCATCATCGGCTATGTATCGCAGTTTGTCGGTCGACGACGAACCATCATCTGCGCAACTCTGATGTCGGCCGTTTTGATTCCAGCATGGATTCTGCCCCAAGGCGAGCGTGCGCTTAGCGCCACTGGCTTCTTCATGCAATTCTTTGTCCAGGGCGCCTGGGGTGTGATTCCCATTCATTTGAACGAGCTTTCTCCGGTCGCATTCCGATCCACGTTCCCTGGTGTCACTTATCAGATTGGCAATATGATCTCCTCGCCGTCTGCGCAGATTGTCAATGCCATTGCAGAGAAGACCTTCGTGCGGCTGCCCAACGGAGACAATGTGGAGGCTTATGGTCCAGTGATGGGCATAGCGACCGCCATCATTGCTCTAGGCATCATTTTCACCACCATGTTCGGCCCTGAAAGGAGAGGGCGAGATTTCGAGAACAAGGTAGCGGGCATCAATAGCGATGTGTCGTCTACCAAGATATTGTATGTTGAGGACGAGGAGAAAGGCAGAAGGCAAAACTCATGAAACGAAATGATTCCAAGGAGTCAGTGATTGATGAATACACATTGTTTTCTTAACTTATGTCGCTCGCTAGATGCATCAGCAGTGCAAAGCAGAGCCAAGTTTCTCCCTCATGATAATGCTGCGTTTGCTTCCTAGTGCAGGAACCGGCAGCACAGCCAGAGAAATCGCTCATGGTCGCTCCTGCCCTGGGGCCCAATGCCATGAACCCAGGAAAAGTACGGCGGACAGTGATATTGATGTCTCAAAAAATCAAGAATGAAATGTATCATCAACGAATGTTAAAAAACAACAGGTACCTGATAGACGTACGACCATGATGCTTTCCCAGGATAATAAGCTGAAATTCCCGCGCAAGACACCCCTCTAAAATTTGAATAAGAAAACAACCATGGATGAAATAAGCGCCCAAGAAGGACGTCCATTGACAACTCAAGTCACGGGGAGGAAGCAAAAATTTCACACAAACCGAACGTGATGCGCGCCCGTGCCCATTGACCGCAAATCATCCTTTCATCGCACGAACCACCCTCAAACCTCACCGCCCAAGCTAATATCAAGCTACCCCACCACGTTCAATCCATTCTGCCATTCATCGACCCCTCCGAAACCCAACTCAACCTCCCACCTCGACCATTCTGCTCCGCCTGCTTCGCCAGACGAGAAGCAGATAATGTCTTCGCATCCTGATCAGCCCCCGGCCGATGCTGGGGCCTCAGAGGTCCGCAGCGAAGTCAAAAAGCCTAAAAAGAAGAAGGTCCTGCTCATGGGCAAGTCCGGCTCTGGAAAATCTAGCATGAGAAGCATCATCTTCAGCAACTACATTGCCCGAGACACGCGCCGACTGTAAGCACTCGATTGCCTACTTCGAACTCTCTTTTTTTTTTTCACTTTTTCTTCCCAAGAAAGAAAACCGCTTCCAACTAACGCCGTTGCCTCGTGTCTTGTAGGGGCGCAACGATTGATATTGACCTCTCACACGTCAAGTTCCTCGGCAACCTCACGCTAAATCTATGGGATTGCGGCGGCCAAGAAGCTTTCATGGAGAACTACCTCTCCCAACAACGAGTGCACGTGTTTTCAAACGTCGGTGTCCTTATTTATGTCTTCGATATTGAATCGCGCGACGTTGACCGCGACATGGCAACCTATGTCTCCATCCTCTCAGCCCTGCTGCAGTACTCGCCCGCCGCCAAGATCTACGCCCTCATCCACAAAATGGACCTCGTGGTTCCGTCTGCCCGCGAATCTGTCTATGAAGAGCGCGTGCGCACTATCAAGCAAAAGACGACAGAATATGTCAACTCGGTCGGTGGAGACGCCAAAAGTATTGAGCCAACGCCCTTTGCCACGTCAATTTGGGACCAGAGTTTATACAAGGCTTGGGCATCGATCATCCACGACCTCGTTCCCAACTTGGCTGCCATAGAAAGGAACTTGGCCAATCTTGGCGCAGCTATCGAAGCAGAGGAGCTGTTGCTCTTTGAGAGGACATCATTCCTGGCCGTATCGTCATGGACGTCATCAGAAGGTCGTCGCAATCCAACCGAGGACAGACTCGAACGCATGTCCAACATCATGAAACACTTCAAGCAAAGTATCTCTCGATTCACGGGTACGCCTAGAAACGCCGAACAATTCATTCGCATGGAACATAAAGCTGGCATGAGATTCAATCTCTTTATCCTCAAGTTCACAACTAATACCTACCTCATGGTTGTGCTACCGCCAGGTGAGGCGCGATTCAATGCCGCCATGCTGAATTGTCAAATTGCCATTGAGCATTTCAAGTTTCTTGATGGCCCGGGCCCTGCGCCCGCTGGTCCATCTTCAGCATTCGCATCAGCCTCTTGAGGGACAGTTCAACCACCATCAAGATTTTCTCAATGAGCGTGAGAGAAGGTTTATAGATTGCCTTTCTTTTTATTCTGGCGTCACGGGGCGATGATACTATTTGGTTTTGTACGTGCTGCTAGTTTATGGGAAAGCATTGCAAAAGAAGGAGTGCCACAGTCAAGGTATATTTTTGTTTCGAACAGGCACACGTGAACAAGCATGGAAGGAGTTTGTTCTTATTTCATCCTCTTGGTCTGCGCTGACTAGCGTCAAAACACATTCGCAATTCCGTGCTTTTTAAAGACACTTCCTGTATTCTTCCGCCCAGACATGATCAAGCATCTCTAATATGCCTCTCTACCAAGTTACCTGTCCAGATGTCATTATCGCATTTCATGCCCACTTGACCACGGCGGTTCCTCCTTTCTTAAATTCTGCCACGTCTGCTAAAACCAAGTCCTTATTTGTATGCTCCTTATTGGGGAATGTCGTGGCCAACACCCAAGGTCTGCTCCTGGTCTCCGATGATGCGCCTTGAACGAATCCGTAAATATCTCCAACGGTATTGGTAGTGTTGAAGCGGGCAGGGAGTTGCGTTCCGTCAGGCAATTGGATCCTGATCATTATGGTAGGCTGAGAAGGGTCGATGACTGGCTCTCGGGTGGCCGTCGTTGTTGGCGATGCTGTAGCAGCGCTGGAGGACCCAGCACCAGGTACGGGACTTCCAAGGCGTTGGCCAGAACCAGAGAAGGGTTTATATTTCTTTGGCGGGGGCTTGTATGGACTCTCATGCTGGTGCAGCTTGACATTTACAGGCTGATCATGCTGTACATTCATAAGATGAAGCGGAGCTCGACCAGAACGAATCATTTGCAGATCTGCTTGATTGGCAGGATCGTCAAATCGGCGCAGCTCCCCATCCTCGATACTGAACCCGTCCTGCCAGATGTGCAATATTCGCTCTTGAGGGTCGCCGCCGGATGCTGGAGCTGCACCCAGAGGGTCAGGAATGGAGCGACTCTCGACGCCTTCACCACCCAAAGTGACACCCGCGCCGCGGAAGCGAGATGGTCCAGCTGCGTCAGTGTCTTCTGGAGTGGTGTCTGGGCGAGAAGCATTTCTACGATTCCCGATTAGCTATTCTGCGTTGAACTTGCTTTTTTGACAGGCGAATGCTTCCAGAAAGAGAGGCTCTTACGCTTTCGCCTTGGCTAGAATGTCGCTGATTATCTTCCTTGGTCCACCTTCTTGTTGCTTCGGATCCTGAACAGCGAGGCCGGACTTCTCTCCACCGGCAAAGAGGTTGCCACGGCTATCGTCATCGTCGGCGTCGTCAAAACCATCGTCGCCATTATCACCATCATCATGCTGATGAGATCCCCCTCCTAGTGATCCTAGCGTAGCGATGCCCTTTTTCTTGGGTTGTGACTTGGGCTGACCTCTTGCTCGACTAGATGACGCTGCCTGAGGTGCGGGGCGACCGTCAAGTGTACGAGGGCCGGTATAATCGGACTTGGGCTCGGCTCGAGAAGCGCTCGCTTGTCCCTCCATCTTTGCTTCGTCATCGTCTTGAAAGTAGCTGTTGCAGGCAGCTAGTAGGTCCCACTGGTTTGCGTCGAGATACTGCGTTGCCTACCAACATTGTGAGCTGTAAGTTTATCGAATCTTCAATCGGACAAGTAGCCAACCTGCTCTGGCGTCGTATTGCACATGCCAACAAACTGCTGGACGAGGTCATCCCGACTGGGTGTGCCTTGGTTGTCAGCCATCGTGAATGACCTCTGCCAGCTATGTGGGACAGAGCTGGAGTGGAAGTCAACGACGCAGGCGGCACTCAAACTCGCAGGAAAATTAGACAATGGATCGAGGAAGATGAGATGGAAACGTGAGAATCAAGGGAAAGAAACTAGTTCTGGCTTGCTAGATGCGACGACCTCGGGCGCTCCTAGTTGAAGTTGAACTTGTAGAAAGATGGAAGACGGGAGAATCAGCAGGCAGCGGAACCCTCGTCATGGCTCCAGGACAGACCAACGTGTACTCCGTAGTAAACGTGCCTGCCGCACCGGTCGATTCTTGGCCGCAGCATCTGATTGATTACATAACACACAACGTCGTACACTGCACCGCGCCACCGCGCCACACTACCACCATGAACCCTGTTGTGTCTGTATGTACAGTGGGGTGTACATATGTATACCTCCGACTAGCGGCGACTGCTCCGTCCAAGCTTCATCCGTCCACCTTTGATCAATTCGAGTCCCTATCGCGAGTGCGTATCCCGTGGCACGCCAACAAAATCACATAGCGAATCCCAGACCCTCTGAACCGGTTTGCAGGAAATTATGGCCTCAGAAGATCCGTCGAATCACCTTGCCGAGTCTGGCATCACGATGCACTCCGACAGCGAACAATACTCCCCCGGCGAGGAGCTCTCCACATCACCCGCATCTTCAGGCTCACCCGTCATTCTCTACAGGCCACCTACCATCTGGTCATTATTGCGAGGTACTGCCATAAACCTTCTGCTACCGTTCATCAATGGCATGATGCTCGGCTTCAGAGAACTGTTCGCTCATGAGGCTGCTTTCCGGTTAGGCTGGGGGGGAACAAAGGTACGCATTACCATGGGCTTCTGAGAATTTCCCTTGCTGCACAATCAGCAGATTATGATTCTCTCAGGTCTTTCTTTTTGTCAACAAAGTGTTGCAGAACTAATTCATCATGACAGGTATTCCCAATGACTCGAAGGCGAGCACACCCGATTGGGCCCGGTATCGAAGTCCGAGAGCGACGTCAAAGCCCAAGACCGTCACTGGAAGACTTGGAAAGTCTGGAATAAGTGGTTGGATGGCGTCCTCGACTTCCTGTCTGTTGAAAGAAAATCCGAGGGCGTTCTTTCAAGTTCGGCTATGATTCTGCTACATCGGAGTCTTTGCTCAAAGACTTGGTAGGAATTTGGCGTGGCTACACTTCGATTAAAAACTGGACAAAATGCAAGGTTACAATACAAGGGTTTAAGAGCGAGGCATCGAGTCAACGGTGTGAGGCCCGAAATGACAGCATAACTGATTGTCGCACAAAAGAACTTGAGAAATTTGCTTCACTCCATCGTTTTGGGAACGTTGGCAAGTGTGCTGCACTGCTACCAATCTTCAAGGCAGATGCGAGTAAAATAACAACTGCACGGATTTATTAATTACCATGACTCATCGACCATTGAACACCACTTCGAGGAAAGTGTCGTGACATCTTCCTTGATCGGCGCCATTCAAAATGACATATTCCTTCTTCACAGGGAAAGCGAATCAAACTTTGTTCAGGTATCTCCTTGGGTCCTCCGATCTTCGAAGGATTTAACAGTGGTAGAAACAACAGAGCGGAAGATAAGACAGGGCTTCGCACTACTGCAGAAAAGCTCATCCATACTTACATCCAAGAACGCGGCAACGGCTCACTAAACAATGATGCTTCACTTCACACCAATAACGCGGCGAAATCTCCGTCTCGACTATTCACATTGGACCGAGACAAGCTGATTATGGCAAAGGTTTTCCAATACATAGAAAGGCAGAAGAGTTGGCTCGATGCAGAATGATTTTTTGAGAATGCATGTATATATCACAATAAGCTCGTTTTGATCTTTCAAGAGAGAAAAAAACCCCAGTTGCACATTGATGCCATTTATTCATTGCAACAAACCCCCGCGTTATCGATAAACACACTCAGACCCCTAGCTCAGGAACCAAATTGGATGATCCATCCGACAATTATCCGACCTCGGGTCTCCCAAAAAATTGTCCAGCAACAACGCTCGTTTGTTCATGGGATGGAGATCTCAGCTTGCCGTACTTCGTCTTCTCCTCTTCCCACCCGACAACCGGCGCCGCAATGCTTCCAAGACGGGCAGTTGTGCGCCCCGGGCCCTCATTAGGGCTGCGGAGGCAGATCCCGGGCCGATGCGCCGTACGTTATTCCTTCGCTCCTGCTTTCATGCGTCGTACTTCGTTGAGCCGTCTCCCAGGATTTGTATGCCCATGACTAAACTGATGCTCGACTTCTGGCGCAGAACCCCCCGATTGCCCTGTCAAAACAGCTCGGCCACGGCCGTCAATTCAGCTCCCTGCGATCAAGCCGACTCCCCGGCTTGACGAGCGCGTCGCCATTCCGAATGCGAATGCGCAATGTCGCCGGCCCGATCGTGCTAGGAGGCGTAGCATCATCACGACAACTCTCTCTGTGGGGCCACGGCAAGAAGAAGACGTCCGAGGAAGATACGTTGTCGCCTCCTGAGTTTCCCGCCGAAGCAGCGTCAGCACCAGAGGACGTCCGGCCGGTCGATCCCACGCCCGATAACGCTCTGCCCGCGCCGCCTCCAAACGAGCCCGCCGTGTCCACGTCCGAGGTGGACCTCTCCTCGATATCCGACATGGTCAACGGCCAGGACATACTCAACATGCCCGAGCAAATCGGGTTCCTGCACGCTCTGGGACTCGACTTCGGCTGGGGCCCCACGTCCATGATGCAATGGGCCCTCGAGCACCTTCATATCTACACCGGCCTCGGCTGGGGCGCCTCCATCATGGCCACGGCCGTCCTACTCCGCTGCCTCATGTTCTACCCGCAGGTTCGCAGTCTGAAGTTCAACGCCGTGATGCAGAACCTGCGCAAGGACCCTCGCTCCCAGGAGGCCACGAAGCTGATCCAGCAGGGCTTCCAGAGCGGAGACATGGAGTTGCGCCAAAAGGGCCAGTACATCAACAAGATGCTCAAGGAGCAATACGGAGTCAGCAACTGGGGCATGCTCTGGTCCTTTGGTCAGATTCCCTTCACCTTTGGTCTGTTCCGCATCGTCAGCGCCATGGCCAACGTTCCCGTGCCGGCAATGGAGAACGCCGGGTACCTGTGGTTTCCCGATCTGACGGCCACGGACCCTTACTTCATTCTTCCTGCCGCCGGCACCGCTCTCATGATTGGAGCCCTGGCCGTACGTCAAAAACCCCTGTACACTCTGTTCCCCCAGGTTCACACTTGTTCTTCTTGTCTCCAATCTTCCGTCAACTAACAAAACATTGACGTCTCAGATCAATGCGAAACATACTCCTGAGCAACAAAGAAAGATGCTCAAGACCATGACCTACGTCTTCGGTGTCGTCGGCTTCGTAGGAACATCATTCCTCTCTGCCGCCGTCAATCTCATGACGGTGGCGCTCGGCGCCGCGACCCTCATCACCGCCGTCGTGCTGAACAACGCCGTTGTTCGCCGCACCGTCGGCCTCCCTCCCCACGACGCCACTCAGACGTCGTCGGCCCCCAGACAGGCCACCTACGAGGCTCCTCGCGCCGCCAACGCCCCCGAAGCTGGGCTCCGAGAACGCCTCAACACAAACCTCAACGATATGAAGAAGGGTCTTTCTGACCAGTTCAGCAATTACACGGGCACGTATAGCGGCACGGAAGAAGAAAAGGCCGAGAAGAAGCGCAAGGAATTGATTCGAAAGCTTGAAGAGACGCGCAAGAGGCAGGAACGTGAGGAGTTTGAGAAGAAGTACAAGAGTAAGAGGTAAGGGGGGGGGGGGGGCTTGATGCACCGCAAAGAATCCTATACTTTGCCTGAAACAAGCCTTTTTGTATAACAGAATGTGCAGTGAGTAGAACAAATACTTGATGGACGGAGCGAGAGTTCAGGGAAGACGCATCACGTCTACGTTGCACGATGAAGGCGTGGTTGTACAATGTAGCTTGACAACAGTGCACGCCGTCATTGGGGAAATAAACACATACATTTACCAGCATAAGTGGAGGAGAACAAACGCAGCCTACCGGATGTTTAATAACAAGAATCTCCCTGGGATCTTCTCGCCCTAGGTTGGTCACTGGGAACACGCAAAATGAGATAAAAAAAAAAATAGGTGTGGGGGAGGAGGTAATTAAAGCCTCTGCATTGTCATATGCTTCATAATAGGTACCGGCGTGGTTCCATGCCCACGAAATACATCTAGAACACAGTGCCATCGCTGTCAATCAAAATCGGCGGCTCCTTGGTATTAGGGCGGTTGATTTCGGCGATTTCGCGACCTCCCTGTGACGCAGCCAGATTAGTTTTCTTATTTATTTCTCTTTTCGTCTCAAAGCAAGCAAGCAAGCATGAAGCATGCGAGCGAGCTCGTGTTATGGGCCGGCTCACCTTCCAGCTGCCCGCTTCCAGAAGCTGGGGCAGCGTCATTTCAGCACCAGCAAGCTCCGTCTT
Source organism: Epichloe coenophiala (assembly GCA_018801565.1). Classification (NCBI taxonomy): domain Eukaryota; kingdom Fungi; phylum Ascomycota; class Sordariomycetes; order Hypocreales; family Clavicipitaceae; genus Epichloe; species Epichloe coenophiala. Next base: position 57,349 of record JAFEMN010000104.1, on the reverse strand, counting down.
CAGCGCCTTGTTCACCTCGACGCAGAGCACGTCCAGCAAGCCAACAGTTGCGCCGCGCCACTCCACCACGACGTCATCGCTGGGTTCGAACATGGGGGCGACTTCGACTGCTTTGGTTCCGCTCCTCCTGCAGTAGTCTGCGTAGTTTTGAAGACCGCGCTCCATGTCGTCCTTTTTCAAATTCAGCACCCCCAGGTCCACGAACAAGCCGCCGTTGCGATACTCGGGCAAGCCTGTCAGCAACTCCTGTCCGGCGAAATGCATGTTCAGGAGAGATTGCATCGGCTGCATCAGGGAGTATGTGAGCCATTGGGTCAGCTTGTGGAAGGGAAGAATAGACTCCCAGGAGGCTGCTCCGGGATTCGGCATGGCCTGGCACGGCCACGCATCCCCCAACGACACACCGTTCAAAGCGGTGCGTGACGGCGGCCATATGGGCCCCAGTCCGTTCATGAGAACGTTCCACAGAACGGGGAGAGGAACAATCAGCATCGAGGATGCCTGGGTGGACGGGTGGGACAGGAGATGGTCTGCACACGGCGTCGGCGTCGGCGCCGGCATCGGCATTAGCAAAATCATCTCATGCAAGCAGAGCAGCTGCCTTCGCCGCAAGTCTTACCTATCATGTTCCCTGGTCGACCGTCGACGCCAAAGTAATCTGTTTTTCCCGCCAGCGCGGCAGAAAGTCTGATGAGAAGCTCGGTGCGGCCCTGGAGGCCGGCTAGCCTGTTGTCCGGACGAGACTGGAGGCCACTCTCGAGTTTCTCAACGGTCAAGGCTCCGAGTCCTTCTTTGTCGACCTGATACTTGTTGCCGGGGTTGCTGGAAAACAAGCCCTTTGCGGCGGGTCAGCAAGGATTGTAGATAGTGATCAAGTGAAAAAAAAAAATGGTTGGCTTTCTTCGCGCTCTGACCTCTTTGAACATTTCCAAGCTGGCGACAGCCAGACCTTCTGACCTTCGATAAATCTTGCCATTCTCCTTGCTTTTATAGCTCCATTGAGTGCCGGCGCCAGCATCTAAAAGCACGCTGACCAGGAACAGATCGATCAAGCGACGGCAACGCTCTGTGTTGTCAACTGATTCCGGCCAGGTCGATAACAGATGGGCGATGCGATCACGGCCACCGACGCAAAAATGCTGGTACCGTCCGTGTCCGGGGATTGTGGTGAATGGAGCCTCATAATCTCTCTGTCTATATTGTTAGTGCACTTGAAGCGTGCGCATTGCAAGTCTGGTAGAGGATCGCATTGAAGACGGGAGAGGAGAACACAACATGATGCGCGTCGGGCCAACTCCGACCTCATCGTGCCTCATCGCAGCGCACAGTGTATGATGACGCACGCGATCCAAGTCAGAGGGATGGTTTATTTTTTTTTTTTTTCCTGCAAGTTTTTCGTACCTTGATCAAGCCAGCGACAAACGTGACGACGTCGGGCAGCTTGTCCAGATCAACGTCGAAATGGTTCAGTTCGTTGCGAGTCGCCTTCTCGAGAATGATGCTGCTTCTTTCTCTCACCGCACCCAAGCTTCGGAGGTACCCGACAGGATCAAGTTGAGGATCCGGTGGCCGGGGGAGATCGACCTTGGGCAGCTTGACTGGTGACATTGGCGATAACGGTGACCCTCCTGATATGTAGCTGCCAGCTGAGACGCGGTGTACGATGTCCCTGGATGTTACTGAATGAAAACTCCCGGTTGAGTGCGTCGCTGCAATGAAGGAGTTCCCTTTGAGGGTCTTGTCTTTTCGAGAAAAAAGACCCATTGTGGTTGGCTGTCTAACACGAAGTCGGAAAGTCAATCAGGCAGGCACACGCGCAGGTGGCCGAGGAGGGGCAGAGGGTGCGGGGAGAACTTTTTTTTTCTCGGCTGGCAGGTGATAGATGACGGATCGTGCCGCTAGCCAAAGGGTAGCCAAAGGATAGCCAAAGAGTGGATGGATGGATGGATGGATGGATGGATGGATGGATGTGAACGGGAGGGTGTTCGTAGTCTGTATACTAGACAAAACAAAGCGAAGTTTGTTGTACAAGGCAGGCTCGATTCCGGGATAGCAAGCCGACTCGAGTCCAAGAATCGAAACCAACAGCAGTCATACTACATGCACATACAGGCTGAACAGTGAACACTACTACTAGAGAGCAAGACCATTTCTCCTCATGAGTGGCGGGCAAGGGGCCCGGAGGAGGACAAGGAGACCAAGGAGACCAAGGAGGCCAAGGAGGCCAAGGAGGACAAGCAACTTCTTTCACAGTTTGAGAACAGGGATTCCTGCGGAGAACTGGATTTCGAGCCGGGCCCATCAGTGGCCGCGTCCCAAGCCCAAGCTCACGCCAAAAAGTTTGAAAGGGCAATAATCCGTAGGCAATAGGCAATGGGGTCAAAGAGATTTGGTCTTGGGTGGCTGCTGCGCCGATTGGCGATGAGCATGGCAAACATGTCTCGCTCGGGGGACCTGCATTGTATGAATCTAAAACCCTTGCATCCATCCCACCCGAGTTGTCCAGCCAAGTTCTAACTCTTGTCGTCCTCATGTCCTCATGTGTCCTCATGTCCTGTCACCAAACAAACAAGTTGACGTCCTCGAGTCAGGCTTGTCAAGTCAGTGGGTCCATGTTGTCCATGGGTGTGAAGCTGGCAGCCAATGGGGACCCCTGGACATTCTCCCCTTTCTTATTGAAAGAAGCCCCCGCTTCGATAATTCCGCCGTCAAGTTGGTGGGATTATCAGCCTTGATCACTGACCACAGTGACCAGGGGAAGAAAAGAACAAGGGGCCAGAAACCAGCGCCGTTGCTTTCTCGGTCAACGTCAATGTCGGTGGGACAAGCCTCGCCGTGATATATGTATGTACCAAGTCTTCATTTACTGGGGTGTGTCAGCCATCTTACTTGTATCTTCGAGGCGGCACGACAAATTGACAACAGATTGCGGACGTGACACTGCATGGCACGCACCAGAGCTAAACCAACAGCAAGAATCAAATGCCACGAGCAACTAATAAGCTAGGAGAGGCAGGCCATCTACGGATAATATTAACATCAATTGATCGGTACATCGCGTGCGACCAGACTCTTTCCGCTGATCCTGCAGGCGCACTGACTCGTTGAGATGACCGTCTGATCTTCTGGGCGAATCAATGCTGTTTTGTCACCTTGCACACCTTGTTCACCTGCTGCTTATTAATAGTAGTGGTAAAAAGGTGCCTACTTCTTCTTCTTCTTTCTCAAACGAAGACACGGGGTGCTCGCCTCTGTGTGAAATATTGGCTAGTTAGGCCCAGAGACAAGAAGACTTTTTCATCCCGAAAGGCGGACAAGGCGAACGAGACGTCGGCTTCTTGCATTGCAAGCAGGGCAACTTCCCGCGTCGGGCGTGGCTGGCGTGCGTACACTGTCCGAGGAGGACAAGATTGTTTTTAGGACGCCGCGCACAATTCACGGCAGATGAGCTTTCGAAAACGGCGTTTGTGAAAAAAAAAAATCGAAGGAGTGCGAGAGACTTCAGCCTGAAAGAGCATGCTCTGTGTTTTTTTCCCCCAAAGTCTCACATTACAGTCGCAGCACCCCTTATTACTGGCACGACCATCTCAGTGTACCATGGCAAGTCCGTTCTTAGTATCACGATGAAAACCCACGTTCATTTGGGAAGAACCAGCAGAAGAAATACATTTTTTGCCATATCTTGGCGTAACATTCTGACTCAAGCTGCTGGCAGATAGTCTGTCCCCGCTGAACAGCGAACCTAGAGTCTAAGCTCGTGTAGAATACGACATATGCCGCCCAACTAAGGGAGCCTGTTTTGTTGCGCGTGTCTACTACGTCAACTTCTCGACCGCCAGCCCCTTGCGCAGCTGTAGTATCAACACCTAACTGTTTTTTTTTTTTACTGAGACAAATGACGCTCAAATCAATCTGTGGATCTCTGCGGTGATTAGCTCACTTGAGAATGACGGGAAAACAAGAGCGCTTATTCACCAACCTAATACATTGCAAAAGCCCATTCCTCCACTTCACACGCTCGACACACCGACTGTGCCGAGTCTTCTTTTGAATCCTCTATATTGCCTCGGCAATATTTGGATTCTGGCGTCTTTTTTATTGCCTAAACGTCCTTTAGACATACTTAGGCGATAAGATCAGCCACATTCATGGGCATTTCATCGATCTGAGTTGAGTAGTATACTGGAAGATAATTAACATCGTCCACTACTTTCAGAAGCAACATGCCAATGAAGACTTACACTCAATATCTCGTAGGATGCGAACATCTTCGGTGGTAACGAAGTTGATGGCAACACCCTTGCGACCAAAGCGACCACTTCGACCGATGCGGTGGATATAGTTCTCACGGTTGCTAGGCAGATCGTAGTTGATGACCAGACTGACTTGCTGCACATCAATTCCGCGCGCCCAAACATCGGTTGAGATTAAAACTCGGCTGTTGCCTTGCCGGAAATCCTGCATGATGCTGTCACGCTCCTTCTGAGGCATGTCACCGTGCATGCTGCTCACAGTGAAGTTGGCCTCGCGCATTTTGTCGGTGAGCCAATCGACCTTGCGACGGGTGTTGCAGAAAATGACAGCTTGTGTAATGGTCAAGGTGTCGTACAAGTCGCACAGGGTATCAAATTTCCAGTCCTCCTTCTCAACAGCGATGAAGTATTGTTTTAAGCCCTCGAGCGTCAGTTCATCACGCTTGACGAGAATCCTAACCGGGTCGGTCATAAATTTTGTCGTCATATCCAAGACATCGTATGGGAGGGTAGCGCTGACTACCACGACCTGGGTGGCGGGAGGTAGGTATCGATAAACGTCATAAATCTGCTCGCGGAAACCCTTGTTGAGCAGCTCATCTGCCTCATCCAGCACGAGCATCTTGATGTGTCGCGTTCGGAGATTTCGTCTTCGGATCATGTCGGCGACACGCCCAGGGGTGCCGGAAACGATGTGCTGACCGTAATCGAGCTTGCGAATATCTTCGCCGACGTTGGTTCCTCCGATGCAAGCATGGCATTGCACATTCATATAGTCGCCCAGTGCCATAACGACGGACTGAATCTGAGTAGCCAGCTCGCGTGTCGGCGAGAGCACCAATGCCTGCGTCTCGCGCACTGCAGTGTCGATGACTTGCAGCATACTGATTGAGAAGGTAGCAGTCTTGCCGGTACCCGATTGAGCCTGCGCGATAGTGTCGCGTCCCTTGCAAACCTGGACAATAGCTCGAGACTGCACAGCGGAAGGGGACTCGTATCCGTAGGCGTAGATGCCTCGAAGGAGGTTCTCTGGATTTGACAATTAGCATTGCGGCGGTTGGACGAAGAGCCTTGCCTCGTCACTCACCCTTCAGGGACATGGATTCAAACGTAGGGTGAACGGTGACTTCCTTGGAGGTGGAAAATTCCATCCTCTCTTCCGCCTTGCGGTCAATTCCTCCAGCGCCTTCAGCCATTTTGTCGGAGGGTTTCGGTGTTGGTTGCGAATAATGTCGAGAAGCAAATAATGGTGTGTCTACTAGGATACAACTAATGGGAGCTGGACCAGCCAGACCTTGACATGAAGCTGGCAGTGTTAAAAAAGTTTTATTATGCGCAGCTGGTCGCAGGGCCCCGGTTTTACTTCGGCAAGCCTTGAGTGGGCAGCGTGCACACCCGCTTCATTCATGCCAGAAAATGCAGGATCTGCAGTGGCGGCGAGTGGCTGCACAAGAACAGCGGCGGGTGGCGCAGAAACTTTTTGGTGGCCTTGTCAACTTTCACATCGCGACGTCGCCAATCTTCGCGGCTGCACCGCAACATCAACTGCGCGCGACTTGGCCCCCCCTGCTACATAATGTACATTTTGGAGGAGCAACGGTACATCCATGAGGATTTGGAGCGTCTAGAGCAAGGCATCGCAGATCGTGTTCGCGATGAGCCCAAGCATGTAAGTTCCATGCACTGCATACCTTCCTTCTCGTTGCAATGCCTTGTTAACACGAGTTCCGCTTCAATAGATTCGAGATCGGTTAAATTGCGATCACGAGATTGCCCAGCTACTTGATCAGATTCAAAACCAGTCCAACGAGCTGCTGAAGATTTACAAGGACAACAGTGGAGCTCGCGCCGCGGAAATTCAACAGCTTGGTACTGGCGATCCCTTCGATGCGTTCTACAAGCAGCTTGGCGAAATCCGTGAGCATCATGCAAAGTACCCAAATGAACAAGCTGAGAACTCCGAGCAAAGGTATAAGCAGAGGAAGGCAGGCGATGCGGCTGGACCTGTCGCGACAGTCGTGGATACAATATTCTCTGGAGAGGAAGCCTATGGCCGATTTTTCGATCTCAACACTTGTCACGAATCCTACCTCAACTTGCCCAATGTCAAACGCCATACCTACTTACAATATCTGGAGCACTTTGACAACTTCACTCCAGCCTACTGTGGAGTCAAGCGAGGCGAAAAATTGACTGACCAATACTTCAGCTATGTTGGTGAGCTGGCACAATACCTTGAGGACTTTATGCGCAGATCACGTCCTCTTCAAAACACGGACAAGGTTCTGTCCTCTTTTGATGAAGAATTCGCAAGCTTATGGGAGAAGAACGAGATCGAGGGATGGGCCACTGAGCCAACGACAAACGGGAGTTCGGCAACCACCTTGAGTAGTCCTGAGGCGAAGTGGTGTAAATATTGCGAGAAAGAATTCAAAAACGAGAACGTCTACAACAGCCATCTGCCAGGACGAAAACACAAGAAGGCGGAGGAGCAATGGCGGCAACGACAGGAGGATTCCACTGCCGAATCGGGGAATGCCGCTTCTGGCGTTGTGTCGGCGATGAGACTCAAAGAGCGAGCTGTTGCGGAACGTGAATATCGGGTCAAACGATTGGCCAGCGCAATGAGCACTGAACGAAGCGATACTCGTGTCAACGTCGAAAGAAAACAGGGCATGACCAGGCGGGAGCGGGAGCAAGAACTGGAGAATCTCTACAACGAGTCCGATTTACCGAGAGAAAATGTCGAGGAAGGCGATGGCGACGACGAGGACGATGAGGATAAGATTTATAATCCCCTCAAAGTCCCACTGGGGTGGGATGGAAAACCCATTCCCTTCTGGCTGTACCGTCTGCACGGGTTGGGTGTAGAATTTCCGTGTGAAATCTGCGGAAACTACGTGTATAAAGGCCGACGAGCGTTCGAGAAGCACTTCAACGAAGCTCGCCATATCTACAACCTGAAGTGTCTGGGAATTACTAATCCTACGTTGTTCAGGGACATTACGAAAATGGATGAAGCACAAAGACTGTGGGAGAAGATTCAGAGAGAGAGGAAACAATCCAAATTGGACGAAGGCAGCATTGTGCAAATGGAGGATGGCGAGGGCAATGTTATGCCCGAGAAGGTGTACTATGATTTGCAAAAGCAGGGTCTGTTGTGAGTCGAGTAACGCGAGCAACTGCAGGCGACTTATGTATTGTGTAATCATGGCCAGAAGATTTGTAAAACAACAGGCATTGTTAACTATTTCCGTGTACTTGACTGAGAAAAAACTGCATGCAAAATACAACCGACATTGTGAAACAAGCATACATACGTGACATTGGCCAGCTTGCTGAACACGTATGAGTTGCCAAGTTGCTTGACATGACGGAGCCCGCTCATTGGTCCGGGAACAGGACCGGGAACCGGCTGCTCTCTGGACCGTGCGACGTGCGAGCAGCAATCAACAATCAACATCAAAGCATTGAGAACCGCGACGGCGACCCGGATGCATTTTGCTTTCACAGCTCCTCTTTCTCTCAATTCCACTGGCAACGACATGAAGCTTATACCAGAAGCCTAAGCACAGGCATGACTCAAATAACCAAGCCCTTACCGGCCTTGTACACAGTCTACGTGCTTCGTTCCACGGTCAGGCACGCGTCACTCTATATCGGCTCAACGCCCAATCCTCCCCGTCGTCTGAAGCAGCATAATGGAGAATCCAAAGGTGGTGCAATGCGCACATCCCGCGACACTTTACGACCTTGGGAAATGATAGGTTTGGTGTCCGGTTTTCCAAGCATGGTGGCAGCGCTCAAATTTGAGTACGACCTTCCTTTCTTTCCTTGATCTCGTTCCCAAGAGCTTCTCCCTCAAGACTTGCATTGTTCGCTAAACGAAAAGCTCCTACCAGGTGGGCATTGACAAACCCGCACCTTTCAATGCATATACCAGATGAGTCTCGTGTGAGCATTTCGACGCGGAGGAAGAAGAATGGAATGCCGAGGAGACCGCTCCACAGCATGAGGTCTGTCATGACCAATATTCATTTGCTCACAAGTGTGCCGAGCTTCGCAAGATGGCCATTAAACGTGCACTTTTATGCGAAAGAAGCCTTTTCTGCTTGGCAGAATCGACTGAAATCTACGCAGGAACCCAGCCGACAAGGCCTCCGAATACTGACGGATTTCTCGGGACCCGCGGATGAGGTGCCTGGGGGTGCTCAAGTCCGTGGTATACATGCTCTTCCGCTGGACTACATGCCCATGGCCGGGTACATAGGCAAAGCGCATGACATAATCGAATTTGAGCAAGAAGGAAAGTGCGTGCATTGTACCCAGGACCTCGAACCGGGAAAAGGTCTCTATGCTTTGTGTCCGAACAATGCCTGCAAGGCCATGGGACACCTAGATTGCTGGAGCAAGCATGCACTGTCGAATGATGCCAGCGGCCACGTTATCCCAGATCAATGTCCATGTCCAGAATGCGGAGGCGACGTCAGATGGGGCGATATGGTCAAAGAATTAAGTCTGCGCGTTCGCGGAGATTCTGAGGTGAAGAAAGTGTTGAAGAGTGTGGCAAAGGCTAATAAGTTGGCAGCGACATCGTGAGCCGATATGAATGGAGCGCGCGTTGCATTATTATCCAGCCGATAACATACATTACACTTCCAAAACCTTGGATGGAGTACTTTTGGTTATCAGAAGGGGTTGTTATCAATATCCATCAACAGGTATTGCCCAATGGCAACATGGCGCGGTGTGTTCGATATGTATGAATCACGGGTGTGCTTAGCACCTATTTGTTATGGGGGTCCGACAACAAACAGCCTGAACACCAACGTAAGATATGTTGTATGCTTCAATGGAGCAGCCAACTCACTCGTGCCCCGCCCCACCTGAGTAGTGGTCACGGTGAATCTGTACTTGTCGCGGTGGCTGTGGCGTGTAGCGGGGATTTGGCTGTGAAGAGATAAAGCGATTGAAAGCTCGATACGGCGCCGTCTAATACTCGCCGCGCCGCTCTCGTCGGTTCAGAAAGGTGGATCTGGCAATCCTTTGGTGAGGACCCACTTGTAAGAAGTTGTACATGTATGTACATGCATGCAAAATCCAGAGCAGGTAGTGGTACTTTATTGGTGGACCAGATGGCACGATTCTTGGTGTATCGTAGACATGGCCCTTTCGATTCGCCCTGGCACCGAGTCGTTCTCCTCCCTCGAGCAATGAGGAAGGAATCTTGAATCTCCCACGAGCCCGGCAAAGAAGCACGGTAGCCCCAGTTTCCATTCCCATTCCCATTCAACCCCAGTTCAGTCCTCTAGTCCCAGGCCGCAAGTGGTATCCTCTTGCCGCACTTTCACATATGCAACGGCAACCCCATTCCTCGTCTGCCTTGGATCGTTTTCGCACCAACATCTACACACGATCAGCACCAACCTACGAAGCGTATATGGTTTTTGAAACCTTAAACGTCGGTCGTTCCTCCACACTGCGGCGCTCCTCTAGCTATTTGACACATTGCATGCCGTCTTGCTGCCTGCATGTTTATTTTACTAATTGGTGAGTCGATGCACTCCGTATTGTCTTAGTGCAAGGGTGACGGACACTTCATTCATATCGGTGATTTTGGCCTATTTTTTTCCCCGGGCTCTCGGCAAATCTTTGACAACCAGACTTACCTCCTATGCAGCCGCCCAATAAGGTTTTCCCTCGTTCTAATGGATTAAATCTTAATACTTTTCTTCCCTCGTCCTTTTACACGGCGACGCCGATCTCTTCCGTGCATTTATATGCTTGCCGTGGTTCTCTCGATCTTCTCCATCGACGGTGTCATTATCGCTACAATGCACGACGTCCATCACCCATAAGGCACGCCAACCAAACTTATAGTTTCGATACGAACAATTTCGTCGTTCATAACGCGACCTGCTTAACGATTGTTTGATCTCTGTCGAGGAGTCTACCTTCTGCGGCTACGAGCATCTGTCCTCGCGCACACGATCGGGCAAAGTTTTCTTGGTTGAAAATGGCACCAATGTCAACAGCCACAATGACGACCACGGGAGGCAATAGCGCCAATGTGAGCTCGCGCAACTCACCTTCCATTGGTCCGTCTGCACCCCAAATATCAACGAGACCGAAACGCAAGGTCAATACAAATGGCTATCACCCTGTCAATTCGCAAATTCCGCTCAGTGCCATGACCAGCACTGGACTGGACCTCACCTCAGTCGAACGTCGTGGTCAACCAACGGCCGCACGCGAACCCTCGATGAAAAAGTCAAGGCCACATGGCATCTCCGAGGCGCCCACTTACTGCCCGACTGAAGAGGAATGGCGAGACCCACTAGAGTATATGAAGAAGATTACACCCGAGGCCTCTCGGTACGGCATATGCAAGATAATTCCACCCGATTCGTGGAACCCAGATTTCGCCATAGATACAGAGGTATGTCGTTGCAGGCTTCCTGCATTTTGTACCACGTCCCCAAGTAAAATTAGGCTAATTTGAAACATTAGAAATTTCATTTTCGAACCCGGAAACAAGAGCTAAATTCTGTGGAAGGAAGTGAGTCTTTGCCACAAATTGAATATTCTCTTTCTCTCTTTACACTGAACGTACCCAAAGCTAACGAAACAGGCAATCGAGCGAATCTCACTTACCTAGACGGACTGTCCAAGTTTCACAAGCAGCAAGGCAGTAATCTACATCGGCTGCCGTATGTGGACAAGAAACCCCTGGATTTGTATCGCTTGAAGAAGGCAGTTGAATCCCGTGGCGGCTTCGATAATGTCTGCAAGCTGAAGAAGTGGGCAGAAATTGGGCGTGATCTTGGCTATAGTGGCAAGATCATGTCCTCGCTTTCCACATCTTTGAAAAACTCCTACCAACGATGGCTATGCCCTTACGAGGAATACCTACGTCTCGCCAAACCTGGAGTTCACCAACAGCTGGAACAAGAATACGGCGGACCATTGACTCCCAGCCCGGCACAAACACCCGTCAGAAAATCTCACGTCGATACTCCAACCAGCGTCAAGGGTGATTCTCCGGCTAGGCAAGCAGCGGAAGCTTTACAAAACAATCTGAATGGATTGAAACGCGAGGTCGACCGCGACACGCCGATGCTCGATGCCCCGCCTGCGCCCACATTTCCATCTTCTGGGGGCTTCAAAGCCATTAACTCCGGCGGTTTTACTGCTGTTAACTCTGCGTCCAAACCAAGTCATGTTGACAGAAGAAGTTTCACACCCGACGTGAAAAGAGTCAGCAGCCCGTCAGCTTCCGCCAGTAATACTCCTGAGACACGTGTGAATGGCTTGAATCAGTCTTCAACGGGTGCAAAACGCCAACCCGGAACGGGCGCGTCCGACTCGACAAGGCCCGATGCGGATACTGACAAAGAAGACGCCGAGGGCAGCGGCAGACGTAGCAAACGTCTCAAAAAAGAGCCTGTACCAACAGTTGCTGGTTCTCACATGACTCCTTTCCGCCCCACCGCACCTCGAATTCCCAAGGACGAAACAGATGCACCTGGCGAGAGATGTGAGAACTGCGGTCACGGAGAGGAGGGTGGTGTTCTCCTAATATGTGAATCATGCGACACCTCTTACCACGGACCTTGTCTAGATCCTCCACTAAAACGTAAGCCCGATGCTGAATGGAACTGCCCACGATGCTTAGTTGGCGATGGACAGTTCGGGTTTGAGGAAGGTGGTTTGTACTCTCTCAAGCAGTTCCAGCAGAAAGCAAATGACTTCAAGCAGGGGTACTTCGAGAAGAAGATGCCTTTCGATCATGCTCTGAACTGTCATCGGCCTGTTACCGAAGAGGATGTTGAAACCGAGTTCTGGCGGCTGGTGGCAGATCTAGAAGAGACAGTGGAGGTGGAGTATGGCGCCGATATTCACTGCACCACACATGGGTCAGGCTTCCCTACGCTGGAGAAGAACCCGAACAACTTGTACGCGTCAGATCTGTGGAACTTGAATATTCTGCCGCTTCATCCCGAGAGTCTATTCCGGCACATCAAATCGGACATCTCTGGCATGACAGTACCCTGGGTATACGTGGGCATGATTTTCTCCACATTCTGCTGGCACAATGAGGACCACTATGCTTATTCTGCTAATTACCAGCATTTTGGGGCCACCAAAACTTGGTACGGTATACCAGGTGAGGATGCAGAGAAATTTGAAGCTGCTATGAGGGAGGCAGTGCCTGAGCTTTTTGAGACCCAGCCAGACCTTCTTTTCCAGCTGGTGACTCTGCTCACCCCAGAGCAGCTTCAAAAAGCCGGTGTAAGGGTGTATGCTCTGGACCAACGGGCGGGACAGTTTGTCATCACATTCCCACAGGCTTACCACGCAGGTTTCAATCATGGCTTCAACTTCAACGAGGCCGTCAACTTTGCGCCATATGATTGGGAGCCCTTCGGCTTGGACGGAGTTGAGAGATTGCAGTTGTTCCGAAGGCAATCATGTTTCTCACACGATGAACTTTTATGGACAGCCGCTGAAGGAGGCGCGGCAACGGGCTTAAGCATACAGACCGCGAAATGGCTTGGGCCAGCGTTGGATCGCATTCGAAAGCGTGAGCAAAAACAAAGGACCGATTTTATAGCCAAACACAAGGAGGCATCCCCTCACAAATGTCCTATCGATGGGTGTGGGGAAGAGAGCTGTGCACTCAGTTTCAAGACTGAAGAAGAAGATGCGCTTGACGAAGATGAGCAGTGCTGTACTTACTGCAAAACTTTTGCATTTCTGTCCAGGTTCAAGTGCGCGCGCACCGGAAAAACAATATGCATCGCCCACGCAGGCCACCATGCGTGCTGCGATCAAACAGAAGAGCAACGATTCATCGGTGGGGGACATACCCTCATATACAGAGTTACAAACGAGGCGATGGCCGCAACCTATGAGAAGGTGCTTGACAAAGCGCGGACGCCGGAATTATGGGAAGAAAAGTACGCCAAATTGCTTGATGAAGAAACGACCCCGTCACTAAAATCTCTTCGAGCTCTACTCCACGAAGGCGAACGCGTTCCCTTCGATCTTCCATCCCTACCCATACTTAAAGAATTCGTCGACCGTTGCAACGACTGGGTTGAGGAAGCGACCAACTACGTCGTTCGCAAACAGCAGAACCGACGCAAGAACGAGAAAGCTTGGCAAGGCGGTGTGCGCAAATCCACCGGCAGCGCCTACCAGGACCAGAAAGAACGTGAATCACGCCATGTCAGCAATATTTATCGATTACTCCGGGATGCCGAACACATTGGATTCGACTGTCCCGAGATTGCACAGCTGCAAGAGCGCGCTGCGACCATCAAGGAGTTTCAGCTGAATGCATCCCGAACTCTTGAAAATACAGCCACGATCCCTATGGAAACGATAGAAGAGCTTTTGGATGAAGGAAGAAGTTTTAATGTAGACACGCCCGAGATAGATCGTCTCTCACGTGTGTTGGAGCAAATGCGATGGAATCAAAAGGCCAGGTCTAGTCGAGGAATCTTTCTGTCCTTGCAGGATGTAAGAGACATCATCGAAGAGGGCCAAAGACTGGATATTCCATCGTACAACGATCACTTGAAATTCTACCGTGATCAGTTGCAAGCAGGAGAGAACTGGGAGGTCAAAGCTCAACAACTGGTCAAAGCAGAGATTGTTCATTATCCCCAACTCGAGGCACTTTCTAATCAAGTTCAAGTGAATGCTCTTCCTGTATCCCAGGAAACGCTCGCTCAGGTTGACCGCATCCTTCACAAACAGCGAGAAGCGCATCGACAGATCATGGATATCACACAGCGATGCCGAGCTACAAATCTTCGAAACCGGCCAAAATACTCCGAGGTGGTAGACATCATACGAAACCTGGAGGAGCTAAATTCCAAGCCTAACGGCACGCTTGACTTGGAGAACGAACGCAAGAGGCATGAAGATTGGATGCGAAAGGGAAAGAAGCTGTTCGGGAAGTCAAACGCACCGCTGCATATTCTCAAGAGCCATCTTGAATATGTTCTGGAGCGTAACGCGGACTGTTTCGATGTCGAAAACGACACCCCACGCCTTCCTGCTGAGCCCGTATCCCGTGAAGCTACCCCTGAGCAAGGCGCAACTCGCTTGGGGGATCGATCGCGGCAAGTTTTCTGTATATGCAGAAAGGTCGAAGCCGGCATGATGATCGAGTGCGAGCTGTGTCATGAATGGTAAGTAAAATGCGAGCTAATGTCGGCCCACTCAAGTATTATAAACACCAGACTGACGACTTGTCTAGGTATCATTACAAGTGTTTAAAGATTGCTAGAGGCAAAGTCAAAGAAGACGACAAGTACACCTGCCCTATCTGCGATTACCGAGAGAAACTTCCTCGAGACGCAGCTCGTCCGAAGCTGGAGGATCTCATCTCCCTCACTGAAGAGATCTCTCATTTGCCTTTCCAGCCCGAAGAGGAAGAAATTCTAAACAATATCATTGACAATGCGCAGACCTTCCGGGAGCGCATTGCCAGATACTGCAATCCTCTGGTATCAACGGAAGCTGAGATCGAGACGCAACGGTTTTATCTCCGAAAACTCGAAGGTGCGGAAGTCTTGCTGTCATACGAAACCAATTTTTTTCGGCAAGAATTGCACAAATGGTGCCCTGTTGCCCCCATCCCACCCCCCATTCTTCAAGTGTCGCTTAGCACCCGAAAGCCGCGTCCAACAAAACTGCAAAAGATGTTGGCCGAGTATGGTGTAGACAATCCCGACGATTTGCCGGAACACGCAAAGGGCAAAGCCAACAGCCTTCGTCGCAAAGCAGCTAATGCGGAAGCGGCGGCGGCGGCGGCACAGACTCCAAACAAATCAATACTGCTACCTTCTGGTGTCGGGGCATACGGCGGTGCTTCTATGTATGGCCAGGGGCCTGAAAGCAACGGCGGTTCGGTTTCTCCAGGGGGCCATGGAGAAAGGGGCGGCGGCTCATCAGATGGTGATCAAGCCAAGACGAATCCTTCTGATGCAGACAGCGGATTCCACCCCGGATTCCTCGATTCCGGGGGACCTGTTCTTGTGAACAGCTCCTCCATGACATTGGAAGATCGACTGCTTCACGGTATGGAGGACGGTGTCGACTTGCACACCGAGGCTGGAAAGAGTAAGGCTCTCGAAATCCTCGGGCGTACCGATATTGGTCGCAAACAAGCTGAATCGATCTGGGGCCCAGACGTCTGGGGGTTACGGCCAAAACGGGGCTCCATGGGTGACAGTCGCCGCTCTGTTTCACCGGCCAACGGTGACGAAGGCCTGAAGCAGGATGATGGTAACGTCGACCAAATGTTCAAGGAAATGACCAACCATGACGACGACGAAGATAAGAGAAAGGATGGCAGTGTGTCAGAAGCCGTGACAGCCGAGTCGTTTGAAAATGAGAGAAACGCGCTTGATGCCATGATAGACGGCGAATAGGAGGAGTATTCTCGAGACAAGTCGAAGAATCTGTAGTTGTTCTCTTTTTTTTTTTGATGGCGTTTTTTATTTCTTCGTTTTCACAACTTGTTCTTTTGCCACGGGTTTTGCAGCAGGGGCTCCTCGTGCTCTTTCTTTCTCTGTTTTCGTTTGATGGCTTCCTTTATGCATTTTGTATCAATGTATGGGTGTACGAAGACGACTCACAGTGTTGTTTGTCAAGAAGAGGAACATTGGGAGCAGGGAGGTTTGATTTGGGAGAACACGGAGTTTCTTTTTCAACAGGAAAGGTGCATCCAAGATCCATCGTCCCAATTCCGCGGAACTTTGTTTCTTTTTCGTCTTTCATCTTGTTGACTACCGGGTCTGATAAAAATGAACTAGCAAGCAAGCGACGGATGGCTTTTCCACGCTTCATTGCTACTACTCTTTAATGGAAGACATTTGTTATACCACATAGAAAGATAAGACGTGGATTACATCTTAACATATCCTTCAATTATTAATCGTATGTTGGGTCACGTACTCTTGAAATAACAGGTCTTGGTCTTTTTCTATCTCTTTTTCATAATTCGCATCTCCTTGTCATCGGATAACCCGAAACTAAAGGTGATATGTTGAGATTTGTAAAATAGAAAAAGAAACACACAAGTCAGCTGCGTACTCCAGCCTTCTAAGGCGTTGAGCCGCCCAGAATGTTCTAATCCCAGAGTAGTTCATGGCAGTAGCCATCATGGTATTCAGAAGAGCGACAAGACAAATCAAAATAACCGACCCAATCAATGATCTGGCATGACCTCGCAACTGTTGAACGCATGGTCCTCTGCCCTGTGTCCCGTGTGCTCGCTGATGAATGAAAAAGAAGCACTGAAAGCAAATCCTGACGCCGATGTAGTGTACCAAGTTGAAGTGGGAAAAAAAGAAAAGGGTTAGCGAGTACAAGAGGAAAATGAGTTAGTGACAACTAGCTCACGAAGCTTTATTAAGGCCAACAAGACTCAGGAATTCTGCACGTGTTTTGCTCGACTTTTCAAAGCAGCCGAGCATGCAGCTGGTGATGGTAGAGGTGGCTGTCTGCTCGACGCCGCGCATCACCATGCATAAATGGCTTGACTCCATGACGACAGCGACACCCCTGGGCTTGAGAATCTCCATGATGGCATTGGCGACTTCTTTAGTCAGGCGTTCCTGAATTTGAAGACGACGGGCGTACATTTCGGCGATTCGCGGCAGCTTGGAGAGACCGATGACGGTGTTGCGGGGGATGTATCCGATGTGCATCTAGGACTGGTTAGAACCATGGCATGAAAGAAGGCGGCTGTTTATTCTGCGGCTGAACCTTGCCAATAAAGGGAACGAGATGATGCTCGCAAAGAGAGTGAATGTCAATGTTCTTCACAATGATGAGCTCGTTGTGCGACTCGTTGAACAGAGCGTTGTTGATCGTCTCTTTGACGTCGACCTGGTATCCGCGGGTGAGGAACATGAGAGCGTTTGCGTATCGTGACGGGGTATCGAGGAGGCCTTCCCGGTCGGGATCCTCGCCAACGCATTCTAGTAGGGTGCGGACGGCACCGCGCATCTTTTCCATCCGCTTGGCAGCTTGTTCCTCGGTCTCGACTTGTCGTTCGCGGGTTCCGAGGCCTAATGGGTGGGTGGTTAAACAAGATGCCTTGGGAACCAGACTTGCTGGCGAGAAGCTAAAGGGTTTTTTTTTTTTTCGTGACACATACTAGGTCTGCTCAGCCCTTCAAAGTCGATGATGACTGGACTCGGTGATCGCACTGCTTCGCTGCTCCCCGTGGCAATTGCTCGCTTCTTGGTTGGTGGTTCATCTCGAGGATCGCGAGCGGCCTTGCTGAGACTGTGGCGTCTCTTGTCCAGGCCTCCCGAGCGGCGGCCATTGACGACAAGCGAGTGTGAGTCGCCTTCAATCTGGGAGCCGTTCTTCTTGGTCTTGCGCCTGCGCCTGTGCTTGCGGGCAGAGCCACCACTTGCTGATGAGCCAGAAATGCTCGTGGTGTCTTGCGCTTCTTGCGTCCGCTTCTGCATGGCGGCAACGTCAGGGTCTGCAAGTTGCGCCATTGTGATGTGGGAAGGAGAAAAAGCTCGGCTGGATTATCGGTGCAAGATTGAGTCTAGTCGTGGGCAAGACCTGTATTCAAGAGGCGGAGGAATCGGGCAATGACGAGCTGCGGCTTATTAAATTGATAACGCAAGAGATGGAAAAACCAGCAGGGTTTCGCTATGAAGCGACGTCGGCGGGGAAAGACTGGGATCAATGAATGGGTCTCAACTTTCAAGTACTCCCATGAGTAGAGTTTAGAGAGAGGCGGAGAAAATCGGGCAATGACGAGCTGCGGCTTATTAAATTGATAACGCAAGAGATGAAAAACCAGCAGTGTTTCGCTATGAAAGCGACGTCGGCGGGGAGTATGGCGGGGAATTCGGACTGGAATCGGGATCAATGAATGGGTCTCAACTTTCAAGTACTCCTCCGTATGTATGAGTAAAGTTTAGAGATGCGTCAGGCCGGGCCGATGCTATGGCTACTATGCCTTTTGGAATGCCACAAATGTAGGTTGTGACGGTTTTGGCTAGTCAAGCTCCGAAATCGTGAACCACCGAGTCTACGTAACTTAAAGTCGTCAGCTTGCAGCCGGTGAGTCCAGCGAGTTTGGTGCCATTGGAAACGCTGCATGTGGTACGGATTACGGATTAATACGCATCGCTCCCTCCCGGTCATGTGACCGGGCGACTTGCATGCTCGTTCTCTCCGACAGCGTGTGAACGCGTGTAGTCAGCAAGCCAGCCTGCTTGCATCTCGGTGAATCTGGATTGGGCTCAATTCGACTCATGTCTTTTTTGCGCATGCCCGGCGCTTTGCTTTACACTCCTTGTGTTTCTTTTCGAACTCTGCATTCACAAGGCGCATCTCCTCTTACAATTCTCCATCACCATGGCTTCGCCGCCGTATGCTACCTCACCGCTGGCCATGTCGCCTCCTAATCCATCACCAGCACAACTGCCAAACAAAAAGCGATCGTCTACGCTTGACGTCAACGCTCCTCCTATCAAACGGCGAAAAGCCTCCAATCTATCCCAGTCATCTGTGCCCTCTCATCCTCTGCGACAAACGTCGTTCCCACCAGAAGCCGGCCGATCTCCTTACGCTCGCTCGCCGTCAGTCGATGTGGCCTCTATCGTGAGCGGCAGTGCTATCAGTGCCACCGCCGGCGGGGCAACCAAGAAGAAGAGAGGGCGTAAATCAAAAAACGCCAAGGGTGACGACGCGGCTGAGCGAACCCCTAGCTTAGTTGGTGGGAAAGCGCCGACCACTGTCAGTGGTCAGGGAGGCGATAAAGAGGCCGAAGATGACGATGACGACGATGAAAATGGAGAGATGGCTTTGGAGGATGCGGGCGCTCGCACCCAAGAGCAGAAGCAAGAGGAAATTAGGTTGAGGGCCATGCTGGTAGAGGCCTTTGACAGCGAGCAGTACAATCGATACGAACTGTGGCGAGCGGCGAAACTGTCAGATGCTGTCGTCAAAAGGGTAAGAATGACATGGCCTCACCTACAACTTTCTGCCCACCTCTATTAACATGCATCACGGCAGGTGGTGAATGCGACAGTTTCTCAGTCCGTGCCTCAGATGGTTAGTACAGCAGTCAAAGCCGTGGCCAAATTGTTCGCCGGAGAAATCATAGAGGCGGCGCGAAACGTCCAAGGCGAATGGATCACAGCGGGCGAGAAACAGGCCGACCTGCCCACGCCGCCACCCTCGGCGAACGATGTGGGTGTCGATGTCGAACCCGAGGAACCGGAGGTCAAGCGAGGGCCCCTGCGACCTGATCATCTTCGGGAAGCATGGCGGCGGTACAAGATTTGTGGAGAGAGTCGTGGAGTAGGAGTACAACAGTTATGGCATGCACAGCAGGGGAGCGGCGTAGAGAGATTTTCGACGCGGACAAGAAAGAGGCTACTGAAGTGATGTCTGATTCAAGGCGCATATCATCATTCACCAAACGACGTGGGGAGTAGCGCGGTGGTGATGTTGGAGTTTTGCATGGGCTTGATTGAGCCTTGGGCCATGAGCCTCAAAGCGAAGTGTTTTGATGGGATTTTCTTCTTCTTTTTTTTTTTTCTACCTCTCCTCTAACGATACCCGTATACAGCCGTGGCAAGAAGCTAGATACATAAGTAACATAACAGAACAAATGAAATAGAATGCCGATATTAATGCGGTAGGCGCAAACGACCTGGACTGCCCATAGCCTGGTGGGGCTTCGTTGCAACTTGGTGAGGGTGAGTCGGTCGACCCACTCCGCAAATTCCGACAGGTCAGGTTTTTCTTCTCTCGAGTCTCGACCTTTTTTTCGACCAGCCAGAGTTTTCGCCGTCCAATTTACTGATTCCGTGCTGGAGTGTCACAGCGAGTGGTCCATCATTCAAAAATGGCAGGAGCAAAGGTGAGATGCATTGTTTGAAATTGAGCTTGCTGGATTTTTTGATATTTTTTTGCTCTGCATTTACCCATTCTCGCATTGTCAATGGCTCCATGTATTGCGTGTCGCTCGTTTCGCAATTGTTCGTTCGAGGTTGTCACTGGGGGCGACCGATTGACTTGGCGAGGGCAAAAATGCGCGTCACGGACTCTCTCTACAAGAGAACCACCAGATGCTTCACTGCCCGACACAAGCTCCGAATCTCACTTGATTCATCTGTTCGATTTTGATTTTTCCCAGAAGCATTTGCTGCTGTTTGCTGTACTTTCCCCCTCCCCCCTTTGGCGATTTTTTCACAATGCCTTTTATTAGATCGGCCTTGACTAACACCACGTATCCAATTGGCCCAGCAGAACTCGACAGAACCGTCTCAAAGCGCAGCCGCCGTTCGCATTCGCGACAATCAACGCCGTTCTCGCGCCAGACGGAAGGAATATGTCGAGAACTTGGAGCTCAAGGTCCAGGAATATGAAAAGCAGGGCGTTGGTGCTACGCTCGAGATGCAGCACGCTGCGAGGACGGTAGCCATGGAAAACTCGAGGCTCAGGATGATGTTGGCGCTCACGGGCGCGACTGAAGCCGATATCGAAGCCTTTTTGCAGTCGTGTCAGGACCGTGAGGCTGCAGAAGCGCTGTCCAGCGTAAGCTTGCGACCGATGCATCACGGGCAGCAGGAACAGAAGTCGAGTGCCAAGAATGGTGGGAGCTGGAGTGAAGCTCCGCCTCGAACGCAAGATGGCGATGCTGCTTCTGTGCAGGAGTCGGAGGACTTCCAAGCACAATGTGATCTCGACAGAATGGCGACTACCGTGACGTCGGCTGCGTCGTCGACATGTGACATGAGTTTCAAGGCAGAACCTGAGTATTTTGCACCAAGGCCCGAGTCTAAACCGCATTCTTTCTCTTGTGACAGACGTCAAAATCAGCAAAGTATGGCTGGGTTCGACTTTAACCATGGCTATGGGCTGTACTCTAGCTTTGGCTCTGCAACGCCAACGCCAACGCCAACGCCAGGCAGCAGCCCCTTTGACAAATTGGATGTTCTTGCATCTGCCACTCTTCAACAGGGGAGTTGTTGCGAAGGTAAAACGCAATGTACCACGGCGCCTCCTTTGCCCACTCCGGCATCCGAGGCACCGAGCCCGTCGACCATCGAGCCCAGCACCGGGGCTGTCACGCCTTTATCATCATACGCTCCAGAGCTATCTCCTGGTGCCTCAACGGTGGTGCAGGACTTTTCGTCCCCGATGGAGATGTCCTGCAATGCCGCAGCAGCGATAATTGCAGAGATGCAGGGAAACCGTGATCGTGAGATTGCCAAATCTCGACTGGGGTGTCGTGGTCGAAATGATTGCTTCGTTCGGAACACCATGCTTTTCCAGATGCTGGAGAGTGAGAGTGGCGGTGGACAATACTCATGAGATGGGTGGTGACCGACGATGTGCGAGCCAAAATGAAGCATGCGCGATGTCCACATGACTTCCTACATGAAGGCACGACTGGGGATGATGCGATTTGGCGATGTTTTGTGCACGATGGCAAGGAGCTTTGACAAGGTGCGAGATGCGTCCATGATTCTATATCAGACAAGTCTCGTGAACAATTTACTCGGCCCAATTCCGACGCGTGCCGATCCATCTCACCACGTACACCAGTCCTACGAGAACCGGAACTTCAATAAGCGGACCCACGGTGGCTGCCAACGCCTGTTCGCTGTCGGCACCAAAGGTTGCGACGGCCACGGCGATTGCCAGCTCAAAATTATTACTCGCCGCCGTGAAGCTCTGCGTGCAGCCCAACCGGTACCCGTACCCAAGCTGTCTCGTTGCCCACAGCGTCACGAAGAAGATGACGAGGAAGTACACGACCAACGGTGCAGCAACACGCACAACCGAGACGATCTGTCGAACGACGTGCTTTCCTTGCGCTGCAAATAGCACAATGATGGTGTACAAGAGGCCGATTAGCGAGAGTGGTGAAAGGAGCTTCATGAAGACGCCATCGAACCACTTTTCGCCGGCGACTCTTCTCAGAATGAGGCGTGTAAGAATAGCAGCCCCGAGGGGGATGCCGAGAAAGATGCCGACGCTTGTCGCTACAAGCGAGTAAGACAGATTGCGAATCTCTTTGTCGTCGGAGTTACCGATGATGCTGATGAACAAGACGGCCAGCGGTGCGAATAGAACCATTTGCAGCATGGAATTGATGGCCACGAGGATGGCGCAGTACCCAGAGTCCCCGCCCGCCAAGTTGTTCCATATGAGGACCATGGCAATGCAACGACCGAGGCCAACGAGGATGAGGCCGCTGCGGAGGTCTGGCTCGTCTGGGAGGAAGGCCCATGCCACAGCAAGCTGTTCAAACCCAATCAGTACAGTCTACCGTCTCCCCGCTTGTGTTGGGAGAAGAATGCTGGCTACATACCATGAAGAAAGGAGCAATAATCCAGTTGAAAATGACACTAAAGACGACTTGTTTCCACAGCGTAGCCTTTCCGAGAATCGCGTGGAGCGTCTCGTACCGAACGTTACAAAGAATGGGGTACATCATGACCAGCAGACCAATTGCTAACAAGAAAGAAGACGGTGTCAGCAGGCGCAATATTTGTTGGCAATGTATTTTTTTCATTGTTGTCGATGTTTGTCGCACAAATTCATGAGGGGGAAAGAACGAGGCACGAGGAGCGAGTACTACAAGGTAGCAAAAGTCAATGTCGCGAGTTAGTCCACACGCACCAATTGGTATCGACACGCCCACCCAGCGTCCCTTGTCAAGAACCTCTTCTGTTCTCGGGGCAAAGTTGCCCAGGATGATGCCTATTAGCATGGCGAGGAAGATCCATGCCGCGAGATATCTGTCCAGCCATCCTAGGGATTTGAAGACGGGGATGGAGTCTTTGTTTGAGGGGCCTGTCTCGATGTCGTGGGGCGTTTTGGGAGGATTGTCATTTTGGGTGTGGATGGGGTGTTGTACATCTGTATCCATGTCTGTTCTCGTCAGATGATTTGCTTTGGATTCAATGGATTCGGAAAGTAGTCGTGAGTTCGAATGTATGTTCCAATTAAGAAGTCAAGTTGTTTAATACGTCTTGCGGTGGTTCCCGGACGGGATATAAGCTTGTTCGCCATTGAAGGAACTTGGACATCCGACGACTTTTCATAGCCAATGAGGGCAAAGCAGTGACAGTGGGAGTGGACCAATCAAGAGTATTTTTTTTGTTCAAGTTTAGACTTGTGTGCGGTTTCGTAGCAGACAAGGTGGTGGGCCTACCCTGTAAGCTGGCGAGAGTATGTGGGGACGCCGGTTTGGGGGGGGGTTGTAGTCCGTACAGCGGTCGGGATGAATTTCGCATGCAAGTAGTAA
Source organism: Epichloe coenophiala (assembly GCA_018801565.1). NCBI lineage: Eukaryota > Fungi > Ascomycota > Sordariomycetes > Hypocreales > Clavicipitaceae > Epichloe > Epichloe coenophiala. Next base: position 33,778 of record JAFEMN010000104.1, on the reverse strand, counting down.
CTTTCTGGGCTGCCCGCCCAAGTTCTCCGGCACCCGTCGGCGCAGCCTGCAGGCTAATTGATGCCGCTCACAACGGCCGGCATCCCTGCCCTCGCCTTCTCTGGCGGCAACATGTCCACGAGCCTGGAGAGTGAGCGTCGTCGAGCTGCTGTCGAGCGACTCTTTTTTTTTTTTCTTTTGGGGGGGCATGTGGAAAATCGGGCGAACGACCACGTTGCCATAACACGTACTAAAGAGATAGAGGATAAGGAGGACCTCGTTGTGTTCTGGACAGATCAAGTGTCTGAGGGCAAAGTGAGGAGGTTAATGGATTTGGCGGACCAGGACCGGAGGCGTGTTTCAAACATGTGGTATAGACGGGGTTTCATTGTTTGTGCTCTCATCATTTTTTTCTTTTCGTCCAAAAATCATGTGCACTCAGGATAACGACTGCCATCGGACGAGACAACCCCGCCAAAAAGGAAAAGGTGAAAGGGGGTCTCGTCATGTAAGAGTGCTTCAAAATCGACCTTGTTCATATCTATTTGAACGCAACCCGTTGAAATGCAAGGTATCCCGGACGCCCATTCGTGCATGTAGGTAGATTCCTTTTATCCTCCGCCACCGCCGCCCAATTGCCGCTTTGTATCTCATCCTTTTACGTTTTTCAATTTTTGGCCAATTTTTTCGAAATCTTTTCCACGAGTTGGAAAAAAATAAAAACAGCTCAGTTCTTCGTGCCGACTACGGAGATGTTCAGGGCTGTGAGGAAGGTCAGCATGGTGAGACGAAATCGGTGTGAAAGGTTTGCCATGATCGCGGGATGTGTGCGACAAGCGAGAGGAAAGTGGCGGATTGGAAGGGTGAGCACATACTAGGAGGCAGGCTCTGCTTCAACTTCTCGGCCTTCTCCGTGTCCTTGAGCACCAGGGTGTAGAGGTGCTTCTGGCAGCGGACCTTGAACTTGATGTTGTTGGCTTGCTTGTTCTTCTTGATCCGCGCGGCTGTTGGCTTGTTAGATGGTCTGCTTCTTCCAATTTCGGGCTCAATTCTGTTCATCCTCCCCGCTTCCCCTCAAGCCCCCCAGATCGACATTCGATGGGAATCGTGACGTGGGGGAGGGCCGGATTCGGTTTCCTGGGGCAAGGGAGAACACATACACGAAGCGTCCTTGCGGCGGCAGATCTCGATGAACTAGAAAAAAGTCAAAATGTCAGCACTTCATGTAATTGAGTAACAGGACACGGACGCAGATGCATAGTTACCTTCTTGATATCAGCGACCTCACGAGGCATTTTGGCGGTGTTGGATAGGTCTGTCTGGAAGGGATATCTTGACAAAGGCACAGTTCAGCACGGGGACAGCGGTTTGGTGTTGTTTTTGCAGGAATTAATTTTGTGCGCTGACTTTTCGCGGGGCCTGACGCACGGACCAAGCTTGGTGCGCCACGGAGCCAGCCAGTGAGAGTGGGTGAATGTGGCTGCAATATGTATGTACATCCACGTCACGGTTGGTTGTGGCGTCGTCACCTGAGTGCGTTGCAGCTTTTCGAATCGAACCTGCCAAGCATGTATGTATAAAATTGGTCGCTTGACCTCTTGTGTCCTACAGAAGTCAGTTTTTGTATTAATATATAGCGGCCTGTCATCCAGTAGGAAGTCTCTTCTATCTTTCAACGACTATTGTTCCCTGACAGGCAAGCCACGCGACCTACAATATGCCGACGCCGTTGGACAATGCCATGAGATCAAAGGTACAGTTCTGGAAGCCATTCTTCATGATCCTGCGTCTCCCCTGATAGGATCTTGCTCTGACATGTGTCGCAGAATATGGTGCTTGGTACGGGTACATGATGAAAAAGAATGCATAAACACCCACCAGACAAGTTGACATTTTCAAGCATTCGGAGGCGCCGTAGTCGCTGCCGCAGTTTGGTCGATCTGGGGCAGCGAGATGTTCCCATCGCATACAGATCCCCAAGGCGACCCCGACACGTGGACTCGAGAAGAAATGAGGCGCTGGTTAGCTGCTGTAAGTGGTTTGAGATGGAACATCTGCGAGTGGTGTGCTGACATGACTCTTTTTTTTTTTTTTTCAATCCAGAGGAACTTGTTTCCTCAGGAGCGCGACTCGAGAGAGCAGTTATTGGCTAGGATAATGGCGAATATGAGGACGACCAGAAAGTGATGCGAAATGAGAATGTGTTTGTCTATAGTGATTGTACCAAAAGGAAGCGATGACTTTGCACGAAAACGAATGCTGTGTCGGCTCGGCATTTGTTGTCGCGAGGACACATTGGACTGGATTGAGATGAGAGTGAGTGCTCGTGATGTCAAGAAGCTGACGGTGTCCTCATAGACAGCGACTCATCTCATTGTAGAGGCAGGCGTCCAAGACGACTCGCATCACTTCCATGCATCCTGCACCTTCTGCGTCGTCCCACGTCGTCCTACGTCGTCTGACCAGCCGTTTGCGGGACATTTGCAGTGACTCCCCCCACAGCCATTCATTGAGTTCAAGATGACAGACATGTCTCCTTTCTTCTGCAAATAATACCCCGACGCCTCAATGATAGCCTCAAATTTGGCATCTGGATTCCCCACAGAGCCCTATGGCCGACCTGCCTGCCAACCGCCTTCTTTCTCGACCCAAGGGCGGCGACAAGACCAGACCAAAACGAACCAGCCGAGCAAGTCAACAGTCGCACGTGCCGCCTGATGACGGAGGCGTTTCTCTTGGCTGCGCCTCCCCCATCGTTTCTCTCACCACTCGAATCCGACATCCGACATCTAAGCCCAGCCCATCCCATCGTCGCCAACCCGAATCGCTTTCCACCGGCGCGTACATTTTTCGCAAAGGTCTTCATCGCAATTCCGCGCATGTTGTAAAAAGTCAAACCCAAGACCACAAGCTTGCCTCGACAAGCAGGCGCCTCGGGTCTGAAACCAGCCGTCACAACAATAATAGACGTAGGCCTTTTTTCTGTTGAGGTCACCGCCAACCCGCCCCGTCCCATTCGGCCAGCACAGCAACAGAATCCGACGTCGCGTCAACACTAATGTCAAACCTCCCAGCGCATTGAAAGACGGCGTCAAGAGATCTCTCATGCACCCCTTCCAAAATAGCTGCATGGTGTCCTTTTCCGCGGCAAGCTCATTCTTGCCCAACCATGGCTTTTCTCGAAGATCCACGGTTCCGCCAGCGCTGGAACCAAATCACACACGATGCCGAGACGGTTACGGAAAACGCCGCGGCGGGCATCTTTAGTTTCTCTCAGAAATACATCAACCCTTGCTTCCATTCTATGGCCGATTCGATAGAGCAATGTACGACAGTATGTCTAGGTGATCCTGAAAATCGATTGCGCCGGAGAAGAGAGCGCCAGCGAGCCCGCGGCAATGCCGAGTTCAGCTTCAACTTTTACGACGACTGGTACGAGGAGGAGCAGGCTGGCGGGCTGCTGGGCAGCTGGGGCGGCGAGGACTGGGATCGCCTGCTTGCTGGGACCGGCGCCGCACGAAAGCATGGCGGTGGAGAGACGACGGAGCAGCCGCGCAGGAAGAGACGCATGAGCTATGGCACACGGGGCGCGAGAAGGAAGGCCAGTACGGCTGAGGACCCTACCATTATTCCTAGTACGCAGCCCATTGGGTTCTTGAGCAGGTTACCTTGGAAAATGGGCGGCACGCTACGATATAAACCTAGTGCGGCGGACCTACAAGATCATCCCGGAAAGCATGGCGAGGGGGAAGCAGCGCCGTTGTTGGGGGGCAACGGGGACGAAGACGATGATTCGGACTACGGACAGGTGTTGCGTACGCCGCGACAACGGAGTGGTACGACCGGCTCGGGAGGCACGTCAGATTCGTACCGATCAAGAGGGGACTTGTTCCCCAGCGACGGGGAGGGCGAGGAGGACGCCGTGCCGCTGGACGACGACGTGACGTATGACATGATTAAAAGAGATGATGGGAGCAGCGGCAAGACGGGGAGTAGTAAGGGGAAAGCACCAGCAGGTCAATCTGCAGTATCGAGAACCGTATCTCGGTCGACGCTTGGATCAACGGCCTCGGCAGACTTGCCCGAGTATGAACGCTTGCCTTATTGGCAGCCACCAACACTAGGTGTAGCTGAACATCCAACCATGGAGCATATCCACGGCGAAGAGTGGCGAACCCGACGCCAAGAATCGGACGACGAGCTGGCTAGAAGGGGAACTACCGAAGACAAACGTGCCTCGGAACGGCAACAACACGCCCACACTTCAGTAAATGAAGTCCCAGAAATGAAATCCGATATGGAGGTCCAAGTGGATGGGATATGCCCACCGTTAAATGCGCTTCAACGGGAAGAAGAGCTGCAGCAGCTGTCGTCACCCCAGAGGGATCGCGGCGGTCAAACGCCTATGGGGAGTGAAGACGCGCAATCGTCGGGGAAGACGGATTATGAGGGCCTTGATATGACAACCACCTCCACATCTACTACCGGACCGTCTTTTCACGCAGCGCGTCTTCCTCGCTTTGGCTAAAGAGCGTATGATTTTTCAAATTTTATAGATAGGGGGCGGTCTTTGGACCAGTAACATCTGCGATCGGAGAGTAGATGACATGAGACGCAGCATTGTTTCATTACTATCATTAGCGAGCGTAGTAATGTACTAAACAGAATTTTGCATTTGACCATGTTGTTTTCGCCGTAGAGTGGTGAAGTATCCGGGAGTACATTTTGGTGCTGAAGCCAACTCCAACGGCATTGACGTATTAGTTAGGGGGAGAGGGGCGAGCCGCCCCTTTTCAGTGTCAGTGTCAGACCGTGACTTGCGTGCCTCAACGGACGGTACGGTGGGTGTATCTGTGTCATCTGTGATCCGTGGACCGTATGTACGGATTATTAACCGTTCCTCGGTGAGGGGTCTGCCTCGGTTGTGTCGGCTCCCCGCACTGGAGTGGACGGCGATGGCGGGTTTCCCCGCCTCCGGGGGCGAGCATCCGCCAAGCAGACTTCTCTTCTGCACTGTTTCCGATGCCGATTGGTGCTGGCCCTCGGCGAGCTCGGCCGTCTCTGGAGTCTAGACCCGCTTCTATTGGACGGAACGGTGTTGGGAGTGCCAGAAAGCAGTCAGTCAGTAGGTGAGTCTGGTGCCCATCCCGTTTGCCGTTTGCCGTTTGCCGTTTGCCGTTTGCCGTTTGCCAGAGAAGACGCGTCTCGAGGTATATCAACTCACCTTGTCCGACCACATTTTGGTGAGTCAATCTTACTGTCGGCACCCTTCCCCTTTCCAAAGTTAGTGCTGAGTCTCTAACGCGCGACTTATCGACAGTCAATCTTGCACCTTCATTCGATCCATACTACGACAACCGTTCTAGTTGCGAAATAAAGCGTACTTCATCATGGCGCCCTCCGGTCCCATCACAACGCCTCTCACCACCCTGCTGAACATCCAGCATCCCATCGTGCTTGCTGGTATGGCGCACACGTCTGGTGGTCAGCTGGCAGCTGCTGTCTCTAATGCTGGTGGCCTCGGTGTCATCGGTGGCTTCCAATATACTCCCCAGCAATTGCAAGAAATCATCGACGAGATGAAGGCAAATTTCAAGCAACCGAACCTTCCGTTTGGTGTTGACTTGGCCCTCCCACAAGTCGGCGGCAACGCCCGAAAGACCAACCACGACTACACCCATGGCAAACTTGATGAGCTTGTTGATCTCATCATCAAGAGTGGCGCTTGCTTGTTTGTCTCTGCTGTGGGTGTTCCTGACAAGGAGGTTATTGACAAGTTCCACAAGAACAACATCCTCGTCATGAACATGGTTGGCCACCCCAAGCATGCTGTCAAGGCTTTGGATCGCGGCGTTGATATTATCTGCGGCCAAGGCACTGAAGGGGGTGGCCACACGGGCGACGTCGCCACCTCTGTCCTGATTCCCTCCATCGTCGATGTTGCCCGTCGCTACAAGCCACCGATGCTGAAGGGTCAGACTGCTCTGGTACTCGCTGCTGGTGGCATTCACAACGGACGAGGGCTGGCCAGTTCCCTCATGCAAGGCGCTGTCGGCGTGTGGGTGGGCACTCGATTCGTTGCCTCGACCGAAGCTGCGAGCGCCGACGAACACAAAAAGGCTGTAGTATCGTGCGATTTCTCCGATACCGACCGCACCCTTGTCCTCACTGGCCGGCCGTTGCGAGCCAAGCTGAACTCGTACCTCAAAGCATGGCATGCCAGGGGGAACGCAGCCCAGGAACTTTGTAACAAAGGTATTATTCCCATGGAGCATGATTTCGAGAACGGTGTAGAGGATATCGAGTTTCCTCATCTCATGGGTCAAGTTGCTGGCGCCATTACCAAGATCCAACCTGCCAAGGAAATCGTAGATGAAATGGTGGCGGAAGCTGTCGATCAGCTCAAGCTCGCCAGTGTGTACCTGAATTCCAAGAGCAAGTTGTAAAACGACTTACTTTACCCTTTGAAAAAGAAAAAGAAAAAGAAAAAGAAAAAGAAAAAGAAAAAGAAAAAGAAAAAGAAAAAGAAAAAGAAAAAGAAAAAGAAAAAGAAAAAGAAAAAGAAAAAGAAAAAGAAAAAGAAAAAGAAAAAGAAAAAGAAAAAGGGGTTGACTGAGAAGACCAATTCACAGGGGAGAGGATCAAGATTAGGGCGTGCGCTAAGAGGAAGCGATCTACTGATGATGATATATATCTTTTTGCCTTTGGTATAATGTAGATTTGACTAGGCGGGCAGCCTTGAGCAAACTTGAACCCCGGAGCTGCGTGTACCAGTACGAAGAACCTTTCGGTAGACGATATATGCATATATTAGGAGAAGCGAAACCAATAAATACCATGGATATTCTACCCGCAGCAAGATGTGATGTTACCAGTGCCGAAAATAAAAACGGTGAATGTGTCAAGCTCCATGGATGGTTGGACTTGCGATGCTTCCTTCCCTTACAATACAGCATTGAAAAATTATAGGCACGTGAGCTTACATATGAGCCAATCATGAGGGTGTGGACCTTGTGGCTTCCTGCTTGGCGCGTTGGGTGTGGGCCAATTTTTTTTTCTCTTATCCGCAGCGTTTTTCTCTTATCGCAGGCCCCACCTATCGCAGCTTTTTTGACATTGCCCAATTTCTCTATCACCACGACAAAGACGCACGACGACATAAACAGGATTGGAGAGGAAGGCCGTTGACTCGCCAAACCTGTCTGCATTCATTGCCAAAATCTTCAACATGGGCGACGGTATCGCCAAAAAAAGAAAGCGCAATGGCGCTGAACCTGTTGTCGACGCTACCGCCTTGTCCAAAAAATCCAAGAAGGCCAAGAACCCTGTCCCCAAGGTCCAGCCTCAGCCTGAGGAAGCCAGCGAAGACGAGGAAAGCGCCGAAGAAGACGAAGACGTAGAGGAAGACTCTGTTGAAGACGAAATAGACGAAGCCGAGGAAGAGTCCGGTGACGAGGACGAAAATAATGATGATGCCGCCGACGACACTGTTGGTGAGCTGCCTACTGATGGCGCTCCCATACTCCCCCCAACCACCGATTCTGAGCTGTTCGAGCAATTGAAGCTTTCAGATAAGACTATGAAGGCGATCGGTGAAATGGGTTTCACCAAAATGACAGCGATTCAGAAAGTCGTACGTACCGTACCGATCGCCGCCGCCAATGACAAACGCACATTCGTCCATTTTTTTCATCTTGTGCGAAGACTAATGTTATCTCTCAATAGGCTATCCCTCCTCTATTGGCAGGAAAAGATGTTCTCGGTGCCGCCAAGACTGGTTCCGGTAAGACGCTCGCGTTCTTGATACCCGCGATCGAAATTCTCAGCGCCTTGAGATTCAAGCCTCGAAACGGCACTGGTGTAATTGTTGTGTCGCCCACCCGCGAGCTGGCGTTACAGATCTTCGGCGTAGCTCGTGAACTCATGAAACACCATTCCCAGACATATGGCATCGTCATTGGTGGTGCCAATAGGAAAGCAGAGGCCGAGAAGCTTTCCAAGGGTGTGAACCTGCTCATTGCCACCCCTGGGCGACTTCTCGATCACTTACTGAACACGCCATTCGTATTCAAGAACTTGAAGTCTTTGATTATTGACGAGGCGGATCGAATTTTGGAAGTTGGTTTCGAAGACGAAATTCGACAAATTGTCAAGGTCTTGTCCAACGACGATCGCCAGACAATGTTGTTCTCCGCAACGCAGACTACGAAAGTCGGTAAGTAGCACTTTGAAACTCCCTCATCCCCGAAAATAGAGCCTCCATGCTGACAGGAACGACAGAGGATCTTGCTCGAATTTCTTTGCGACCTGGCCCACTATACATCAACGTCGACGAAGAAAAGCAGTTTAGTACAGTTGATGGATTGGAACAGGGCTATGTTCTCTGTGACGCCGACAAGCGATTTATTCTGCTCTTCTCCTTCTTGCGACGAATGCAGGCCAAGAAGAAGAAGGTCATTGTCTTTTTCAGCAGCTGTGCCTCGGTCAAGTACTATGCCGAGCTTCTCAACTACATTGACTGCCCCGTGCTGGATCTCCACGGCAAACAGAAGCAGCAAAAGCGGACCAATACCTTTTTCGAGTTTAGCAACGCGGAGCATGGCATTTTGATTTGCACTGACGTTGCTGCCCGTGGCCTCGATGTAAGCACTGAATGACATGACGGGATGCAGAGAGAGTGCACCTCGGCCGCCGCTGACAAACTTTTAATTTAGATTCCTGCCGTCGATTTCATCGTTCAGTTTGACCCCCCTGACAACACCCGTGATTACATTCACCGAGTCGGGCGTACTGCTCGTGGCGCCAACACAAAGGGTCGCAGCCTGTTGTTCCTTCAGCCCAACGAAGTTGGCTTCCTGTCGCACCTGAAAGCCGCTCGTGTGCCCGTCGTCGAGTTCGAGTTCCCCGCCAAGAAGATTGTCAATGTGCAGTCTCAGCTTGAGAAGCTGATTGGAAAGAACTACTACTTGCAACAGAGTGCTAAAGAGGCGTTCAAGTCATATTTGCATGCGTATGCATCGCACAGCTTGCGATCTGTTTACGATGTGCACAAGTTGGACTTGGCCCGCGTTGCCAAGAGCTTCGGATTCACCACCCCGCCACGCGTAGACATCAATCTCGGACAATCGATGAGCAGAGACAGAGTTCAGGGCAGAAGGACGTATGGCAGCCAGCCCCGGCAAGCAAATAGGGGCGGCCGTAGGTAAATAATCGTCTTTGACACACGCAGGAAGGAGTCTTTTTGTCAAGGAAAAGAAGGAAAGAGTAGCTATGTCTTGGACCGGCGTTTGGCGTGTTGCAGTGGCAGTTCCATGGTCCACTGTATTAATGGTCAATGACTATTTGTCGAATATAAAACCTCGCATATTATGCATCCATAGCATCATGAAAATTCGAACAGTAGCGTCTGGTGTTTGTTCAAGAGTAAAATGGTATTGTGCGGCACAAGACAGCTCGGCAGGCGCCAGACCAATTCCGACAGCAATCGTCGCTTGACTTACTTGATGGCTTTGAACGCCAGCCATCAAAAGCTCAAGATGATATTCGAGGCACATGACCAAAAGCCCGTCCAGACCCATTGCCCTCCAGAAAGCTCCCGGTAAAGAGTTTAGGAACCATGGCTCGACCAACAGTACCCGCACATCACAACGCAGCGCAGACAACACCATCGACATGACGAAACTGACAGGCCCAATGGTAACTTGTTCAAAAGGGCCCCATTCACCCCCCTTATTTTTCCTTCTTCAAAACCATTATTCTTCCTACTCATGTCGAAAGCCCCCCTGGTCCGTCTCACCCCGCCCACTCAGATCCTTCATCGTCTTGGCCGCCTGCTCCTTCGTCTGCGCAGCCACATTCCTGCCCACCTCTACGGCATCCTCCTTGATGGGGGCAAGCCCGCTTAGACCAGCTTTGCTCTCAGCCTTCTTCTCCAGCTCGACTGCTCTTCTCTCGACTGCCTCTTTGGTTTCCTTGGGGGCGGTAAGGTATGAGTACGCTGCTACTAGGAGGAGGGCGCCGCCGCCGATTGTGAACCTATTATGTTATTCACGTCGGGTTAGCAGAGTGGTTCTCATTTACTTTCTTGCTGAAAAGAACGAAGCCCCTTCCCTCTCCCTGGAATGCCAAGGCTACAGTAATGTCACTTTTTTGGGGGATGGGTGATGGACTTGGGCCTGGCAGTGAAATGAATGGTGAAAGTTCCACCTACCAATTTCGACGGATGGCTTCCGGACCACCGGGCTTGATGGGGGGAGGCTTCTGTCCTCCTGGGCCACCGAGATCGTCTTTGACGCGCGAGACTGGCGTGGCTGAGATGTAGCGAGGTGATGCGACGATGGCGCGGGGTGTCAGTTTGATGTGGTTTCGTAAGAGGCCTGCTGATGCTCTTGGCGTGACCATTGTGGCTTTGCTTTGGCTTTGAGGAGAATCTATCTATTTGATAATTTTCTCTGAAATTTCTCCCCAGTGATGGCGATGCTGAGAAGATGGCGGGCTACATATATAGTTTTAGTTTGTGTGCTTGCGGAAGTTATGTAGGTGTGATGGGAGGCGTGGTTGGTCGATCTCGATGGTGCGGGTGGATGATGCGTTTATGACGCTGCGATGGTGTAAAGGGTGGGTGGGTGATCGGCGTGACAGACTTGCATTCTTTCCCGGGAGCCAAGAGCTGGTCGATCAGGCGCATTTTGATTCATGTTGGGTAATAGGTTTTTAGCACGGAGCATTACATATTTGCGATGGAGACGACGTTGAGAGCGCTGGGAACGAGTTCTTGAATGAGTTTGCTTTCTGAGTGTACTCCGTAGTGGTCGTTTCATGGTGTGCACAAGTTCCATCGGGGCCACTACATATTATTGAAAACCGCGTGCCGTCTATTCTACAACCCATCCCTTACCCGCAACCTTTTTTTGCTTGACCCTTTTTGCCGGCAATGGCCAGCCCTGTCCTCCTGTGTTCTCCGCCCGCAGGTAGGGAACGACCCAGCATTCTCTCGTCATGGCCCCGTCCGCCGTCACCGCCGCCGCCTTGATCTCTTTGATGGGCTTTCCATAGCTGAGAAGTGGCGTGTCCTTTGCCAAACCTGATAAATGGCCCCCGGTGACGTCTGTGAGTGAATGCATGCGGGTTTTCGGTTTCTTCTCGGGGTCCAAGCCAGATGGGGTGGCCCGATGAAGATACGAGTACACAATGTACTCGGGACACTCTTGAATGCTCAGATGAGCCAACGGCGAGGTGGGATGAATGTACACCAGACTGTCATGCTCTGGTCCCTGGATATCGTGCAAGGGGATGAGCGGCATGTAAGGCACGTCAATAGCTCGCTTGGGTCTCCGATACTGCTCCGGAGGCGCGGGGGCGAGATCTGCACGGATGGCGACCTGATCGATGAATCCTGCGGCAGCCATTTGCTTCAGGGCGCTGACCTGTTTCGGTGTTGGAGGGTCAAGCTTGTCCTGATACTTCAGGTTTGCAAACGAGGCTATGTTGTTTCTCAGAAGCTCCGTGATTTGCTTCCTCAGCTGCTGCATTTCCTTGAGAACCTTGAACCTCACAAAGTGTCTCTCACACCAGCTCTCGGTCGGTTCATGTGCGAACTCGCCCACGACCTGGAGTAACTTGATGGCATCGGACCTATCGTCCAAATAACAAAAGTTCTTGTGGACCTCGTTGAACAGGCGGCGCACATTCGCTTGCCGATCTTCAGCTACAATGTCCGCCGTGGTTCGAATATCGATGTCCTCTCTTGCAGTCAACTGCGGAATTGCTTGCGCCTCTGGAAGAAAGACTTCTCCTGCAGAAAGGCCGGCCACCAGCGCAATGGTGTACGGTAAGCAGTTGTGCAAGTGGCCGACGAGTAGGATTCTTGCGAAACGAGGGGACAGCGGAAAGACCGACATAGTTTTGCCAATCTGTGTGACTTGACCAGATGTAGATAATGCCGATAGATAGGTGAGGAGCTTTTCTGCTTTGGCCAGACTCTGACGCTCTGGTGGGGTCGGGAAGGGGAAATTGATGACATTCTGAAGATTCATGGCCTTCAATTGCAGCACAATACCCTCAATCGGCATGCGAAGAAGTTCAGGGTCGGCGAACGGCTGGAAGTCCCTTTCATACACTGCCGATGAATACAATCGGTAACAGTGACCTGGTCCAGTTCGACCAGCACGACCCGACCGCTGGTTTGCGCTGGCCTTGCTGATCCAACCAATCTCGTAGCTCTGAACGCCGCTTCGGCGATCGTATTGCCGTTCCTTGGATCGTCCGCAGTCAAAAACGAACCTGGTGCCTGGAATGGTCAAACTGGTTTCTGCAACATTGGTTGCCAAGATGATTTGTCGAGTGCCTTCTGGTGCCGGTTCAAAGACCCTCAGCTGCTCCCGGGTCGGTAGAAGGGAGTACAACGGGAGTATCTGCATTTTCAAAGGTCCAGCTTCCTGGTCCTCTTCGATCTGGAATTCTTCTTCGTCATCCTCATCGTCTGACGGCAAACCATCCATGTCATCGCCGTGATCATCTACATCTCCGAATTCAATGTCTTCGACTTCCATCGGAGCTTCGTTCGCCGAGATCTTGACCCTGGGACCTTCAGCCGACGTCATGCCACCAAAGGCAGCTTTCAGCCGCTTGCTCAATTGCAAGATCTCGTTGCGGCCGGTGAGGAATACTAGGAACCCACCAGGAGGCAGTTTTCGGTGACCGCGGGCGATTTTTTGGAAGGCCTCCTCGACATAGTCATGGTGCGTTTTTCGGGCGAAATGAATGGTGACGGGGTGTTGTCGACCTTCCACCTCCAGCACGGGAGGCGGTATGGGAAACAATGTCGAATTTATCGTCAAATCTTCTATCCTGAGAGTGGCGGACATGATGATGAGCTTCAGGGGCTTCACTTTCGCATCTTCTTCGCATAACTCAGCTCGAAGCTTGATGACTCGGCTAAGCATGCCAATCAGGATGTCGGTATTGACACTTCTCTCATGTGCCTCATCAATTATGATGGCGGAATATTTTCGTAGAGTGAAATCCTGGGCTATCTCCCTCAACAAGACACCGTCCGTCAAGAACTTGATAGCAGTCTTGTCAGATACAGTGCCTTCGAATCGGATTTGATACGCGACGGCCTTGGAATGATCACCAAGTTCATCCGCCACTCGTCTGGACATGGAAACAGCAGCTACTCGTCGTGGTTGCGTAACTGCAATCATTCCTGGTGTTGGTGACGCTGAGGACCCGTAGCCTGCTTCGTACAGAAATTGGGGGACCTGGGTGGTCTTTCCCGAACCCGTTGCACCGCAAATGACAACGATGTCATTGTTGTGGATCGCCTCCATGAGCCTTTGTTCCTCGGATACTACCGGCAACTTCATGCGAGCTTCTTGTATCTCTGCTGACCTTGTTACGTTGACGCTGTATGCTTTTCTTGCGTCGTTCTCAGTAGGCTGCAGCTCCATTGGCAGAGGGTCTCGCTCGGGAGCTCGAGGCACGAAGTTGTCTGGCTTGGGAACTTCCAACGGGCCAGTTTTCCCAAGGGGTTGGTAGCCCAAGGCTTCGTTTCGCTGCTGAACCGCCCATGCTTTGAATGCGGAAGACCGCGTCGTAGGTTTTGCTCCACCGTTCTCATCACTATCATCACTATCTGAGCTATCCGAACTAGAATCGTTGTCTTCTTCATCGTCGCTTGTTTCCTCTCCGGAGTCCGAACCTGATTTACTATTGTCGTCATCTTCGTCCTCTTCGTTGTCGTCCTTACACTCGTTCTCATTTAAGAGTTTTACGCCGTTGTCATGTGCTTCGTCGTTGCTACTGAATCCCTCCCACTCCTCATCCTCGAACTCGTTCCTTTCTGGAAGGATTGTGGCGGCCTCCAGCGGGATGGTTATAGTTTTGATTCCCCCCCTCTTTCGCTTCTTTTTAATTACAGGCCGGCCTTCGTCATCTTGTTCCAATTGTCGTTTCAACCCTGATCCGACAACTGTATGATTGGAATCCGGCACAAGAGGCTGCGGGTTTTCTGCAGTTTCTGGAACTGCCTTTGATCCCGCCACGTCGTGGTGTTCGTGGTCGTGGCCATCCTTTGAATCGTCATCTGCCCCCGTCCTCTCTTGGAAGAGCACGTCTTCGTCGCCTTCTAGTCCCGCCCTTTGCTCTCGCAGGGCCCGCGATAGTGCTTGCCTCTTTGTTTCCTTGCCCTGTCCGAGCGATCTACTACTGGCGAAAAGGGATGTGTCGATGCGACGCTCGGCAAGCTTGGCAATAAGTTCTTTATTCTCGTCTTTGCGAAGTATATTATCGATGTATTTCTCGAATCGCTTCGCCTTCTTGCCGCTCAGTTTTGTGCCATGTTGCTGCAACTCCTTTTTCAATTGAGCCTTCTTCCCTTGGCTCTCGGCGTTAGCAGCGGGCAGCACCTCCTGGTTCGTGTCCTGAATCTCGTGTTGGGCATTTTCTTGGGCTTTTTGTCGAGCGAGCACTTTGTGCTTCCTCTGACGAGGCACAAACTTGGCCATTGTGTCTTTTATCCCTGCGATGCACCCTTCATTGTACGAGATTAATTGAGGCGGCGGTGCTTCGAAACAATGGAAACAATCTGCTTTTGCGCTGAACAATCTCGACTTGTCCCGACCGGGAGTTTTTTTTGGCCCGAAAAACATTTTGCGCCGTGGTAGACCGCCAAAATCTCAAGCTGATTCCAGACTAGCGCGGGGTCTCATGCCCGGGGTCTCACTCATTGGGTGCATCGACCATGCCATCTTTCTTCAAACTCGTTCAACAAACATCTCCAAAACGCTTGCAAACAACAATGGCCGATTTTAGGGGGGATGAGTTCCCCGTGCCGACTCGGCAGGCTACCGGGACAGTCAATGGTATCAAGACGGATGTCACGTCCTTGAGCTTCTCCGATAAGCTCCTGGTCACTATCAGCCAGGAGGGGCGTTTATCTCAATGGGTAACGTTCCATTTTTCAGAGCCAACAGCTTCTAGAAGCTAACAAACGAGAAAGATCCAAGTCCCCTTGACAGGCTCATCTGCGGGTATGGTGGAAATGACGCTTCCAACTTCGACTCATGGACTTCTTCCCTCCACCCATTTGTCTCCCAAAACCCTTTTAGGTGGTGGTGGAGATGATCGAGAGACTTTGGGCCAACTCTACGCCGCGCAAATCGCTAGTCATATCTCTCTCAAATCTCCCGATGATAGGAGGACTCTGGTTCTCGGTCTCGGCCTGTCCAAATTCGACATCGAGCGGGAGGCTTTTTTTGACCTAATTGAGCTGGCTCAAAAGGTATTGTAATATTTTTTTTCGGCGTCGCTGCCCCTGCACTAGCCGGAAAACGACAAGGATGGGCATCAAGTCGAAAGCGGGTTCATCATGAAATGAGTGAAAAGTTGGGACTTGCGGCTATTGGAAGCTCTCAACCCTACGGAATCGATCTCGAATTTGTTCACCGCACCTGACAGGAGAATTGGTTGCTCCCGGGGAGCCGGAAGAAATGATATTTTCGTAGCAACAATGCAGTGCGATCACCTTTTTCAACAATTCCTCTTATTGCCGTTGGTCGACGCGAGTGACTGGTAACATTTCCCGACTGTTAGTTCGAACCTCCCAACGACAAAACATATGGCTGTGGCAACTAACTACTACATCAAGACATTTGTCTTTTAGTCCTTCATCGAGGCCCACAAAGAAGTGCCACGGTGCCACAGAGGGTTAGCTTTGAACGTTGGACAAGTCGTTGAGGAATTATATGTGATCATGATAGGGAGTCGGCAAGCAATTATCACTACTCTTCTTCTGAGGAATTACATCATGCCGGACATTTAATTCCAATCCCAGAACGCCAAGGGGTGGTAGCATCTTTCTTTTCTGTGAGAATTTTTCCCGTGCCGCGTGTTGTCTCACTTGCGTCGTCATAATTCAAACGGTGTATGGTGGAATCGACGGGTCTCGCAGCCACGCCGCCTCAAAATCCTGACGACCCTCACTTCACCTCATCCAGGCACCGTCCCGTGGCCTTTTGCCGTTGATCTAACGGAAACAAGGATACTTCAATAGCGTGCGGCTGCAATTTCCGGGAAACGCGGGCTGTACTCCGTACGATGGGGGTCAACTACCATGTCCACGTCGCGCTATTGCCCCGGATAGTGAAAGGCTCCGGAAAGTACCTGCAAGGCGTACGGGGCCAAATACCCTGCGCGCCGTAACGGCAAGCATCTGTGGCTTGGGGGGGCACTGATAGGTTGCTTGGTTGCTTTCTTTCCATGCAAAGAAAAAAAGGGCACTGGACATCAAAGTGTGGGTGAGAAAAAAGCAAATGCCCAACCAAGCCAATACAATGAAAAAAACCAACTTGCTAACTTCGATTTCAAAGTCCCTGACTATCATCGTAAATCGTGGGAATCGATCTGTCTAGTGTGAAGCATGGCAATGGATATAAATTACCACGAGAAGAAGCTCTTCCTGGTATTACCATGATCTGGGGGATGCCAGTTTCTTTGTCATCAACTCGCTATAAGTACTCTGTCAACGCTCATTTGCTTTTCACGATCTTTGATTGTCGGTGAACCAAACGTGTTGTGCATTTCATGTCATTGAAGCCGTTGGATTGTTCCATCTATCGTTTTTTTTTTTGCTTACTCGCGATGCCATCGTAAAGATTACACCAGCTAGCATGAACCCTTCCAACACATCAACAGTTAACCCACCGTTATCCCCGGCTGGATCTAGGTACGTTCTATAGTTCGCTTTTTCGGTCTGAAACGACTTGCAAGAAACAAGGCCCCTAACAGAGAGTCATTGTGGTTAATTAATAGCCACAGCGAGTCAAGCCTGGATAAGCCCGCCTTTTCAGTGAAACCCTTACCTCTTCCACCAGTATCTCCGCTGCCAAGAAAAAGCGAAAACCGGGAAGGAGACTCACCGACACTGCAAGTGTCACAAGGCGATTCTGATGGTCTTGACCCTATCGGCGAAAATGAGTTGGACCCGGGTAGTGTTGACCTGATGATGCCAGTCGAGCAGAATGACACCAGCAGTCTCAAATACAAACTTAAAAAGCGTTCCGAGCCACTTTTCTCAAACCGTCACCTGCAGTCTATTTTTGACGACTCGGCGCACCTTCACAGACCCTCAAACTTCCTGGACCGCCATCGACCAGCCTCGGTGCCGCTCTTGACGTATTTTCTGGACGCATTTAAGGTGCTTTTCGCTATCGAATACAGCAACGCCGTGCTTCGCCAACTCGGCCCGTTGAAAGACTTTGGATTCACCCACGAACACTATCAAGCTCAGCACACAGCCAACCCCGAGCTGCAAGATGAAGCGAACGCAGCTTTCGACATCTTGGCGCATGAAGATCTACCCATGTACATCACTCATGTATGGATTTAAACAGTCTCCGTCTCGATTTAGCACAGAATCATGGGGACTCCAAGTAATGCATCGCAGGGGTTGGCTGAAGTGTTTTGTCTCACGGACCCTTCCCGCCACGACAATCCCATGGGCTTCATGTCTGAAGAGTTGAACCGGACGACACAGTACTTGTCATGCGAGAAGAATGGCTATAAAATGTGGAACAAAGATGCGACGAAGGCTGCTCATTTTAGAAGTCGTTGGATACGGGATCGGTCTCTTTTATACAAGACACCACGTCGCTCGTATCGGAACTCGGGCCGTGGCAAAATGACATTGACGAAGCTATCGGTAGCGAAGTGCTCACTGCAGCTTTCCCTCTCAAGGTCGTGCACACTCGATGGCGAGCCGTGATTTAACATACCTGCCTGCACACAAGAATATCTTTTCTTCTCCACCACCCAAACAAAAGAGATGGCCGAATTGGGACGACACTATCTACCACCAAGGTTCATACTCATCACACATTTCAAAAAAAAAAAAAATCATTCCATCAGTGTACCCCCGTTCATAAAGATAACTCAGGCAGACCCATTGGTCGTCCCGTTCTGCTTGTAATCGTACCATCGTACCTCGCCGCCCCCCTGGAGAAATCCCTGGCGATCATACAACGACCGGGCGCGGACGTACTTGTCCATACTCCAGTAGT
Organism: Epichloe coenophiala; assembly: GCA_018801565.1. Lineage (NCBI taxonomy): Eukaryota > Fungi > Ascomycota > Sordariomycetes > Hypocreales > Clavicipitaceae > Epichloe > Epichloe coenophiala. The sequence continues at coordinate 15,740 of JAFEMN010000104.1, read as the reverse complement.
TCTCTTGAATCTCCTTGGCTATAGCGTCGCGCTTCGGCCGAAGTTCCTCTCCCTCGTCTCCATCGGGGCGAAGGACCCATTCTTTGGTAACGGCTTCGAATCGGACTGCAATGTCTTCTCTTTCCCTGATAAGTCGGTCTCTGCTCTCGGTATCTGCCATGGCCGCATTTTCACCAGGAACGGGCTCCTCGTACTTGTATTCCCAGTCTTCGTCTCCTCCGAGCTCTTTGATCAGTCGGTCGGGGGCGATGAACTCCTCCAAGTCTTGTCTAGTGTAGGTAAAGTTCACTTTGGACGCGATGACAGGGTCCAACCATCCATGAATGATTCTCCAGCACGCTGTTCTGTGTTGTCAGTAGGGTTTTGTCAGTGTCAATGTTGTTCAGAAATGCATTGGCCGGTACCTTTGAACACCCAGGGAGCGTTGTGGATGAGAATGACGCCAAGGGATTCGGGATAGTTGGCTTCAAAGCACATGATCATGAACTTGACGGGGACGTAGTCCATGTTGGCCAGTGTGAAGCCGGTGAGGTCAAAGATGAGACACTTTGCAGCGCCATGTCAGCGATGGCGTTCTGACGAGCAATGTGTCAAGTGGCACTGTCTCTTGAACGAACTTACGGCAGTCTCAACAGGGGGGGTCAGCGCAAATCGACCAGTTTCACACAGGTACGTTGTGTACCGCTCGATACTCTCTACACACTGGTCAGATGCCTTATGGAGCCGGGCTCGGACTACGGTGATGGGCCGATTCTGTCTGTCAACGCCATGGAAGAAGCTCTTTCCCATGCGGATCTGTTTCATGAAGTCACCACCCAAGATCCTGGCCGCCTTGTCGCCATTCTTTTCGTCCTCGGCCGCGCCAGCCTCTCCGTGGACCATGACGTCATCGTCGACATGGGCCTGGGAGGTTCTCCAGGTCAGAGCTTTGAACAACATCATGAGCGACTTGTTGACATCCCACTTGCGGGCGCGCAGGAATCGGAGAATTAGCATATCCGGGTGCTCGTGCTTTACGGCTGCCGTGACCATGGCGCGAATGGACTGGGCCGTCTGGCCATGCAGGATCTTCTGGAACTCGCGGATAGAGTCTTGTGACTGTGTTTCGAGGACGTCGCGCAGTTGCTGAATCGCCTCCGGGGATAGGGATGCGAGTCCCTCTTTGAACTTCCTGATGGACTCTGGGCTGCGCGCAGCGAGCAGCTGTTGGAACTGCTTGATCAAGCGTTGCTGCTCATGCTCGTCCTTCGTGATGATGTTCAGAGCCTCGATGACGTCTCCCGAATACTTGGTTGCTGGGGGCGCAGGTGCTGATTTGCGGCCGAACCAACCGGCTGACTGCTTGGTAGATTCGGCCTTGATGGATGCGACATCTGACACGATTGGTCCAGCGGTTTCAAACATGTTGTATAGCAAAAAGACGGTCCGCCAGAACTGTCGGAGCAGTGCTTCCTGCTCTGCCGTGAGATTGCCCAGGTGGCCCTCGGCGATTACGTTGGTAGCGGAAGCCATGGCTTAGAAGTTGGGATATCACGTTGTTCAGCAGCAGAGCAGAGCAGAGCAGAGCAGAGCCTATTGGAGTGTAAACTGGCAATCGTCACTGATGAGTACGATTCTTAATAAGTAAGAAGGGACTGGCCAGAAGCACTCAATGTCCTCACAGAACGACGGCGGTCAGATACCCACCTCGAAATGGCAGGCAGATCATCAGCGGCTTAGGTACAACTTTTCTTTTCTTGGTTTAGCTGCACCTGCATCTGTTGTCTAGCTCAGTTTGCGATTGGGCTGCCGGAAGCCGTTGAGCCATCGTCCCATCGTCAGCCGCACGTGCCGGGGGGGGAGGGGAGGGGGCACATGATCATCCATGTGAGAAATGTCTGTGCCTAGGCAAGCGTTTCGAGTTTCGATTCGTCTTCATCGCTTTCGCATCCTCGTCTCACAACCAAGGCTGGGAAGGTCTGCCTGTTCTCTTTCATCACATCGCACATGTGCGAGATCCGGATGCACCATTCATCCAGGCCGAGGATGAAACGCCAGGCGACGCGTCGTTGGATATCTCGAGGTTCGGAAGATCAGCATGCATATAAATGCATATGAAAATCCAAATCCTTACTGGGATACGTCACCTGAACGCGTTTCCATGTTTGAAGACGAGCTCATGACATCACGAAGGGAAGTACATGGTTCTTGACATGATGAAAACGGGGGCACGAATCATGTTGGGCACTGGGCAGACTCGGCCATTGCCTGTTTGGGAAGGGGCGTCAGAAGAAAGGGAAGCAAAATTCGTTAAATGGTCGGATCACACAGGACTCGGGAGCACCAATGAACTCGAGGCTTTCAATTGGAACGCCAAAGGGTATGCATTCTAATATCTGATCCAACAGGCGTTCCAGATGACAACATTACTCTACTTGCTTCCTCGATGCTTCCAGAGGACAAGACAGACCCAGGGCTTCCGCGATGGACATGTATGCCACGACAAGCAAAGCCTCCATCGTCACATAAAGCCAACACAGCAAGTTGATCGGTCCAAAGATGGCCATTGGAATTATGGAAACGGCAAAGTGACCTAACTGGTATTTAGCAACTCATGATGGACTCGAGGCTTGAACTGGAAACTGGAGTGAATACCGAAAAGGATGGGTCTCCGGGTGATGGTGTGCCATATTTCGTCCGAGGCGAGCAACGAAACCGCCCCGTCCCATTTCCAAGGGCCCTGCAGCCGAAACCTGGTGTTGATGTTGGCGCCGAAGATCCATATGATGATCAGCTTGAGCGACTGCGCGAGCCGCCTCCAGGAAAGCAGCCCGATCATGTCCCACAAGCCTGGCGCAGACCCCGTGTCGAGGGCCAGCTGATATGCGTAGCTCTCGTGGTCGACCCCATATGTGATCCGCGCACCCGGCATGGCCCGAAGCTTGTAGTGGCTCTCGTCCTCGGGCACCAGGGGGCGCGGGATCCTGTGAGGTGCCAGCAGGTGGGAGATCCAAAGCTGGGCTTGCAGTTCCGCCAACGGAGGTATGGCACCGAGCGAGGGTCTGACGAACCCGATGAACCCGACCGACGGATCGTCTCGCCTCCAGACCTGCCGGACATCTGCGCAGTCGGGCGTCGGATATGGCAGGTCGGACTTGTTGCCGTCGTTGTCGTTGTTGAGAAAGGGAAAGCTTTGCTTGTAGCCTGTGCATAGCACAATCATGTCCGGACGAATCTCCTGGTCTCGCAGTCGTTCGTATTCCAGGCGGCCGTTGTCGACGAACTTGACATTTCCCCTGGCATCGATGCATTGCGGCCAGGGTGCGAGATCCACGCGTCGACCTTGGGTATCCGGGATGGGCGTTTGCACCAACGCCGACCGCAGTGCGTAGAGCCATAACCGCGGACCAGGTATTTGCGGTCGATACGGCTGGCTGATGTAGGGGCATACTTTCATGGACTTGTTGAAGAATACTGAAGTTCGAACGCCATGATGTGAGTGACGGATTACGGATTGGTGCGTGGACGGACGTGACGTGACGGGACGGGACGGGACGGGACGGTAACATACTCTTTGACGGATGGTGTCGCTCCGGACTGATTCCGCCTATCCATTGGTCCATGCCCAACGTTGTCCCCGATGAAATGAACAGGAGACACTTGATGTAGACGTTGTAATATCCCCACAGCAAGGCATCGTTCTGGCGCAGAATCCGGTGCACGTACGCAGTATCGAACATGCTCGCCCTGCTGACGTCGATCGGGATACCCGGCTCCCCTGGATTCGGTTTCCGAAGGGCCGGGAGAATCACAGGGCCGGGATTTCTCTACGAAGAAAACGTCAGCCAGCCCGCGCGCGAACGAACCCAGCAGAATCCAATCCGGGGGCCCAGGAAGGGAGGGCCAGCAAGTTCAACTGACCTTTGGCGCAAAATGGACGCCATCCCGATGGCAGAGGAGAACTCTCTCGACTCTGGGCGTCGTGACGGCAAGATGGGATATGTCTGCGCCCGTCTCGCCCGAGCCGACGACCATGACGGTTCTCGCGTCGTGAAACTGCTTCCTGGCCTTGAACTGCGACGAGTGAATGACCCTCGGCACATTCTCCAGTCCTGGTATCAGGGGCATGTTGGGCTCGACGTGCAAGCCGGAGCACACGGCCACGGCATCGCAAGCCCACTCGGTGTGTTCCCCCCCATGTTCATAAACGACCGTGTGTCCTGGTGATCGTCGCTTCACCGACAGAACCCGCGTGCTCAGGCGAATGTGCTGCCAGAGACCAAAGTGCGTGCAGTAGTCCTTCAAATACTCCACGTATCTGGTCGCGCTGAGAAAGTCCCCGCCGTTCGGGACTCTAAAGTCGGAGAATGTCGTCAACTGTTTCGAGGAAACCAACTAAAAAAATTTCCCGTCAGACAGGGTACTTGAATGCGTGGTCAAGACGGATCGGAAACTCACCTCGGCATCTTCGTACACGCGGGCGGCAAAGGTGCCTCCCACCTGAGGCTGGTACTCAAACAGGCGAGCTTCAACGGGCTCACAACCGAGATACTCGTGAGCCTCGGCCAAGTATTTCAGAGTGACAAGTCCAGATGGGCCTGCTCCAATGATGGCAACCTTCATATCTGGGCTTCTTCTTCTACGGTACTCAAGATCCCCCTTGCCAGTTTGGTTCGACTCACATCACGAGAATGTGAACAATACCCATTGGGAAAAGGGGGAGTGAGGGGGTGAACGTGGCATATATTTATTTACCACGATTCAACATTCTGAGTCTTTCGAGAAATACCTACGTTATCGTGGACCAAGCTATGTTCTGTGCTAGCGCGAACTGGCGGTTCGGCAGCTCCCTGAGTGATGCTCATGCATTGTCCAAGACTCAAGACTCAAGAGCCCCTTTTCCTCGCGATCAAGGGTTCCCAGAGCCATTGTTTGCTTTTTTTTTTTGGCATCTAGATGGCCAGCCAGTCATGGCGTCAATGCTGTTTCGTAAATCAAAGCTCATGCCTATTCCTTTGACGATGCAGTGTAACGACATGGTCGAATTGTGTATGGCCGAGCAAGTCCGCTTTGTGTTCCAACGGACTGGAACCCCAACATTCCCCTCAGATACTCATATTGAAAGGGAATAATGAATGGGACCTGGACCAGCCTGGAAGTGGAGCAAAAACACGGGCTGGTACCCAAGAGTCCAAGACATGGCAAAAGCCTTGTTCAGCTTTTCAGGATCTGCGACATGGTCTCGTCCCCGGATGAGGCTCGTGACGAGATTGCAGGCAGTGACTTGGCAAGGGGGCCGAGACTAAGCGGCATGACAATCCTCTTGGTCGGACCAACAAATCCCGCAGTGCCCGCCGTGTCTGCCAATGGTGTCCAATGGTGTCCAATGGTATCGCAATACCGATGGGACGGTAAATGCCTATTGAGCTATTTTTGAGGGTGACCACTCACACATGCGTGTTGGTTGGTTGGTTGGTTGGTTGGTTGGTTGGTTGCGCAGGAATCAGGATGGCCATAAATGAGCGCCAGAAGTCGCTTTCTGCCTCGTATCCTGGAATCATTTCGCTAGCCATTCTTTGTCCTGGCGTATCGAGGCGACATATCCGAGAACCAAGGCCATTCGGACATTGTGTCATGGATGGTGTAGAGCAAACTCTTGTTTCCCATGAGGCTGTTGGTCCCGGTGGCTACCGATTGCTCGGGACGTAGTTTGATTGGCGAGACGGACTTGTGCCTCATTATCGATGGAAGGACTGCTCCGAGCTCCCACGATCGAGACGGACGTGTTCGTCCCGTTTGTCCCGCACGGGGCACATGGCAAACACACAAAAAGCTCCGCTTGTCGCATCCGGGCTTGGTCATGACAATGCCAAACAATAGATGGAGAACAACGCGCTCGGGAGTCGGAAACCGTGTGGACAGACGTCATCACATGCTTTCGCGACTTGCGGGAACCTGCATCGAGACATGCGCGCCACGTTTCGTGACTTGGACTTTTACGACCGATGAGCGTGCACGGCAGTTCGGTCAGAGGATTGGCGCGAGTCGCACCACATGCAGACTGATTCGACTTGTGCATCCCCAGCATACCGGCAGGCCGAAATCTGGCGGCTCATTCTCATCCACAGTTTGCAGTTCTCAATGCCATGGCCCATGACTCTCCAGAGTCCGGACAGCTCCATCATGCACATTTGGCATCTCACTCGCCACGCTGGCTTGGCTGCTGCACGTGTTGCACGTGTTGCGCGTGTATGATGTATGAAACTTTGAATTTGTAAGATTGAAGAATGGCTCAATCCTCCAGGAGGACTCAGAGGGGTCGAATGCCCGGACAATGGGTCATATGTTGGGATATTAAAACTTTGAATAACGCAAAATATAGAATCGAAAGAAATGAAAAAAAAAAAAAAAAAAAAAAGTTCAAGAATGGCCTCGCCGTCGTCATCAAGTCTTGATAGCCAATAGCTGACACTTGGCCACCTCGCCTCCAGTAACCGCGTGCATGGCGTCCTTTCTCTGCAGTGTCTCAATACCTCGAACCGGATCCCTTGCCAAGAAGACCTTGGACGCGCTCCCGTCGACAAAGTCACAGGCAACGGGAAAGTACACCTCTTGTGATGCGTCAACTGCGACATAGAGGTCCTGGCTCCCGGGACGGCGGAGAGGGAAAAATGCCACAGCGACCGACGTTCGCGGCACCGCGCCCGCGTCAGTGGCACGAAGTCGTGAGACGCCAAGTACAGACATGGTATTGCTGTAGTAATGCATCGGCCGGTGCACGCCGTCGTGAACAACTTCCGACCGCTGCGTGGTCTCCCAGAGTCCAAAGCAGTACTCGCCGTCGCTGCTGTCGTTCCGAACAGCATACAAGTTGCCGTTGGCACAGGAGATGACCTTTGTAGATCCTAGGGGGTTGACGAGTCGAGAAAGCCTGGTGTTGGCGGCACTATCATACAGTTCGGTGGGAACAGTTGCCATGCTGTACGTCAGCTGGCTTGGCTCATTGACTCGAGAGGGCGCCTCCAGACTTTGATGGAAATGACTGGCAGGTCGAGCTCGGGTGGATGAATTGTGAGCGTCAATGGTCTCTCCACCGTCATCAGAGGAAACCGTCTCACTATCCAGCACTCCCTGTTAACTAGGCCCGTTCATGTCTCATCTGGATTTGGGTAATGGGGAGGGGTCACGACTGCTCACCTGATACATTTTCGAACAAAAGCTCTATCATTCGTATCATAGGACGGGGCGCCCTTGGCATTTTTCAAAACCCAGATTTTGTTGCGCCAGCTGATCTCGGTCATGATCCCGTCACAGCCACGACCAAAGCCGCCATCGGAGCTGTTCAGTCCAGCAGAACCAGTTGCCCGGGCAACTCCCCTGATCGAAGGTTCTTCAACCACGCCAACGGCTTTCTCCCACCTGGAGACCCTGAAGCCGCATTTCAAGCCAATGGGGATACCCAGCTCTGCTGAAACGTCAATCTCTCCAGCTGCTTCAAAGATGGGTTTGAAGTAGGGCGTCCAGCCCGTCTGCTTATTCTGGCTTGAGTCAACGAGATCCATGACAACCAAGGAATCTTGCATGCCCATTTCAGCACCGGCCAGGAAGTTGCCCCTTACTGATGTCGAAACGCCAACACGCACACCCACAGTGACAAAAGGCCCAACAGTGACGATGCCATAGGAGAGCGAAGGCAACCCGTAGGTGTTTAGGTGAGTATAAAAGTCTTCTCGCCTTTCTGCACGACCGTCGATGCCGATCTTCAGCACGAATTTGAGGTTGGTATTCAGCTCAATGTGACCTTCCTCAAGACCCTTGAGGAGCGACCATTTCGCGCGTCCTGCAACTTTGGCTTCGCCAGAGACACCACATCCAACGCAGTACACACTCATGTGGATGGGCGCTGTTCTCGTAGCATTGGACCCGAAGGTTTTGAGGAGGATCGCAGCACCCCAAGGAGATTGCGTTTGCACCGCAGTACCAGTCAGAGTCCTGGCAGCTTTGTTTGGTGATTTAGGATCCGGATACTGGAACGACAAGTCCCGGTCGAAGCCGCCTTCGAGAGACGTTGCACTGGCTATTGAACTGTAGAAGGCTTCGATGGGGGCTCTGAAGAAATTCCTAATTCTTGACCATATGTCACGTTGCATTAGGGATCTGCGTCCCATTTTTTCGGCAATGGGAGATAAAGCAGAACTCGTCGGGTTCCAGCCGGTGGAATCTCTTGATTTAAGAAGCCCTTCCAGGAATCGCTCAGATTCTATGCTCAATTTACCATGGCCAAGTTTCTCATCAAGGATCTGGTCAAAGCCTGGCCCTACGCACGCTGTCGGCAACCCGTTTCTAATGTCTGGCGGAGCCACGCAACCAAGCTGCCCCGTGGTGGATCTACCAAGATTGGCATCACCCTCAGTCTCACCCATTGGGGCTGCAACTTGGGATGATGTAGGAAGTCGCGAGCCCCAGGTCGAAGCATTGCCAGAGGCTATTGCGGAAACCCAGGTCGAAGCATTGCCAGAGGCTGTTGCGGAAACAACAGGAGCAAGCTTTTCTTTGCGAGCGTCCCACCAACCCCATTCGGTTTCGCCCGTCGTGACGATTTCATCGGGATGTTTAGAATCACCTCTGGCAACGATGGAGAGCTCCTGGTCCTTGAATTCGAGGTCGGTGACGTTGAAATAGCATCTCTCGCCCTTGGCGTAATCCCCACAGCCAGCGACGTGGGCAATGAGAATCAACCCATCACGGGTAGACCAGCTGCGGCGCGCGTGGTTGAAGGCGCCCTGATTGGTGAATGACGCAGTGATTCCCTCGTTATCACGATATTGAACTGTGACATGATCGGTATGGTCGACGTTGACAGAAGGGAGCGTGAAATGGTATGTGAGGAAAGCAAAGTGGCCAGACTCGGAGGGATCTTGCGCTGTTAGTCGAATGTACTCTACAGAAAAGTGAAGGGCCGTGAGCAAGTAAGCCTTACCCGAAACTCCATAGTAGAGCTCAGAGCCTTTCCCTGGCTGAATTGGAATAATGTTCTCCACGGCTTTCGTATCGCATGACCAGTGAACGTTGGGAGACAAAGTAGTTGTTGGCGCGGTGTTCACAAACGTTGATGATGTTGGAGACTGGGTTGGCGAAGGCTTCGAGGAAGGATAACTGGCAGCACATCCGGGGCCAGCTGACTTGGTCTCGGCTTTCATCTCGACTTGAGCTTCAGCGCTCCCACTCGTGGTTCCATTTGTGAATGGATATCGCGGTCGCGGCTGGGCCGCATGAGTCGAGGGCGCTACTCCCAGTAGAAGAGCGACTGCATATGCTGCTGATAACATTGTGGTCTGAACGAAGGACAATTACATAAACGAGTGAGTGAGTGAGTGGTTGAATGGGTGAATGAATGGATGAATGAACAATTGAACGAACAAGTGAGAATCAAGTGTAACCGTATCATACAGCTTGACGAGATGTGGTTCATCGTGTCGCCAGATCATCCGGAATACCGCCCATCTTTATTCACCGCGCAAGAAGACTTCCCCATGTCGGCACAAACAGCAGCAAGAGTTATGTTGGCCCTAGATTGTATTCCTTTATCCATCACGACCAAACTGCCTCAGCATTGCCAAGTGGCCAAGGTCAGTGCGACGAATAAGCGTGGACATTCTGATCAAAATTGGATCTGGAGTGCGTCCACAGTCTTTCTATACAACGAAGACCCTTGGCGATATCAGCAATCACACAATGAGAACCCTTTAGGCACGTTAGTAGATGGTGGAGATGGACCCAAAAGGGTGAAGGACGCTATAACATGACTGTCATAATCGGGTCAGATGCGAGCATATCTGCATATCTGGCCTGCTGAGGCTCATGCGCCTGTGTGCCTACCTTGTGGCTTTCATCATGGCGGCAGCAATTTGGAGTTCCATCAGTCAACTCGAATCTTGTTGCACCGGTTTGTCTGAGGCATTAGCCAACGTGTTTAAACATCGTCGGCCCGCCTGGGTAGGGATGAACGGGGCGGTATCAACGGTGACCGAGTCATGCTTTTTGGTTTGACAGCGAAAGGGCCTCATGTCCTGTTTTTTGGCCGTTCGCACAGACATGTCCCTCCTCGTAATCTGCACGAAGCAGCAAGACACGGAACAGTCTGACTTGTTGTCGTGCCATACGCGGCAGCAGTAACGGCGTCTTGACACATCAAACTTTCCGCTGCTGCCGACCGACCGTTTCTTTTTTTGCAAGGGAGTGAGTACATACTATGGCGCCACCAGCCTTATCTGAATTGTCTGTCGGGAAAAAAATCCCCGGGTTCGGCTAGTCGGCCATGGGCCCCGAGTCAGGGTTTCTGACGCTCTTCATCCTCAGCCATGCTCAGCAACTGCAAGAAGGCTAGAGTCGGATTGTTTTCCAGCAAGGGGTGGGAAGGGGAATATCGGTTACATGCATTTGCTCGCTCGCTCCACTTTGTGGTAAATGAATCAGGTCCTTTTAGGAAGGAGCATTCTTGGCCTGAGGGGGGGGGGCGCCAGACCAATGCGGCGGTGCGGCTGGCCAAGCCTTGTCTGTTTTGTTTGAGTGTGTGCTTTGTTCGCGTAATAAGATCCATACGTCCGTATAAGTTGTACTAGCTATAGTAGCATCGACATTGCTTCTTATCTGGGGAAAGTTTTGTGAACAGCGGAGCTTTTGCTGCAGCTCAACAACGCCCCAGCCCTTCTCTTGGCAATACTGCGCAGATGACCCAAACCATGCGGGGGAATGTACGAGGGGATGTCCTCGTTGAACCTTGCCGCAGCCAGCTTCGCAAAAAGGGGCATGGCTGACGCTCAGTTGTAGAGTTGTAGTCCGACGGTCCGTAGAGAAGAAGCCATGGCGTGATCGGCTCTCGCCGCATCGGATCTCGGTAAAAACAAGCGCAAGCCCGTTGTCCCAAAGAGGCAGGGACATGGGAGGCATGGGAGGCATTTGGGGGGGGGGTTTAGTTTCGGCCAACGCACGTGGAAGACAACTTCAACTCGCGCAAATTAACTCTGAAAGGCAAAGTATCGCAATGTCAAGCACGGCCAAAGAACAAGATGTGATGCAGAGCAATTCGAGCTCGCCAGAGACAAGTTCTCTTCCCGATAAGAGGAGTACGCTAACACACCGGAACGGATTGTTGATCATGCAGGAGAAAGGCAGCTAAGCCTAAAACGGAACAGGTGCCTGCCTGCACGCTCAGGGGGAAAGGAGGGCTGACTTTGGGGGTTGGATTGACGGGCTGATGACGATCGCTACTCAAAAAGTCGGGAACTTTTTGGTGGGATGGGTGAATCGTCACCCGTCAAATTGACGGCTTGACGGGAACGGCAACGGGAAGTGTCTCATAAGCGGCCGAATGGTGTGTGCCAGATGCTCCACAGAGGTGACTTGAATAGCTCTGGGAGCCATTGATGTCACTTGAGACGGGCTGATCTGGTGAGAAACAAGGCAGACAAATGTGCCGGTGCCATCAACGCGGCAGGATGTCACTTCAAAATACTGAAAAGTCCTGAAAAAAATGACACGGCCTGTGTCCCGCCATCCGCCACATGGTAGAGGCAGCTACTATCACGGCGTCATGTTCATGACGCAATTGTCCTCCGTAATGATAAGTCCAAGACCGGACATTGAGCCCGCGCCATAGATGAGATGGCTCGTTGCCGCGCCAGATTTTGTCGGCCATGAAGCCGGCGAGTTGAGCCGTTGGTTGCGGGAAGGGTCATGTGTTCTCAGTCTTGCAATACAAAGAAGCAAGGCAGGATTGAGCTGCGCGACTAGGAATTCCATGTTTCATGAATCAACTACTCATTAGTGCCCTATCAACACAAGCTATGGCTGGCGCATCTCTACGCAAAATTGTCCAATTCTCCATTCCCAAAGCGCTTGCCTGTTCCGTCATTTTGTACCTCTACGCCGAAATGCAGTGTGCCCTACTTTGCGCGTATGTTGACCAAGCCCTCCCTTGAGTGTCCTTTAATACTGTATTGCAGCGACTTCTGTTCTCCATCATCGTAAAGCTTCTAGCTCAAGTACGCACATCATTCCTTCCATCGTCACCAATGTAACGATCTAGCCTTTTTTTTTTTTTCTTAAGACGCTTTGTCATCCCAGGGTGACAGATCCTCTATGGCGACCGATGTTTGCGGTCACTACGCGTGACATTAGCTGTGTTATAAAAAAGGATTGTAGTGGGTTGCATTTCCATTGGATCACATGATACTTACGTGCTGAGTCGTCGAGAAAGTTGCTGCAGCTTCTTGTCGTTGTCGGCCTCATGGGCCGCCTTTTGAAGAGCCGTTGCTCGTTCCTCTTCCTGGTGCTTCACAACCTCTTCGTGGCTCGGAGGTAGACGCTCGTTCTGCAAATCAACCTTCCGGGCATCCTCAAACGTGCTGATCGCGTTCTTGATGCCTTCAGCGCCAAGCATGAGCGTACCAGCAGGCAGTCTGCCTCCAGAAACAGTCTTAAGCTCAGTAACCTTTTCCGACTCCTCTCGCAGCACCTGGAACACGCGTGACATGCGACCAATGGCGAGAATCTTGTTCTTGATCGCTCTCCTCTTGAACTCGATCGAATTGGGATCGTCGCCGCCAGCCTGGGATGTGGTGGGCGACTGAGGGCTGGTGGAAGACGGGGTTTCCTCCTTGAGTTCCTCTTCTGAGCACGTGCTGAGAATCGCAATCAACATGTCCGTGATCTTCTCTCCCACAAATGGCAAAGACCACGTGAAAACGTCCATAAAGTTGGGTAGCCAGTAGGGGTGAGGTGTGCAGTTGAATTGCCGGATGTTCATAACGTTATTCTCATACTTGAGTACGGCGGCCTTGTTGTTGTACACATCGAGATAGTTTGGAGCGGAGAAGATGGTCATGACGCTAGGAAATCCCGTAGTACGCGTCTTTCGATACATTCGGTACCCGGCGTCTTGAGCCTCGTGTGCGCGGATGACGGACAAGAGGTTGTTCTTCTCAAGGAACGCACACGCTGCAGGATATGAAAAGAAATAGGAACAGCCTCGCACGTGGTTATGCAAGAAGTAGTCGCTCGTTTTCTCCTGACCAAAATCTTCCAGCGGATCAGCCCAGAGAATGTCGCACATGAGACCTTGCGTAGGGGGTTCTCGGAATCGATCAATCTAAGGCCAACACACATAGGTCAGCACAACAGGAGAGCAAGTCCGAATATCTTCTTCGAGGTGGGCAAGATACGCACACTTCTTAGATCGTCAAGTGTGTGCAATTCTGGGCTGAGACCGCCGTGAATACAAAGAAATTGCTTGTTCATGACCGCTGCCAAGGGCAGACTGCAGAAAGATTCCATGCAAGCCTCGTAGACGGTTTCAGAGTACTTGTGCTTGCACTCAAGCTTGAAAGTAAAATAGTCGGTCAAGTGACGACACTCGTGATTGCCTCGGAGCAGCCACAGGGAATTGGGATAGTGGATTTTGAGACACCACAGGTACAAGACGCACTCAATACTGAAGTATCCTCTGTCGACATAGTCTCCCAAGAAGAGATACCTTGTCTCTGCTGGGTCGCCACCCACTTCAAACAGCTTCATCAAGTCGTAGTACTGGCCGTGAACGTCGCCACAAACGGTGATGGGGGCGTCCATCTCGAGCAGGTTTGGCTCTGCCCGCAGGATGTCGGTGCCTTTTCGCAGGATCCATAGAGCTTGCTCCTCTGTCAAGCGTCCCTCGCGATAGAAATGTTGCTTCAGAAATGTGATGCTGGGTTTGGTGTGAGAGTCGTCTTCGAAGAACTGTTCGTCTGTCGGCTTGACCATGGCAGGCGCTTGGACATCTGCAATAAAGGAAACGCAACAAGCAAAACGTCAGTCTCATCGTCAATCGGGGCTCGCTCATGTTTATGACGTCTTGGCAGCTTTGCCGACCACATGAAAAGGAGATGCTGTGGAATAGTCGTCACGTTCCGGACTCACCTTTGCAGACCCTCTCCAAAGTGCTCACTTGCGTTTCATCTTCCATGGTATGGATGGTGAAATCGATTTCGGGGACAGGCTTCTTTTCTTGAATTGCGCGGATGGCATTGTCGACTTGCTGGGTGCGGCGCACCTGGTCAGGTGCGGGCTGGCCGTCTTGCTCCATGGCGAAGGACTAAGGAGGAGAAGGAAGGAAAAGGACACGGTCAAAAATGTACTGGACGATCGCCTATCATGCGAGGTTCTCGACCTGGTCGACAATGAGACACGGGACTCGAGTTGGCCAAAAAGTAAGGGGCCCCGAAGTCGACGTTGAGCACGGTGGTGGCGGTGAGGGGTCGGTCTCAAACGGCAACTCGTGGGCAGACAGAGGCAGACAGACTGGAGCGCAGTAAGCAAGACGACAGAAAGGAGCTCACCACCTCACGACCTCACGACCAGCGGGAGTTGTGGAATCAGTCGCCGTCACGTAGCAAATGCCAAACGCGGAGCTGCTCGTGCAATACAGCAGAGGAGGGGCGAGCTGGGGACAAAAAAGCGTCGTGAAGCTGATGAGTAGGGCTGACTAGGAAGGGAAACGAGGTATCTGGGTCGGGCTGTGTGTGTGTGGTTGGTGCGAGAAGTTGAGCAGCCAGCCAGCAAGCAAGCAGTAGGAAGCGGGGGGTCAGGGGGGGGTCTGGGGTGGTCTTTCTTTGTCTTCGGGGTTGTAATGTGAGAACCACCGTCAGGCCGAAAAAAAAAGATGCGCACCCTTGGTAGGACTGCGGCTATGATCTCTTTTTCAACAAGTAGTACTCTATACTCAGAATCAATGACGTTGCTGCGCCGCCAACATTTGAGGCCGGAAAGCAAACGTGCAGTCTTGGTGTCTTCGTAGCAGTTCTAGCTACAACAGAGCAAGCGGCAACCCCACTTTCTCGCTGTTCCCATCTTTGTGCGGTGCTCCTTTTTGAGGCCGCAAATATTAATGATGGTCGCGTGGCTGCATCAATGGCGCACGCCGACCCTGGATTTATTCATCATGCCTCATAATGCAGAAACAAACAGCACGCTACGCTCGCTCTCCCACTACCCTCACGACTCATCTGCAGCGAAATGACCAACCCTTCAAGGCAGACAATATCCTCCATCAACAATCATGTCCAGACCAGTCGTGTACGACGCGGCATCGCTCGCCAAAAATAGATAAGGGCCCTTGAGTTCGCTTACTCGGCCCTCTCGTCTGCAGTCTCAATTGTTAGCAATCAAATTGAACATGCAAGAGTATCGTTCATCAAGGGCAAAAAAGGGAAGAGGGACGGACGGGTGATGAAAGTGACGATGGATGAATTATAAAAAAAATAAAAATAAAATAAAAATAAAAAAAGGGAACGCACCCCATAGGAGTCTTGTTCTTCCACTGGTCCTTGATCTCCTTGGGCGCAAAGTTGGAAATTTCCGTCCGGATGTATCCCGGCGAGACAGTGTTGACTCTCGCGAACCCAGTCCACTCCACCGCCAGACTCCTGCAAAAGTGAATGACAGCCGCCTTGCTTCCGTTGTACACAGCCTGAAGCTGGGGGATGTTGACGATGCTGCCGCTCATGGAAGCCGTGGCAATGAAGCTGCCGGCCAGGAACCCGTCGAGGGGTTTGCCGTCCAGCGTCGTGCCCTCCTTCTTCTGTCGTCGAAAGTGAGCTCCCGCACTCTTGGCACACCACATGACGCCGTCGACGTTGACGGCCATGACCTTGCGCGCTGTCTCAACACTGCCGTCGAGAAAGGCCCCTTCCTCCCAGGCGATGCCCGAGTTGGCGACAAAGATG
>JAFEMN010000103.1:0-164826 GCA_018801565.1 Epichloe coenophiala | reverse complement strand
AGCTATGAAGAATTTACTGATTTATTTACTTGGCCTTGGATGTATCGATGCACATATTTCATCAAGACTACTCGTCGGATGTCGTCGGTACGGGCAATTTCCTCCTCAAGCGATTGCAGATCTCAACATAGTCCCTCTCCTGCTCCGGCGTCATGACTCCATGGCGAATCATGAAGTCGATCATGATAGGACAGACATTCGGTTTGAACTCCAGGCCGACCATCCTCCGCTGCACCTCATCACAGTCCATGAGGACAAACTCATCGACCTCACCGTCTTGTGGGCGGGGCACCACCCCCGCTGGCAATTCGAGGTCGTAGACGTACAGGACTTCGGAATGATGAAGGTCCGTCCGGACATTCCTGTTGGCGAGGGTGACGACGCCCACGCTGCGGACGTGCTTGGCGACGAGGTCCTCGGGCAGGGACGCCTCCTCCGTGGCCTCGGCGAGGATGCAGTCCAGCGGGGAGTGGTCTGCCTTGACGCCGCCGGCGACGGTGCTGTCCAGCAAGCCGGGATAGCTGAGCATGTTGGCGCTCCGTCTGGCGACCCAGATCTTGGGCGGGCCCCGAGCTGCGCGCACGTAGCATGTGAGATGGGCGCCGCGCGTGGCGATGCCGAAGAGCGGGGCGGCGAAACGTTCGATCTGGACAAAGGACCGGGCGCCCATGACGCGGAAGTGCTCGCTGTGCATGCCGTTGAGCATAGGGAAGATGGAGTTGTCGATGGCGGCGTCCACGGCCTGCTGGAAGGCGGCGTTGGCGTGGACGGAGAGAGACGTGGCTGGCGGGCAGGGAGAGAGGGTGATGCGACGGTCGTCATGGTCGATGATGAAGGAGGAGGGCCACGGCATGCGAGAGACGGTGTTTGGGTGGACGTAGCCGTGAGTCCGGGGGTCGGGCGATATGTGAAGGCGGTAGTATGGCGCGCAGTTGGATTCAAAGTCGATCGGGACGCTGGTGGTTTCGTTTGACAAGAATCAGCGCGAAATGAATTAGCTGATGAAGTTGGCGCTGACGGGACACTCACTTGTCGACAATGGCGATGAGATCTGGGAGTGAAGGCGGCTGAGGCGCTTTCGCCGCGGGAGTACCCATGATGATTGATGGCTTTACTAAAAATTACGATGGTGCTCCGTGTGAGACGAGATGTTCAGGAACAGCCAGCCATTCGGGACCCACCCACGATGAATCTCACGCGAAGAATGACGAATGACGACGCACCTTCCACCTTCTCCACCTTCCACTCCCCCCCAACCGGTTTGGAGCGCGCCCATCAAGCGAGCCGAGGCAAAGACAAAGTCAGCGGCTCCATTTCAGTGCGATTTCCGCAATATTTTGCCTGCCATTCTCGGCACACTACCATATATAGCCAGCATGAACAAGCTGGATGACATCTTGAGACGGTACACCTTGGACGGGGAGGACACCAAGGGCAAATTGACGGGTGCGTCGTTTGTGGTGACTGATGGAACTGGTACGGCATCCATGGCTCGCTTGTTGCCTCGATCCCGCTTCAGCCGGAAAACTTGCTGTTCGCACCAATAACACACATATCAGATCCCAAAGGCTAACACAAGTCACACCTCCCAGGCACCATCTACACGGGCTCATCCGGCCGTCTAGACATGTACCCCCGGTCTGCTCCATGGACAGACAAGACCCTCACGTGGGTGGCGTCCCTGACCAAGCTGGCCACGACCATCTCCGTCATGCAGCTCGTCGAGCAGCGCAAGCTGGACCTCGACGCCGACGTGCGTCCTCTCATTCCGGAGCTCAGAGAAGCCAAGATCCTGCGCGGCTTCGACGACGACGACAACCCCGTCTACGAGGAGAACACGCGCCCCATCACCCTGAGGCAGATGCTCACCCACACGGCCGGCTTCAGCTACGAATTCTCAGACCCCATCCTCGTCAAGTGGTCTCGCGCCGCCCCGGGCCGCAACCTCTCCCGCATCCAATGGTCCAGGACCGAGATCACCACCCCCCTGCGCTTTGCCCCGGGAGAAGCATGGGGCTACGGCGTCGGGCTCGACTGGGCAGGCCAGGTCCTCGAAACGGTCACGGGCAAGTCCCTCGGGCAGTACATGCAGGAGAACATCTTTGATCCCCTGGGCATGAACGACACGGGGTTCTGGCCGGAGACGATGCCCCACACGGCGGCGAGGACGGCCCAGAACACGGAGCGCACGCGGGACGGCGCCCTCAAGACGGCGTACTGGCCCACGCCCGAGAAGCACGAGATGGAGTCCGGTGGCGCGGGGCTCTTCACCACGGCAAGCGACTACGCGTGCCTGCTGAGGGCGTTTCTGCAGGACAGCGGCAGGCGGCTGGTGTCGGACAGGACGCGCAGGGAGATGCTCACGCCGCAGCTGGGCGAGGTCCAGGCGCAGTGGTTGCGCAAGCTGGCTTTCCACCCGCTGGCGCACAACACCTTTGCGCCCGAGTTCACAAAGGACCAGGAGCTGAACCATGGGCTGGGCGGCATGATCAACGTGGAGGATGCGCCGGGGAAGAGGAAGGCGGGAAGTATGGCCTGGAGCGGGATCCTAAACAGTCGATGGGTACGTCAACATGCACATACATGGTCCAACAGTTTTTTTTTCGTCATTCCGACAAAGATCATCCTCCTTACCCCCCTTTTTTCCCCCCAAAAGTCACGAGACGATGAGTGAGCTAAACGTAAGCGGCACAGTGGCTCGATCCCAAGACGGGCATCGCCGGCGTTCTCATCGTCAACGTGCGTCCAAATGGCGACCCGGTCGCCGCCAAACTGTACGATGAGCTGGAGCGCGCCGTGTACGGAGAGCTGCTCTTGGGCGGGGGGACGCCCCGGAGCAACATGTAGATGGTGTTTGAGAACTGTGCAACATGTATTTCTCTGTATTCGATGACCTTGGATGAAATGAAGAACGAAGTTGGCGCCTGCGTGCTACGAAAACACGAATTGTTTTTTCGACGGCGACACCTTCATGCCCTGTCATGAACTCATCCGCTGGTGATGAATTCTTGTGTGTGTAAATTGTTGGAACTCTTCCAAGCCATACTGAGTGTATACCCCACAAAAATACTGCCCCCTTTTCTTCGGCTCTCGCGCATGTCAATGTCATCTACCTAAATCAAGAGCTGTTCCTGAAACTAGAAACCTCACGCATAAGAGGGAAAAAAAAAAAGGGTCATCTCATTCCTCGCCAAATATATCATCTCGACTCATGGCCTCCAACACCCCCTCGAGCACTTTCCTACACCGACCCCTATAGTCCAGCGCCAGTGCCTGATTCCTCGTCAAGCTGTCCACGTGACCGCCGACAAGCTCGACGTCCGTCTCGCTGAGCCTCTCCAGCTCCTGCAGCACCTTGTGCTGGATAATGGCCACCGTCTGCTCGAGACACAGCCTCGCCTCGCCGTCGACTTGTCCGGAGAAGAAGCGGTGACGGTGGAAGCGGTCGGCGTCTTGGCCCTCGGGCACGGGGACCATGTCCCGTCGCTGCTGGGCACTCGTCAGCGTGCAGATGATGTCCCAGACCATCTCGGGCTGGACGTGCTGGAACGAGCCGAGGACCGCCGTGGACGGGTCGAGCTGGAGGGACTGTTTGGCCCGCGCCAGGACGGAGCTCGGGTGGGACAGCGGCCGCAGCGAGATGAGATACTCATCCGAGGCCCGCGGTTCCGCCGCCGCCGCCGTCCTCTTCCGGACGTGCGTGTAGTCGTTGTGCAGCTCGTCCGTGGCGGGCATCATGAAGCCGTAGCCGAGCAGGAGCTCCGCGTTCGTCTTCATGCTGTAGTTGTTGAAGACCTGCTGCCCCGGCCGGTACGCCCTGCCGACCCTGAGCGCGCACTCCTGCTTGGAATTGTCCAGGTCCCACCGGATCTCCGTCGTCATGTCGTGGTTGCCAATGTCGAACAGCGGGAGCAGGACGGAGAAGTCGTCCACCGACACCCCGGCGGGCAGCATGCGCTGCTGCCTCTCGGAGAGCACCAGGCTCGGCCTGAAGCTGCGGCTCGAGAAGATGTAGTATGCCCACTGGTACAGCTCGTCGTCGGTGAGTGCCTTGCTCAGCACGCTCCCCCCCCCCTGCCCTCGTTGACACGCGCGCAGAAGCTCCCTCGCCTCGCGCAGATCCCGCTTGACGTCGTTGCGGATCTTTTCCAGCCCGACCTCGACATTGGTTCCCTCGAGGAGCTCCGCCTCGTCGGGATCCCAGAACGGCGCCAGCGCCCATGCGTGTCGGTTGTCTTTTCCCGGCTGGGGGAGGGCCTGGATGTACGGCCACCAGGAGGACGCCTCGCCCTTGAGGTATTCCTTGATGAGGAACAGCCGCCCGACGACGTGAGGGGGCGCCTTTGCCAGGAACTCGCTGTGGAACGGGGCATCCGCATCCGCATCATCATCATCATCATCACCGGCCTCGTCATTGGCATCGGCGCCGCCTTGCTGCCTCTGCTTCCGGCCCTCGGACACGGCGTTCAAGTACGACAGGGTCAGCGAGGTGGGCAATCGAACGATGGGCTCGAACGGTTGCACCGCGCCCGACGCAGTTGGTTTGACGCGGAACGAGAGGCCCGTCTGCGCATCTTGGTAGACTTCCACCGAGCGGTGAAGCGTGGCTCCGCGGGAGACGGCCCACTCCACGAGGGTTGCTATGCTCTTTGGAACGTCATGGCTGCTGGTGGTGGTGGCGGTGGATGATGCCATGGCGGCTGCTGCCTGCCCAGTAATGGGATTGCAGCTTGATGGATGTCCTCCTTGCCTCTTCTTTCTCCCCTTCACCTTTCTCCAGGGCAGATGATGCTTCGAGTGGGGGCCCGCAGACAGCAGACAGCAGACAGCAGACAGCAGACAGCAGATGTGAGATGTAAGATGTACGGATTAGATGCAGATTGATAAATCTCACGAGGGCGCGTCGTCCATTGAGGCGGTTGTTAGCTTGCGGCCGAGGGAAAGAAGTAAGAAAAGGTCTAGACCGTATGCGCTATATGTTTGTAAGAAAATGGTCTGTCTGCCCTTGCTGGTCGGCTTTCGGCTTTCGTACCATGGCCAATGTCGACGACGTTTCAAGGGAATTGAACGGGTGGGCTGCGAGGGCTGCGAGGGCTGCGAGACGGAAGAATATCGTCCATTCGGGTCTCTCGAATTGTCGAGTTCTCCACATGCCTCCCAGACGGGCAGGGCGGGGCCCGCCGTCCGTCTCATCTTATCGACTTGGAACTCAATCGTTGCCAGCTAGTCCGTACGCTTGTACTCTTTATTATCCAAATACTTTGATGCACCCAGATGCGGTAAATTCATCCTTTCCATCCAACACAACACAGCACAACGACTCTCATCGTAGGACGTGTCCATCTCTGTTTGAGAATAATCCAACCTCACTGCAGCCTTCTCCTAGGAACCGGCCTCTACTCTCCCATACCGCACCCCAACCACCTTCAACTCGAATCCCAGCCCTGCACTGTCCACAATCATTTCCAGCGTGAAATCGAGATTGTCAAACTCGACGCCTCGCGTAGTCGTTAGGCGCGAGAACAAGCTGCGCGGGACGGCGTTCAGATCTGTGGTCAGGGTGCATACGTGCATCAAGTCCCGCGTGTACGCCGCAGGAGGCTCGTCTGCATCGCACGCTATCAAGTCGTCCGTCACAATAAGGGACTGACCTGGTCGGAAGTTTCGCGTGTAGTGGAATGCGATTGGTGATAATGGCGAGAGGCTCTCGCCCTGTTTTTATTTTTTTTTATTTTTATTTTTTTTTACAAGTGGTTAGCACGTATGCGCAAATGGGAACAGCATACCGGGAGGTAAACTGAAACGTCAAGGGGCCAGAGAGAGGAGAGAGAGGAGGGCAACAACGTACCTTGGCAATATGCCATTGCATCCGATCGGAAACCATCCACCGCTCCCACAATGGCGACCAGTACCGCTCGCCGACAGAGTGCTTCTCCTCGTCGTACACGGTGGCATAGGATGTGCCGTAGTGCATTCTGGATTTTCGTGAAATCACCATGTTGCCCTCGAGTCCTCTCAGCACCGCTCCGCGAACGACGGCAGTCCAGGCGTATACAGGCTGCATCACCTCAATCGATCCATTCTCTTGCGTAGCGTTGGCATGGGCGTGCGTCGGCCGTTCACTGTACGGCGGCGGCGCTGCACTAGTAAAGTGTGCTTTCAGACGTCTGTAGAGGTAATCGCTTTGTCCGAACCCGCCGACCAGTACGACGCCAGACACAATGCCTCCTTTGGCTCGCAGACCTTGCACTTGCCCCTGAACCAGATCGCAGACTTCCTTCACCACGGGCTCAAAGATGTCTTTGATTTGTTCTGCCGTCATGAGCAGAAAGCCAGAGTCGATCCCGGCTTCTTCATCGTCGGCTAAGCCAGGAAAACTTGATGCCTCGCATTAGCATCCGAATCTCTCCCAAGAGACATCTCGAGACATCTCGGCGCATGATGAGTCGGCCACACCTGGGCAGGAGGAAGTAAACTCACGGGACGTTGATCTCCTGGTACTCGTCCTCATTGAAGGTGCGCTTGACAAACTCCTCGAAAAATTTCAGCCCCATCTGCCATGTCTTGCCCTTTCTTGTCTTCATCTCGTCGAACCGCGCCTGCCTGAGGCGGTTCCGAACATGCTCTTCGAATCTATAGTTTAGAAAGGCGCTGCCACATAGGCCACCGGTTCCAACCGCAGACTCCTCTACCCGTAGAGGTTTCAATGAAATAATCTTGTACGCAATCAAGCTGTCCAGAACACATTAGCTTTCCCCTCTCTTGGAGACCCTCAAGAGACGTACGTCGCCAAAAGAAAGAAGGAGAATAAGAAGAAAGAGCCTACTCAACGGTACCGCCGCCTGCATCACAAACTATAAAGTTGTCCCCAATATTCAGGTGATTTGGTTGAATCGCCTTCAACGTATAGACAGCCGCCGCCTCCGGTTCGCTAATCATCTGAATCTCGGAACGACCGCCCATGCCAGCGCGCTCTGCAGCCAGCAGCGTAGTGTTCTTGGCAGCATCGCTCCAAACAGCCGGACACGTCAAGACAAACTCGGCCTTGGTCGTCGCCATGAAAGATTCGCCATATCGCCGAGTTAGGGTATCCATGGTATGTTGATAAATCTGGGTCAAATAATCGCTCACAGCGTCCACGACGTTTTTGTTGAAGCGTTTGAGCTGCGCCGCCGTATCCAAGGGGCTCACGTAAAAGGGGAGCTTCTGTGACCGATCAAGAAAGAGCTTGATACACCGTAGACGTGACTCTTCGGGGCGGAACTGAAAGCCCCATTTGGCTGTTGGGTCTGCGCCGGGGGTAGCATTGGCAGGAAGGTTGTAGGCAATTTCTGTAGGGACCTTGTCTGAGGTGATGCCATTGCCACCGGGCCAAGTCTTGATGATTTCGATGTCATCGGGTGTCGACGTATACACAGCTGCCACGCCGGAAAAGGTTGTCCCAAAGTCCACGCCCACGATCAAACGATCAGTGACTGGCACGGCATCTTTCTGCTCCCTGACCGGGCCGTCGATAGCCTCGGTCGAGCTCGGTGGCGTACAACTGGTAAAGTAATTTCGACTGTCCCTGTTGCGACCACTAGTGGCACTTGGGGGAGGGCTTCGAATGGGAAGATTGAGGCTCATGGCGGCGCTGACGAATGATATGATCAAGCTTCAGCTCAAGTTCGAGATGATTGATGGCAGCCTTTTTTTTTTTTTTTCTTCAATCGCAGCGGACCATATTCCAGCGGGGTTCGATGTTGCAATCGCAAGGCTCTCGCAACGAACGAAAAGAGGAACGGTCCCCGGCACAGGATGTTCTCCTCTCCTCTCGCGGGGAAATATGTCAAAGGGTTGTTCTTCTTTCCGCACGCACTCCACAGAGCACTCCGTAGAGTCCAGTTTCGTCGTGTCAACCCAATGAATGACACCTTAACATCCAGCGATGAATGGATGTATGGACGGATGGATGGATGGTGGGGGGGAGAGTCAGAAGTGGGTTCGCGAGCCTTGAAAAGCTGCCCGCTTTCTCAGCTGCTACAAGAAGCGAAGCGAAGCAACAAGGTACATAATTAGGTTAGGCCGGCATTGAATTCAATGTGCGTCTCGAATCAAGCAAGTCATCAACAGATGACAGACACGGTTTACCAGCCACGAACTTGAGCCATCTGCCTAACATTTGGCTACGGGTCCGTTTTTTCATCATTCCAGCGGGTTTGATTCATTCCGCTGTCGAAAATAACACAAAGTAGCAAGAGGGAGTTGTGGGGGAAAAGAATGCAAAAATAAAATCACAAGCCACATTTTGTGTGGATGCTGCCAGTATTTGAAAGTAGCCAATTAAATACATTATTGTTCATCACCTCAGCCGGGATATCACGCTGATCGGTGGCGTATATGTCTACAGATCTTCCTCCACGTGCGCACACTCTTTGTTGCAAATAGATCAAGTCCAAGAGCTAATGGTAAATGGGGAAAACCTGCGCTTGCATGTCGTGCCGAGCATTCGCAGGGCCGAAATACGGAGGCTCAGCCTGATGGATTGAATCCTGCCATGGCAAACATGCTCTGCCTTTTTTTTCTCTTTCACCAAAAAAAAAAAACCCCCCGACCCAGTACTACTTCCAAACGCCACCGATAAATGTAGTAGTATAGCAGTATAAGAATACAAAAGTTGAATTGCGACATAGAGAAGCTATTGCTCGATTCAATGAAATTGCTGCACGCTGTTAACGAGGGGCTCGTGTCGAATTGCCCTCTCCAGTCTATAAGGGGTATTTGGTGCTCACGCCGCTGAAAAGGGTGATTGAAGCTAAACAAAGAAATAATCTCCAATAAGAGGGCTCGACTGCTCGTCAAATATGCAATCCTCGTGTGCGAGATAACAAATGATGCGAAGATTAAACCCCGGATCATTTGGAGTCCTGGCACAATCTGACCAATGACAAAAGATTGTGGTGTGAAAACGGATTGAGTCGTTAAATGATATCACTGTCAATGTAACAGAGAAGAAAGATTGGTGAGTATGAATCCAAAGTTGAAATGATTCGCCAGATACCACCCAACGCTGAGAAAATGCGACGTGAAACCACAAACATAACTTTTTGCTTCGTTGTTCAGTGCCCGATAGATCAGCTATCGTGGTATCCCCGAGGAAGAGCTCCCGGTAGTGTGATGTTGAGGTCAAAACCTACTCCCTGCAGCCCAAATACTTGCGGATGCTGATGCTCCCCACTCGCTACCCTCATATGGTGGTGTCGGCCACTTGTACTGACCATCAGTTTTTCTGTTCAAGTCCAGAGGCTTGGGAGTCAGTACTTCATGATTGTCGCCATAGAGGATTTGACTGCCACTAGCCGAGGGGGAGGGGCTTGGATAAGGGTACGGGTTTGTCGAGCCAATGTTGCTAGCAGATTGGCGTAGAGGCTTCGACGAAAACGATCCGTCCATATCTCGCATGGCCCTCCGAGCAGAGGTCAGAGCTTCATCCAGGAGCTCTTCTTCCTCGTCGGGCACCTCATATTTTTGTACTCCCTGCGCCGCCTGGGCCCGCCTGGTGGGACTCGATATAGGGCCACCACGTGCAGCTCCAATCAAACTATCAACTGATCTAGCTTGCTGTTGGGGGAGAGAGTGGTGCCTCTTCAATTTGCCGCCGGACGTGATCTGGTGGCTCGTGGGTACCGCAGCCGACCGGGAGTCTAAATTGCCCTGAACATCACAGAGGGCCTTGTCCAAGGACTCGTATACCTCCGCCTTGGGAACTGGGCCACCCTGTTGGTCTACAACCATGGAGGATCTGTTGCTGGCCCATGGTCCGCACCCAATTTGAGCTTCCATGTCTTCGTATGAAGGAGACGCGGGGGTTTGATGGCGTCCTGAGAATCGTCTAGCCCGTTTGCGTAGATGAGAGAAGAAGCTTTCTTTCTGTCCATTCGGAGGTGACGCCAAACCAGTCTCGCCATTGAGAGCGCGTTCAGCCTGTTGACGGTGCATCTCAGTGTAGTTGTTGGTACTGGAAGCAACGGAGAGCTGTCGGCCGAGCTTCTTGGTCTTCTCTTGCTTCACTTCTCCTTGGCCGTTGCTGGCTCTAGCAGTGACGGCATCAGACAAGGGAGAAATGGGTCGGATCGTGGGGAGGATATGCATAGGAGCGGCGTTGGAAACCCCATTCGTCCATGTGCTTCGCTTGCCGGCGGGCGCCCGTCCCTTCGCAGTCGGCACCTCGACCATAGGGGCAACAGAAGCTGGCAACGGTCTGGGTAGATTAGTATCCGTGTTGGCAGCTTGAGATGTTGTGCCCTGCTCCGACGCTTCGTTGCGCGCAATAAGAGACTTCCGGAACCATGATGGCTTCGAGGTAATCTGGTGGCTACTGGCGGATTCCTTGACACGTCCGAAGTCAGACTGCTTTCTCCCTAAAATTTTGGACGCCGACGACTTGGGTC
Source organism: Epichloe coenophiala (assembly GCA_018801565.1). Lineage (NCBI taxonomy): Eukaryota > Fungi > Ascomycota > Sordariomycetes > Hypocreales > Clavicipitaceae > Epichloe > Epichloe coenophiala. The sequence continues at coordinate 154,396 of JAFEMN010000103.1, read as the reverse complement.
TGGTGGGATCAACAGCATCGTTGAAGTACTCATGCATCAGAGCTTGAGAAGATGTGGGACGACTCTTGGGGTCCCACATCAAACACCAGGTAACAAAGTTGCTCAAAGACGTCGGCCACTGAGGTGCCTGAAGAAAGGTGTCGATAGCATGAGGTGCCATCTTGGGGAAGGAGAAACCCAATTTGCTGGCCAATCGAGTTCCTTCTCGCCAGTCTCCTCCGCCAACACGAACACCAGCCTTGTTGTACCAGTTGCCGGGGCTGCCCATGACTTCACAGACTCGCCAGACTTGATCCACCTCATTTCCTCCAGGGAAGAGCGGCTTCAGAGTGGCCACCTCGACCGCCATAGCACCCACAGCCCAGATATCAACAGGAGCTGAGTACTCCCCAGCACGCAGCAGAACTTCGGGAGCACGATACCATCTCGTGGAAACATATGTTGTGTACGGAAGCTTAGAGTGCGTCTCACGGGCCAGGCCAAAATCGGCCAGCTTGACTGTATAGTTGGGAGGCATTGACGGCGGTGCGACGAGCGCAGAGTATCTTCGGAATGAGTTGGATGATTCTTGATGAGATGATGTGGAAACAAGAATATTCTCCGGCTTGATATCGCGATGGAAGAAGTTGTGCGAATGTATGTGCTCCAAACCATGCATGATCTGGAACAATATGCTCTTCACACTCGAGTTGTCTAGGCACTTGTGATCCCTAGCCTTCATCAATTGGTACAAGTTGCCTTCCATGTATTCCATGCAAATGTGTAGCTTCTTGCTATGCGGGTCCAGGAATATGTCGAGAGTTGGTACAAGGTGAGGGTGATTGGGTATTGTTCTCAAAAACACCACCTCACGCAATTCAAGGCACGGCGTTAATGACTCAAATGTCTTCTTCATAGATTTTATGGCGACCTGGGAAATCTAAATTTAGCGACAAAACATGGGAACAAGTGAGGTCAAGATTTTGTTGACGGCATTGCATGACATACCACGGAACCACGGCGAGCGACGCTAGCGCCAGCGGTTCTAACGCGGGCCAGAACGACGCTTCCGAAGCTTCCATCTCCGATTTCCTTGAGCACTTCGAAGCGATCCTCGAGAGCCATCTGGGCCTGGGACGAGGCACGATTCGTTAAATCAGTGACTACTGTCATTGTGTCGGTTGAAATGTGAGACTGAGCCTTGGGGGTGCAAGTCTTTCGGAATGCTGGTCAATATGATTGCCTTGCCCAGACAATCCTTGACTGCAGGATTGACCTTTAGGCACGAGGGCATCAACCAGTCGCAGATGCACTGCTGATTCGGGCAAACACGACCGATGGTGAAAAAAGCTCTGAGGTCGAGCTCTCAATGATTTGATCGGGGCATTCAGAGTAGGACAGCGCGTGATACCGAATCCTAAGGCAGAATACGTGGTGGATGAGTATTGGAATAGACCGTTGAGTGCGTTGTCAACGTCAAGCAAGCAGGTAATAGGTATGGGTGGTAGACAATGCGTCGTATCGGATTTGCTGCAGCAGTCGAGAGAGTGCAGAATGCAGGTGAGCAAAGAAGCGCGGTTGAGTGACAAGGGAAAGGAGTGACTGATGGATGAGTGATCGTAAAGGAGAGCTCCTTCAATCGGCCAGGGGGTGGGCCGAGATAGCTCAAAGCCGCTGATCGCGGGAGGGACCCCAGGGACGACGCGCTAGTGCCTTTGGGTGATATTGGCCAAACAAGAAGAATCTCCTTTTCTTCTCTCTTGATATGCTAAAGCGCAGACTTCAGTGTTGGTGTAGCGACGCTGAAGGATACTGTGCAGAATGAGCAATGTGATGGAGAAGGACCCAAAGTTGGGGGAGACAAGAACAAGACCCCAAGACGGCGTGCTGACTGAATTGGGTGCCGCGTGGGTGGTGATTCCTGGTGAATGGTCTGGGGAGGGGAATGAGAAAAAGAAAAGGGACGAGGGAGGAACGGGATCTGAAGAATGACATCTTGGGGGGGGGGGGGGCCTCCAATCCTACAAACTGGAGGGCGCGAGTCCCTGAAGGCTCAATCAATGGCTCATCGACCCCATCAACCTGGGGGATTGGGGAATGCCCAAGGCACAAGGCACCAGAAGAAAAGAAGGGGCGGAAGGGGCGACGGTTGACGGTGGGCAGGGGTGTGGGGTGACACCCAGACGCACGGTGCACACAGATATATTCGCATACATGTACAATACATACAAGTACCGAAGCTGCGCTTTAATCACCAAAGCGCTTCATCCGAGTGACCGGCACTATGTATTAGCAAAGTACCAGGACAAGGACCAGCCAGCTTATTCTCCATTGAACCAGACCCGGACATGTTACAGACAGATTATCCTCCAGTCTCCTTCGTTCGGTGGTGGAGGTACTGTCGGTCCAAGCAAGGGTCGGCTTGGTTCCATTCAGCCCGGCACCAAGAAGAAAAAAAAAAAAGGCATGCTTGTCGGCGGTCGCAGATACAAGTGAAGCCAGGCCAGGACTGGCCGACATGAGAAACAAAACGAGGCACCAAGGCAATAAGTTAGGGTCCATGGTTCCAATTCGCAGGAGGTCATCGCGGCCCGTTTCCGCTGTGAAATATTGGTGTTCACGCCCACTCGTTGCCAATTCGTAGCCTGGCATAATTGAGAACTGGATGCAGTCCTTCATCTCCATGAGAGTCGCACCGCAAGGTACCGCAATACTTGAAATCAAGTCTGGTAATACTCTGGCCAAATCACTCCTGACATGTTGAGCACCCTCAAGCAAGTTTCGTTCCCAATAAATGGACCAGCAGATTTTATGGAGTACCCTCAGCTAGGTATGTACCTAGGTAGGTTGACGGTTCGACTTGGTTGGTCACGACTTGTTCATTTAGTCCATGTCTCGCTGGCGGATTCCGGCTACTGAAGATAAAAGATAAATGACCACAGCCGGTCAGTACAGAACACAAAGCATGACGACACAAACTCGTTGCGGATACTTTGCTCACGGAGTACGAGCAGTAGACGAAAAAAGATGATAAAAGGCGGGTTGTAGTGTACAGATTCTGGTGTCAGATGCATGCAGCCAGGCCAAAAAAAAAATCAAAAATCGTGCCTTTGGCTTGGTGAGAGCCCGAAGTTGCTTCACGCGTGGACATTTGGAACGCGCCGCCAACCTGCGCCGCCCACGTTGGCTTCACCGATGGTGCGGAACCGGCGACTACAATATTAGATGCTGCCTCATCAGTCAGGCACCCGAGCCAGGGCGGGCATGCAGGAGACGTCGGATCTACAAGTCGAGCCACGCATGAGGACGCGGACGGCGCGCGACTTGCAGGTACCGCCTGGTCACAGCAGCCTGGTCGTGTGGCCCTAGAAGGCGGCCCACTCACGGGTTCCTGCAAACTGAAGACGAGGGAAGCTTGTCGCAACGCCGCTAATAAGTTAGTAATTAATAAGGCGGATTATCGTAGACGAAAACGACCGGAGACTAGTAGGACTCGGAGAAGTAAAAGGGGGGGGAGGGGGCGACAAAGTACATAAGTTGATCGGACTGGCATGGACTGGCATGGACTGGCATGGAATGGCATGGCAGACTGGCAACTTGATGACTTGACTGACTATGGATGGCTGCACAATGTCGCGAGTGGGGCTCCCGGGGCGGCCCAGAAACTGGCCCTGACAAGTCTCCACAAGGGTGGCTCCGAATTGTCCCAACAAGGGCCAAGGACGTCCCTGCCTCCTTTTTCCGAAGTGCTTAAATTGGCCAATTTGTTTGCGATGACTTGTTGGGTGGGCCCGCCCTTTGAAATTTGCTTCCTTCACACGCATCCATCCAACATGTGTGCAGTGGGTGTATGTACATGTACATTAGCTCCAGCTTGCGCCTGTGGCCGTTTTCTGTCCCGAGTCTCTAATTAAAAAAATCCCAGCAGGAATAAAGGGGCCGTCGTATTATGCTCCGGTATTCAGAATCCGCTTGGCAAGAAAATCCAGTGACGGACCACGGACCCCTCCCCGTCACCCTCGCCAGCCCTTCTCGTTGGCTCGGGTTGCTGGGAGTTATTACGCGAGCATCACCATCGTGAACACAACACGTGTTCCAGGTGAACAAACGGGTCAGTCATAAACAATGCATGATGATGGGATGGTTGACTGGCTGGTCCGACATTTGCCATCTGCAGACTTGTTGCTCCAGCAGCATGTGTGAAGATGTGAGGTGAAGCGGGAACCAGTGAACTCGTTTGGCTCCCGCAGCGCCGACACGTCCCAACAAACGCTCAAAGAAAAAAAAAAAAAAAAAAAGGGACTCGAACAGACAAGGCTGCCTTGCCTGCCCATGCCAAACTGGGGTTGAGGTGCTGCCAGCACATCATCATGTCACGTTACGTCACATCGTCTTGTGTTGGTGGACAAAAGACTGCATGGACACATGGCAGCCGGCCGTGGGGAATGCCATGTCCTCCTCCTGGAGGCTTTTTGCTTTTGCCCTCCCTCGCGAGTAGAAACCCAACTTGCAAGGGTGCAAGGCAGATAAAACTGCACTGTTTCCCACGAATTACATACATGTACATACGTACACACAATTGCAAGTGGCAACATGATTACACATACAAAGAGCCCCTGACCTCCGTGCATCTGATGCGCGTCTTGCTAGCGCTAGCCCTATAGTAAGCCTATACTGCTTAATAAGTGTCTTATTATAAGTGTTTATTACTAGCTTATACTAGCCTTATTCTATAGAAAAGAAAAAGAGAAAAGGGAAATATATAAAATAAGTATTCCTAGGCCTTTTAAACCTTATTCTAGCTTAGTAGTAAGTCTATCCTAAGTCTCTTTACTTTTACTTAGGGTAGAGTAAATCTAAGTTTATAATATTAATTTACTTCTTATTTACTCTTATACTAACTCTTTTATAGCCTTACTTTTTAGCTAACTCTAGCCTAGCCTTACCTTATTAGTTTAATAAAGTATAAGCACCTAGTTTTACTTAGTTATTATAAGGGGAGGGTAGCTTTAACCTAGGACTAGAATAGTCCTATACTAAGGCTAGTTATATATTATTAGATTTATTAAGCCTATTATGCTTTATTTTTTAAGTAAGTTATTTAATTTATCCCCCCCCCTCTCTTATTAAGTATAAAAGAAAGCTTCTTTCCCCTTAAGAACCTAGTTTTTTTTCTCTTTTTATATTAAACTTCTTATAGGTTTTTCTTTTCTTCTAGACTATTTAAGGCTATTCTAAGCTAGATTTAGGTTAATTACTAATGTTTATTATAGATTAGAAGGAAACCTAGTATAATATTAATAAAACCTATAAGTATTTTAATATTACTATATTTCTAGCTTTAACTTACCTAGGAATCTATAGAGTATAAGGGCTTTCTAAAGAAGTCTATAACTACTAAGTAGTATAAGTAAGTTAAGGATAAAGATCTCTTTATAAGTTATATTTGCTTTTATTCTAGGCTTATCCTACTACTAATTTACACTAGCTTAGTAATTTAAAAGATATCTAGTGTATCTCTTATAAGTCCTATTTAGTTTTAAAGCCTAGGTATTAGTGCTATATTATTATTAGTAGGTTAGTTCTATTCTAGCTTAGTAGTAAGGCTAATTTGCTAGGTAAGGGTAGCTACTAATATATATTTTAATTATTAGGTATAGAATTATTAATATAATAAGGTAGTAATTACCTCTTTTCTAGCTTAGGTTTATAGCTAACTTACCTAGTAGCTAAACTTAACTAGCTAGTAAAGTAAGTATTAGTAGTTAGTTAAGACTTAGGCTTTTATAGCTACTAGGGGTAATATAAGTGCCTTTAATCTAGCTTAGTAATAGCTTAGTTCTAGTGCTAATATCTTTTATTCTAGGTCCTAGATAGCTTTTAAAACTAGGTTAAGAAACTCTATACTAGTAATTAGGCTAAGAAAAAGCAAAGCGCCTTTATAGTAAGCTTAGACTAGGCTAGTTTCTCTAAGGAATAGTATTCTAAGCTTATTTATTAGCTCTAGTGCCTTAATATATATATAGTAAAGATAAACTATCTCTTACTTACTACTATCCCTATAAAGAATTATATAAAGATAGTAAAGAATACTATCCCTATCCTAGAAAAGGAGTAATATAGTAGCTAGTTTTTAGTTTAGAGTAAGGGTAGTAGTAAGCTAGTTAGACTTATAATACCTAGAGTTTTTAGTTAAAATTAATCTAATAACTATTCTAGATATAAATATTCTTTATTATAACTATAGTATTAGGTTTACTTTTAACTTACTAGCGCTTTTATACTACCTAGTTTATCTCCTAACTTATATCTATATTTAAGTAGTTTTCTATCTATCTCTAGAATTAGCCTAGATTCTCTAATCTTCTAAGTTAGTTAATAGCTAGCTTTTATACTAATAAGTAGTATTAAAGTCTTCCTATACCTAGGAACTATCTAGCTAGGAATCTTACTTTTAGGGGGTTATTTAGGGCTAGCCTTACTTCCTATATATTAGCAGGCTATCTTTATTAGGGCTATCTATAGTTATAGTTACTATAGTTAACTAATATATAGTATTAGTCCTTTACTACCTAGCTATAGCTATATAGGGGTAAAACTACCCTAAGGATATTCCTATAAAATAGGAATTTATTAAGGCCTATTTTCCTTATATATAATTAGATTATTATTAATAAGATATATTTATCTAGTCTTATATAGAACTTTTAGATCTCCTTTAGGTTATAGGTAAGGGGGTAGTCTTTAGTTAGCTCTCTAATATATTTACTCTAGGCTAGCCTTTCTTTATTATACTAGTCTTCTTAGTAATATTTCTATTCCTTATATAAGTCTATATTTAGCTTATTATTTACTAAGGGGGGTCTTCTCCTATAGTATAATACTATTATTACTAACTTAGCTATAGTTTAGATTTTCTTTATAATTCTATCCTTAAACTTCTATTTTATATTATTTAGGTATAGATTAAGAGAGGGGATATAAGTCTTAACTTCTAGTTATATAATAGGAGTAGCTTTAAATACCCTTATAATAATTTAAAGGTAAGCTAATTAGTTTACTATAAAGCTTTTTACTACTTCTCTTAGCTTTTCTCCCTTCTTAGTAAGGGTATAGTAAGCACTTACTTTATAAGTAAGAATAAGTTAGACTACTTATATATATAAAAGCCTAGTGTTCTTAAAGCTATAGCCTTATACTAATACTACTAGTAAGGATAGTATAAGTTATTACTAAGTAAATTTACCTTTAAGAATATTTTTATAAGCACTCTAGTTAAGTTTTCTATTAACCTATACTCTAAGGAATTTATATAACTTTATAGGTATTATCTTCTCTATACTAAGTTAAACCCTAGTCTAGGGGGGTTTATAAGACTTACTAAAGTATATAAGTTTAGTTTTAGCTAGGTTAAACTTAACTCTTACTTACTTTACTTATTTCTTATAGATTTTCTATATAGCTTTAAGTCTTCTCTAAGTCTAGGTAATAGTTTTACTAAATACTACTATATTTATATTATCTATAAATCCTATAGCTACTATACTTAGTATAGCCTAGAGATAAATATAAAGCTTTACTAAGTAAAGTAAGAAAAGAATTAGTAAAAGAGGTAAGCCTTATAAGGTGCTAGCCTTAATTATAAATAGTCTAGAGATTTCTTTATTAAGGCTAAGCTAGCTTATTCTATTTATAAGGAAGCTTTAAATTACTATAATTAGCTATTATAGAACTCCTATCTTAATAAGTAAGTATATTAGGTATAGGTAGCTAACTTTATTAAATACTACTAATATATTTATTTATACTAGTAAGGCAATACTACCCCTTCCCTAGGCCTCTCTAATATACTTTATAAGAACTCTTATTATAGTCTTTATTAATTTATTTACCTTATTACTTATTTATAGTTTAGGGAGTAGTTCTTTAGCCTTAGTAAAGGCTATAAGCTATATTATAATTACTACTTCTATAATTTTTCTAACTATATTAAGTAGTAATATAAGTCTTTATATATTAGCTCTCCTTATTTCCTTAGTTATTTTACCTAGTTTTCTAATTACTACTACTCTTATAGTTTAGAAGTAAGCTAGGAAGTAGCTTATTTCTAGGACTATATTTAGAAGCTAAGCTATAGTGTCTTTAGCTAGGTCTTTATAGGCTTTAATAAGGCCTACTAGGAGTTTATTATCCCCTAGTGCTTTCTAACTAGCTATATTTAATAGGACTTTTATAATCTTATCTTATCTAAATTATTCTTTATCTAGAAATAGTGTGTTTTTAAGTTCTAGGAAAGAGAGATTTAGGATATAGGAGAGGTTTACTATAGGTTTAGGGAAGAATCTTTATGCTAGTATACTAGCTTTATTATTATATATAGTAGCTAGGTTAGGGTTATTTTTACTTCTTTCTAGCTTAGGGAGTCTAGGGAGCTCTAGAGGGGCCTAGCTTTAGAGCTAGGCTTATCTCTCTAGCCTTTAGACTTCTCTGTCTTTCTCCTATATATTAGCCTTCTATAGGGTATCTCTTTATATATTTCTCCTTTTTTCTCTAATAATATATTCTTAATCCTTATTTACCTTAGTATAGGCTTACTAGTTTATATTAGTTTACTTATATCTTTACTATCTCTTAGCTTATCTTGCTTTACTAACTAACTCTTATACTTTTCTTAATTACTATACCTCTAGGCTAGGTAGTCCCTAGGGCTTCTTTAGGGCTACTATATTTATAATTTACTATAAGTTTATAATAAGCTAGGTTATATAATTATTAATTCCCTCTTTATTATAGGGGTTTAGTGCGTTTTTAGGTTAGAGTTAAATTATAGCCTTTGCCTTTATATATAGTCTATTTAGGGCTTCTTATATATATTTAAGGGCTTAGGGGGTGGCTTCTTATTGCTTATTTAAGATACTAATTAGCTATAGGATATAGTTAGATTTAGTAAGGTCTTCTATGCTATTATAGTAAACTCTAATATCTAGCGTAGCCTACGCTAGGTTAATAGTGCTATCCTTATTATCTTTATACTATCTTATAGGTTTGCCCTAGGGCATAATAAGTCTAAGCCTTTACTAGCTTATAAACTCTAGTAATTTATCTGCTCTATTAGTTATCCTATCTAGCTTGTCCTAGAGGGGGTGCTTTTAGTTAAAGTTACTAATAAATATACTTTAGTTATAGGTGTTACGTGCAGGTTTGGCACGATAAGGGGTGAATCCGTTAGAGGGGCTAACGGATTTGTAGTCGTAAAGTTATACTAGGTTCACTTATATAAGCTACTATTAGGGATATAGTAAGATATTAGAAGTAAGTTAATTCTTTACTTATAAAGTCTAAATCTAGCCTTATGTTAGCTACCCTTATATTCCGCTATGTAATAAGTGCTAGGCACGCTAAAAAGATAACTGTCCTAGTTATTATTGCTTAAGCCATGACTAGATTTAGCCTCTATCTAGCTAAGCTTGTCAAAAATTATCTATTAAAATTACATAAAGGAAAAAAAAAACAGACTTAGCATATCCCTTGCTACATTCGCGATTCCTCTTGCATAGGCTTACTTAACTCTATAGTAATTTCTTAGTAACTTTTATCCCTTAATCGCACTTATAAAATCATTATATTAAATAATGCATTCTCCCTATCTAATATTAAATACTTAATCTTTACTATATTTTATTATTTCCTTTTAGTAAAATATTAAATTCCTTTATTTCTCTATTTATTCTAATTTTATACTTAGTCTAAATCCTAGCTTCCTTTCTTACTATACACTTTATTCTAACTCTATACCTTAATATCTAAATTTATTTCTTTAATCTAGTAATCTAGCAAATTTATCCTCCTTAATTCATAGCTTAATCATGTTAGTAGTTAGCATGCGTATAATTAGGGATACTATCTATTTTAATATCCTTATTATCTATTTTCCTAATAATACTAGTAATATCTCCCTTAGTTCCTATTCTATAGGCATATCTAGCGTTATTTATTAAGTATCTATCTAAGCTACTTTTAGACTAGGCTTTCCTAGTAATTTAGGCTTTTTACTTAGTATTACTAGAGGTCCTATCCTACTATATAGTTACTTATTACCTATTTTTAGTGTTCCCTAATATAATTTACCTTAATACTTATTAGCTTTACCTAAAGCTAGTGTTACTAAAGCTAGTGTTATACGCGCTAGTGTCTCTAGAGTTAGCGTTACTTATTTCTATATCTCTAGAGTTCTAATTATTAGAATTAGCCTTACTAAAGCTATTTTTATTTTCTTTATATTCTCTCTAAACCTTTTCTACTTATTTACTAGATTCTTAATTTTTACCTCCTAAGCTCCTATTTTATCTATTATCTTTATTATTATAATTACTAATTCCCTTATCTTCCTTTTAAATTTAATTCTCTTAACTATATCCTATTTTAAAATATTAAGTTATTTATTAATATTAATAGATATTCTACCTAACTTAAAGTTTATAATCTTCTCTTTTTAGGCTATTAATATATTAGTAATTTATTTAAACTTTTTCCTAAAACTTTCTAACTCCTTTTCTATTAATTCTATTAACTTATAAACATCCTTTAATAAGTCTCTAGTAACTATATATACTATTTCTACTTACTCTTTAACTATATTAAAATCCTTTTTTACTCTATTAACTTAATTAACTAGGTTATTAATCTTACTCTTTTTATATTATTTACTTCTCTCTTTATCTTACTTAGATTTAGATAATCTCTACACTAACTTCTTTTCTATACTAATATAGAGTAAATTCGCTTATCTAATACTAGCTAACGTACCTATAATTATAGCATTTACTATACTATATTTATCCGCAAAATAAAGAGCTAAAAGATTAGCTTATAGTAGTAAAGATAATATACTATTATAAGTAGCTATTTACTATTTATATTTAACTATTATATTACTATAGAAAGCTACTACTACTATTTTTACCTAGTTCTTTGCTTTTCTAGTTACTCTATACTTTATTAGATTAATAGTAGTCTAGAGTATAGTCTTTCCTACCTATTTTATTACTACTTACTTTATAATTAATATAGCCTTTTATTCCTTAAATATAGCAAAAATTTATATTGCTATATTTTACTATAATATAAAATATATATCCTTTAAGTTAACTTCTAAACTATTAAATACTATTATAGCCCCTTTAAGGGCGAATTTATATATATAAGCCTATATTATATATTTAATATCCTAATTACTATTTTTATAGCTTACTTTAGTATATTTAAATTTACTAAAGTTAACTTCTTTAATACTTTTTCCTTTATATTTAGCATTAAACTCCTTTATTACTCTCTTATACACTACTATACTAATATTAGGTATTAGTATTTAAGCGTTAGTCCTAGATCCTAGCTTCCTAAATCTAAGAAATAATAGCTTAAAGTTAAGCTTTACTATTTATATATAAACCTATAATAGCCTAATAAGGAATTCTATAGGTATCTTACTAATATTCTTATTATTTTTGCTTTTAAAACCGCTATCCTTATTAATTTTAGGTTCTAATTCTAGTTTAAGGGATTCTAATTCTAGTTTAAAAGATTCTACCCCTAACTATATTAGATTAACTCTTACTACCTTAATATCTTCTTTGTTTAGTATGCTAATAGATTTATTATCTTTTAACTTTACTTTTACTTACTTTAACTACTCTCTTTTTATAGCCCTTATATAATTATCTTTAATTAACTCTTTTATTACTTATCTATACTTCTGCTATTCCTTATCTAGATCTATTACTATACTTATATAATTATTATTATTACCTTATTCCTTAGTCTTAACTATCTTTTAAATAACTTTAGCCACTTACTTAGTATTCTTATTATACCCCTTTACTAATTATAATAGTATATTCGCTTTATCTTATCTTATTCTTAGTTAGTCTAAATGCTACTACTACTATAATTATGTAATTTATTACATAGGATATAAGTATTTTTATAGCTAATTATATTATTCTACCTAACTTAAATAGTATTTAAAAAACTTTACCTCTTTATAATAGGTTACTATTCCTAATTCTACTAAAAGCTTATTAACTTAGTAAATATATTTAACTCTTTCCTTATTAGTTATAGATTATTGCTATGCTAAGTTAGTAACTATAAGCTTCCCTAATATCTAATTTTATTCTATTATAGCTAGTACCTAAATATATAGATATACTACCTATATTCGCTTATAAAGTGTTTAGTTATATATATATACCTTATTATTAAAAAGAATAAAATCTAGTATAGCTCCTTAATTATAATATAGAGTTATATATTATTTATAATACTTATATTTAACTTCTAGTATAATAGTTTTATTTTTTACTTAGTATTTCTTATAATTATTATAATTCTAAATTTCTTATAGCTAGTTTAGTTTTACATGCTATAGTTTTTAGAAGTCCTTATTATTTATAATATTATCCTTAGAATTAGGTACTATAAAGCAAATATAGGGTTAAAAATAAATTTAACTATGCTCTTACTAGATTTAACTATACTATACTTATAGTAGTTTTAGGGATAATATAAGGATTAAGTAAGAGAGCCCTTTTCTAGTTAGTATAAGAGAGTAATATATATAAAAGGGTCTAGTGGCTTTAATCTAGTTTATTAAATCTAGCCACTTACTATTATCTCTCTTTCTTTACTATTACTATTCTATAGGTAAATTAAGGCCTTTCCTTATATATTTCTTTTGCTAATTAATTAGGTTCTTCTTAAGATATTCTTTTACTATCTTAGCTATATTAATTTATATTTCCCTTTTACTTATCTATTAGTTATCTTTAGCTATAAATCCCTTCTATCTAATAAGGAATTCCACTCTTATAGTCTTATTTTATTTAAAAATCTTAATATAATAACTATAGATTTATTTAATTTCCTAATAATCCGCTTCCTTTAGATTATTAAATATAATTAGTAGTAAAGCTAGTTCTTCCTTACTAAATAAGTCCTCTCCTTAAGCTAGCTTCTATATTTATGCTATAGAAACCACTAGATAGACTTATAAATCTAGGGGGAAATCTAATTAATATGCTAATAGGTTTACCTTTTCTAATACCTTATATAGCCCTACCTTCTATAGTAACTATTTCTTCTTAGGCTTCCTAGGTAATTTATACCCCTTATATAATTATAGGTAAACTATATCTCCTATATTAATATTAACTAGTTTATAGTGATTATTATACTAAATCTTAGTAAGGGCGGCTGCTATTATAATAGCTAATTAAGCCTTATGCTAGTATAGCTTTTATAGCACTGCTATATTATTTACGCTAGCTTTAGTATTAATTATATTATTTAGAGAGAGAAGGTTAATAATACTTAGAGAATAGAACCTATATAGTAGCTTATTAGGAGCCTGCCCTATACTTATAGCTATAGTATTATTTAGTTAATATTATAGCGCTAGAAGTATTAATATCTATACTATATCTAGATTTATTACTATATAGTACTATATTATAATTATTACTATTTAGTTTTTCCTCTCTACTATTCTATCTATTTAAGGGTAATATACTATGCCTATAAGTAGTTTAACTCCTATGTGCCTAAATATCTCTCTCTATATATTAGATATAAACTTTAGGTCTCTATTACTAATAATTTATCTTAGTAACCCCTAGTCTATAATATATAAAGCGTAAAGGAGTAATTCTACCTAGATTTCCGCTAGATATATTATATATCCTAGTATTAGAAAAGTCCTTTTACTAAAAAGGCAATTTACTAGATATAATAAGTTATATATTATATACCCTTCTATTTACTATATTATATTAGCCACTAAAACTTCTAGTATATCTATAATAAAATTAAGCGAAATTATATAAAAAGGTATTAGTTTTAACTATAAAGGTTATAGTTCTCCTAGTGGCTTAGAATAATTAATTATATTCTTTTAATATACTATATAATAGGCTATATAGTTACAAATTTATTAACTTATACACAGAAAATAAACTAATTAGAGCTCTGCCACTATCCTAGTAATTCTAAAATACTATTGCTTATTATAAACTAATTATAGTATAGATTTAACCTCTATTATTAGAATATAGAGATAGAAAAACCTATCCTTACTATAGTAATATAGTAGACTATCCTCGCGTAGATCCTATCTATATAATGGAATTTTTAGTCTAATCCTAGCGTTTTTTAAAGCTTACCTTTCTTAATATATTCTTATAGTAGTAATAATCTAGCTAAATTTTTAATTAAACTAATATCCTTATATAATTCTAGCTTTAAGGTTATTATCTATAATTATAGTAGTAATAAAGTATATACTTATATTTAATTTATTATAATAGCTATTCTACGCTACTTCCCTATAAGTTACCTCTATAGGTAGCCTTAAAAGTGCGTCTAGTATAACGTTTAGCACTCCTAGTATATACATTACCTTTAAATTAAATTATAATAAATAATTTATAACTTTAGCTAGTTTTAGATTAGCTTTATCTAGATTTATTATAGATAGTAATGTGTGTTTAATAATTCCTTTTGCTAGAGAATAGTTAGTTAATATATTAACCACTATATTATTAGATTACACTATCTTCCGTAGCTTTTAAACACTCCACACAATTATAGCTACTTTAGTCTTTATTAAACTATATTGTTTTTTAACGCTTAACATTGCCCTTAAAAGAAATAAGATTAGCTATATTTAGTTATTCTTAATGTCTTTTCTAGGGATACTTTAACTATCCTATTCTTTTTATAATTAGAAAATATATAAGCTAAATCCTTCCTTATATATATTAAATTCAAGGAAAAGTAGCTTACTTAGGTTATAATACTATAAGGTCTGTTTCTTACTTAAAAAAGCCTTAATATCTTTAAAAGCCTTTTTCTCCTCCTTAGTTAGCAAAAATATTCTTTATTATATCTTTCTCTTTTATATTAGCTTTAAGATCCTAGTAATTTTGTTATCCTTTTCATAAAATTCCTTTAATAATATTGTTTTTTATGCCTATAATAGTTAGATTTATATATTAAACCACGGGATTCTATTATAAAGAAATCTAGCTATACTAATAAATATTTTAAGACTTAATAGATTAGTTAGGAAGATTATTTTTTAAAAGGCTTTTAGTCTATTATTTATATTAATAATTCTATTACTATTAATAATAAAACTAAGCAATTAAATAGTAAGGTAACTAATAAAAGACTTTTTAGCCATGATTATTATCCTATTTTCCTTAAGAATCTTAAGTATAATATTAAGGTGCTTTAAATGCTCCTTAATACTATTTAAAAACATAATAATATTATTGATATAAATATAAATTAAGTGCTTATACTTCTAAAAGAGTTAATCTATAAATTATTAAGTAAAAGCAAGAGAATTCTTAAATCCTATTAGTGCTATATTTAATGCTTTAAGACCCTAATTTAATATAACTACTATATAAGCTTAGTGGTCTTTTCTAATTAGTAGCTAGTGGAAAAATCCTATTCTATTAAAAAGTAAAAAAACCTTCTTGCTACACGTATTATCTATAATATTGCTCTAATCTAGTAGGGGGTAGATATCTAGCATAGCTATATTATTAAGTGGTCTTATATTAACTATAACTCTCCCTTTCCTTTCCTAGCTAGTTTCTTACTAAACTATAAACACTAGATATACTATAGTTACTAGCTTATTTAGATATAATATTTTCCCTTTAAGGTAGAGTTTATTATATACTTTATTAAGTTTATTTATATCCTACCCTCCTAGCCTATATAGTTAAATTAGCCTTATTTAATATTACTATCCCTTAACTAAATTAATCCGTATTTTTTAATCTTTAGGCATAGGGATAATACCTTTATTATAATAGATATTATATTTATCTATAAGCTAGATAAATTTGCTTGCAGCGTTATAATTAATATTAGTAATTCACACTCTAAATTTGTTTATAATATATAGAATTTCCTCTAGATATAAAATCCTATATAATAGCACTCCTATATTAACCTTCTTTAGATTAAGCTTATCCTTCTTCTTATTAGATTTACTACTATCCTTATCTATATCTCCTATTCTTTCTATAATATCCTTACTAAAATAAGTATAATACTCTAAAGGATTATTAACTAGATAGTTAGTATTAACTTTACTAGCCACTATTAATTATATAACTTTTTTATACTTATAAATAGTAACAGTTTTATTAGTTAGATTATAAGCAATTATCTAACCTTAGCTAGATTTATTAAACAAAGTATTAGGAAAATATTCTAAGTATAACTATATATAGTATACACTTATTTCCTAATTCTCCTATACTACCTTCTAAGTAACTAGTATATACATAACTCCTTTTAGTAGAATTATTACTATATATATAGTAACTACCCTTTAATAGGGTACTTTATTAGCTAGCTAGAAAATCTCTGCTAGTACTATTATACTATAGACTAACCTAAAAACCACCTTAGGGTTAATAAAATTAATCTTTACTTTATATTTATAAAGGAAATTTATCCTAAGTAATAACTTTAGTCCTAGGTTTAGTATTATATTTACTATAACTATAAAATATCTAGTAATTTTAGTTCTATATGCTATTCCTAGAATATAAAAATTAAAAGTAGCTAATTCTATAATATAAAAGGCAGACTTAACTCTAGATATAAGCTTAGGCTCCTACGTTCCCTATTTTATATTTAACCTATTTTATTCTAGCTATGCTTTATTTACTAGAATTAATAATATTCCTAAATTAAGGTAAATCTAATAACTCTTACCTTTATTATTAAATTTAAGAGGGATCTTTAAGTATATATTTGCTTATTTTCTATTATACTTAACTTCTTATAGTCTTACTATAGCTTTAATTACTTATTCTAGAATAAGCTATTTTAGCTTAGTTAGATCTATCTTTATAGTAATTTTATCTATCTTCTTTGCTATATTTTCTATAAAATAAGTTTTAATAAAATTAGATTCCTATCCTAGGGTTTCCTTACTATCTTTATCTATAACCTCCCTTTCTTTAGCTATATAGTAACTATACTCCTAAAGATATGTTTCTTACTATTATATATTAGAATTATTATTATATACTATAATATTTATATATTCCTTCTCCTTAGTAAGCGGTTTCTCCTAATATTAAAATTACCTAGGCTACTATAACTAGCCTATTCTCTCTAATAGTCTAAAGTTCTAGGGTTATTATTTATCCTAATAGTCTTAGAGATTATTCTATTAATCCTAACTAAACTCTATACTCTCTTTTCTATTTTCTTAAGATTTACTTTACTATAGTTATTAATTTTATCCTTTAATCTATATATTTTGCTAATATAGTCTTAGTTAGAAAAATCCTAGAGATCTTTAGATATTTTAATTATCCTATCTATACTATTAATTTCCTAACTAAAATTATATATTTAATAGTCTATTCTAATTTACTTAAGCACTATCCTTATTATCCTTTAAGTTACTACTAGATATATCTATATTAAAGTAGACTTTAAGTTTTCCTTTATTCTTCCTAGATATAGAATAACCTTTACTATATAAATAATTATATAGATCTTATCTTTTATTATTTACTATTATAATATAAGCTAATCTTATATTAGTTATAGTTAGAACTAGATATATTTAGCGTAATCCTAGATAAAGTTTAAGGCATAAATACACTAGAAGCTAATAATCTATTATTTTACTATTCGCTCTAGTATACTAGAAAATTTTTAATATAAATTTATAAAAGAATACCTTATTTATAATATTCTCTTTAGTGTATTTTGCTTTATTAAGCTATGCTATTATATCTTATACTTAAATACTAAATTCCTTCTAAACTACCTTAAATACTAATAATATATCGCTAAATATAGTATTCTACTCCCTAGAGTTAAGGTATTAGTAGTACTATACTATTATATCCCCTTAAAATAATATCTAGATCTTTTTCTAAATAATATCCTATTAGCTAGGATTAGTATAATATAAGTAGTCTTTAATAGCTTAGACCTATAATTTAATATTATAGAAAATAGTCTGCTTTCTATTATATATAATAAGATCTTTGCTAGCCTTCTCTAGTTTATTATAAGGCTTAAAGTGTCTAATATCCGTAAGTTTCTATATTAAATTCGTATTCTATTCTAGGTTCTCTGCCTATTAGTTATCCTAAACTTAATTAAGCGCTAGATCCGCCCCTTTCTTTAGCCTAGGATTACTATACTATTCCTAATCTAGTAAATATAAGGTTTACTACTGCATTTAGTGTGGATTTGCCTGCTATTATGCAAATGCCTGCAGGTACTATAGTTACTAGTACTGCGGTTACTAGTACTATGGTTACTAGTACTACGGTTACTAGTACTATAGTTGCTAGTACTATAACTGCTAGTGCTACAGATATATTAGTTATACTAATAGTCCTGCTCTAATAACTAAATAGTTATTATACTAACCCTAGTTATTTAGTGAATATAATATTCCCTAGGTAGTGTTTCGCGCTAAAGGTATTAAACCTGCTAAGGCACTTATACTCTATAAGCTTCTAATTTTAGTTATTAACCTTATTACTAGTTAGTTTATTCCTAATACTACTTTATCTATTATAGCCTACTATATAGCTTCCTACTATTCTATTACCTCCTAGAATATCCTAGTAGTGTTAGATTTGCTAGCCTTAGTATTTTGTCAAGCGGAAAACAACACCCTAAAAGACACGATGCTAGCCCACGGTCGTAGGTAGCGGTGACGTCTGCTCACGTCAAAGGGTCAATTAACTTAATAGCAGCGATTATAACAATAGCTAAACCTATCTCTTTAAATAGAGATAATTTAGATTAAATAGTCTATTAGATTAGAAGTGACTTTTTAGTTAAGTTAGGGAAGTAATCTTATTAATTTATCTTATTAAAGTAAACATAATATTAGCCATAGCAGCGCTAGGCATTTAAGTTAAAAAAATCTAGAGTTAGGCGTGTATATAGAACCTTAAAAGAATCTAGCTATAGGTAATCTCTTTATAGATTAAATAGTCCCCTAGTCTAGATAACTAATATTATCATCCCTTATTATGTTATCTATCCTTATAATCCCTTATACTTATTATTATAATTACGTGTTTCTAGGTATATATCTTATAGTATATAATACCTCCCTAACTGTTTTCCCTTCCTAGCCCCTAGGAAAAGGAAAATAGTTATAAAAAGGGAATAGCTAAAGTGTTCTTAAGCGTAACTAGTAGCCTAATACTATACTTTAGAAAAAGGGTATTATTTAATTAGGTATATATAAGTCCTAGACTTTTATAAAAGAGAAAAGAAAAAGAAATAGAAAAGGAGAAATAATAGGATAAAATAAGAGAAAAAAAACCTCCCTAGCTAAAGACCTAAATTTTTTATTTCCCTAGAGAGCTTTAGTGTCTTTAGTATTTATAGGTAGGTAGTAAGTAATATTAGTAAAGGAGTGTGGACTGTAAGTTACTTTAACTCTTACTAGCTTACTCTTTTTTCTTAGTTCTTACGTTAATTAATTAATCCTATAGTATGCTTTTTCTCTTGCTAGTAGGCTTTAATAATCTCTAGCTATGTTTTATAAGAAACTAGGCTAGGTAGTATAACTAAAGCGTATATAAATAATATTAGTAACTAAGTAACTGTTTTCCTTTAAGCTACTTATTCTAAGTTAAGAAAAAGAAGAAGATTAATTATTATAGCTTATCCTATGTATCTAAGGGGGTAGTATATAGTGCTTTCTTTTACTTACTTAATTAGAGTCCTATAGTTATATACCTAGCTTTCCCTTATAACTCTAAAGATTTGCTATAACCTTAGCTAATCCTTAATATCTATCTAGAATAACTTATTAGTTACTACTTACTATTATTAAAGTGTTTAATTTATAATATTATATATCTATTCTTATTTACCTTATTAGAGTGTTTTAAGTTTTATAGCTAGAGACTATAGTATCTCTTTATATCTAGCTATAGATAATAACCCTAATAATAATTCTTATAATACTTAAAAACTTACCCTTTTACTTAATCTTTAGTCTTTAGTGTTTTCCTAATGCTACTTACTATCTATATCCTACTATATTTATTATTCCTATTCTTATAATATTTCTTAGATACTAATATTAAAGACTTTAGGATTCTTAGTAAAAATATATATAATAGGCTCCTAATAGTCCTAGATACAAAGTCTGCTACTTTAAGCTATTTTAGTGTACTATTTAATTAGGCAATTCTTATTACTAACTTTATATTCCTAAGCTATAACTACTGCACTAATAGGTAGTCCTTTACTAATTATCTAGGTTATAAAGCAAGGTAGCTAGTGTTTTGTTGTATTATATATTAGGTACTAAAGGTTAAAGTCTTTTTAGTAGGATAATTCTCTAGGCAATTAATCTCTAATCCCTAACTTATTTATAGCTATATCTTATAGAACTCTTATAGTTCTTATAAGGGCTCTAGCATAGCTATATCTTAGGTCTAAGATATTATTAGTAATTATCTAGTCTCTTAGATAGAGCTTAAAGCAATAACTAATATGTGAATCTTTACTAAACATATATAATTGTTTAAAATTAATATTATATTAGTTTAGTATATTCTAGTTCTCTAAAAGCAGATTAAGTGCTTAATATCTAACTTAGTAGCGGATTATTTATAGGAGAAACCCTAGATAGGTATATCCGTATTCCTAGTTTCCTTTTTATTCTATTACTAGGACTATAATTACTTTAAAGTTATATAGGTAATTTAGTAGCTATATAATCTATCCCTACCCTCCTATGAAATTAGTAAACCTCTTTAACTAGCCTTTCTCTATACTATTAAAGTAGTAGAGTTACCCTTGTTTTTAATTAAATAGAAAATATATCTAGTGGTTTATAAAGAAAGCAAATCCTATAATAATACGTTAATTACTTATATACAAGTAGAGGTTAATAAGGTTATACTTTAAACCATATTTAATATTAATAGGCTAGTAGTTAGAATAAAGTCTCCTAGCTTTTAAACTAATTAATCTTTATAGAGTATTTAAATTAAAATCCTTTATTAGTTTAATCTTAAATATGTTTAGTAATATAGCTACTATTACTTTAAGGCTATGTATTATAATCTTCCCTATAGTAGCTAACTTAAACTAGTTAAGCTAGTCTTTGCTTAGTGTTTTATAAGCCTTTCTTAGGAACTTATAGATATCTATTAAATAATCTCGCTAGCCTAACTATATCTACCCTAGTCTAATTAGCATTACCTAGCTAAAATTATTACTATCCTAATAGGCCTTAAACCTAGTTAATAGTTAAGGCTAGTCCCTTCTTAGATAGAATAATAGTAATTACTAACTATAGAGATTAACTAGGTTAAGCTCTATAGTACTTCCCTTATCTTCTCTAAAGAAAGAACCTTTAGTTCTATATATTAGGATATAAATATAAAATAGTATAAAACACTTACTATAGGGAAAATATATAACTATACTACTATTTATATTAGTATAGGCGCTTTTATTAACTATATTTTCTTTATAATCCGCTATTTCTTAGTATAATTAAATAATATATATATTAATAAATATATTTTAAATAAAAGGGGAATAAAAGGGTAGCAATTTGCTTAATATTACTAGGTTAGGATAAATAAGAGTAAGAGATATAAATAGGTAATAAATAGGCAAATATCTTAAGGATCTAGATAATATAATAATATAGAGGGAAGTAAGATTAAATAGTTCCTATAGCTTTATTATTATTCTTATAGCCCTTATTAGCTATATAGGCAGTTATTAGCAGCTATCTATAGTTACCCTTAGGAGGCTAGTAAGCTCCTATAATTCATACTTTTATAGTATTATAAATCAGCGTTAGTAGTTATTACTTATTAGTTACCACTGCCTATTATTAGGTAGTATTTTTACGGATTTAATACTTAGCTTTTTTCTTCTCTTTTCTTTCTTTCTCTCTTAAACCCTTATTCTCTCTTATAACTATTTAATTATAGTAAAGTCTCTTAATATAGCTTATTAAAAGCTTCCTAATATTACTACTATTATAAGGGTAAGTATCCTAGAGTATAAGCTCTTATTAATAAAAACTCTTAACTAGTCTAACTATACTAAATTCTTCCCTCCTTTTATTAGCAAAGATTATATAAGTTTAGGGGTTATTTAATCTTATACCTAAGTATTTACTAACACTTACTATTACTATAGTATAAGTTTCTTTTTATATTCTAAGTATATAGTAGGATTAATATTAGTTATAGTAGTATCCTAATATATACAAAGATCTCCCTTTATAATCCTAATAATATCCTAGAGGGAGCTTCTCCTTACCTTATTACCTTTATAAAGAAGATAAACCTACTAAAGGAATTTATAAGGAGCTATACTAAGGCTAATAGTGCTTTAGCCCTTACTATTAAAAATAGCTATTACTATTAGGTTCTTATTCTTACTAAGGTAGCTTATCCTAATAGGTATTTTCTATATGCTCTCTCTTAGTATCCTAAGCATTGCTAGGCTTTGCTAGTATTTATATATAGAAGATTAAATAGTATCTTCTATTCTAATTACTTAAACTTATATATATAGTATATTATATTCTATAATAAATATATATACTTTCTGTTTTATAACTGTGTTTTGATTCCTAGGGTTAGTAAGGGCGCCTGTAGTAATTGTATCTAGAATAGTTCTTGCGCTATAAGCTATAAGTAGCGTTTTGCTTCTAGGTATTATTCTTAGTTATTATAAGAGAGAGCTCTAGCTTCTTTCTTAGGTAAGGAATAGTCTATAAAGGCAGTAAGAACCCTTTTACTTAATCTAAACTCTATTAACTTTATAAACTCTCCTTACCTAGTAATTAATATGCCTCCCCCCTTTCTAAATAATTTATAATTATAAAATAAAGAAGAAAAAAAAAATTATAGTAAGTTATTAAAGAAAAGGAAGGAGTATAAAGGAAGGATAGATAGCTTAGTTACTAGGCTATACCTTAATTACTTAATCTTTAGTATCTAATTTACTACTTATATACTTTAAAGAAAAATAGGGAAAGATAAAGGAAATATTTCTTAATCTATATACTATTAGTATATAGAAAGGTACTTTATATACTCCTTATATTATTTATTTATTAGTTAAGGTAGCTATATCTTAATCCCCTAATATAAGGTCCTTTATAGTAGGAGTTTAACTTCTTCCTCCTTAAGGATTATTACTTTCTAGTTAGATTTTTCTTGCCTACTTATTTATTAATTATTAACTATTTAATTAGATATATTATGCTAAGCTACTAATAGTATAATAGCTAAAACTTCTTTATTATACTTATTAGTAGTTACTTCCTTTACCTAGCTTTATTAAGGAGTATATAACTATCTATCTATAGTAGATATTTACTAGCCTTCTAAGTCTAGAATAAACTTCTTAATATAGTTCCCTAATATTATTTTTAAGAGGCAAATCCTATCTAGTGTTTATAAATAATAGGCTCTAGAGATTAGCGCGTGTTTATAAATCTAAAATAGACTATTTTACCTTATTATAAGTTTCTTTATAGTAGATATATTAATATTCCTTTAGATATTATATACTAGGATAAGATCCCCTAGTTTTAATTAATCTTTTCTAAGAGAAGTAGCTTAGTTCTTATTAGTTTAATTTATAAGTTACTATCTAAACTCTAACACCCTTTTCCTAGCCTTCTTTATATTCTTAGCCTTCCTTTTAAGCATTTAGACTTATACCTTAAATAAGTCTTGCCTAGTAGTAACTATATCCTAATTAATTAATCTCTAGGTTAGGAATTTTACTTCTAATAGTAGAATTAGTTCTTATCTATAGATTAAATAAAAGGCAGACTTCCTATGTAATTCTTAGATAGCAGTATAGTCTATAAGGAGGGCTTTATTAAGGTGTTTTAACTATTATCTGTTTAATCCACCTAGTTTCGCTAAAGTAAATATAAAAGACTAGTATCTAGCTTTAATAGGAGAGTTTGCTTTTAGGTTATACCTAGATATCTAAATCCCTATTATGCTAATATTTACTAGTGCTTCCTTAAGGTTTCCTTATATTTCTAGTCCTTTATTATAGACTATAAAGCAAAAGAGTCTAAATCTACTAATTAAGAAGGAGAGGAACTTCCTAATTACTAGTATTATTATATTCCTAACTAGCATAGCTTCTACCTAACTAGTTAGATTATACCTAGCTTCTAAAAGGTACTTATATCTATAATTAATTAGAAGATACTAAGTATTAATATAGATCTTGCTTATAGGGTTCCCTAGCATAACTAGCACTAAAAGTTCTTATAGCTGCTAGGGTGCGAACTTCTAGCATATTTTATAGTAAGCTAATATCTCTTAGGTTATATTCTAGAGACCCTTTTACTAATATTACTGCTTTATTGCCTAAAAAACCACTTTAACTCCTTTATAGCTAAGTTTCTTATAGATAGCCTTAATAATTACACATTATTATTCTAGTATATTAATAACTAGCGCTAGCCCCTTTATAATCCCTATTAGTCTTTTCTAAAGGTAGCTATTCTTTAAGTAAAACTTTTTTACCTTATTATATAGTATTCTATAGTCTTTTATACTAAGATTAATTAGTCTTTAAAGGGTTAATAAGAAATTAATCACCTATTATATCTTTTCTAAGTAGTTTTTCTTACTATCTTCCTTAATCTAAATACTATTAAGATATAAGTTAATAAAGTCCTTAATATCTCCTTTAATATCTTAATCTAACTAATCTGTTTCTCTAGGGCCTTTTTTAGATAAGGTGTCTATAATATAGTTCTTCTTACTAGGGATATATTATACTAAGAAGTTAAAGAGCAGGATATAACTAATCTATTATGTAATAAGGGCTCTAGGTATATTATTAATAGCACTATTTAACTAATAAATAAGGACTTATAAGTCTATTTCTAACGTAAATAGAACTCTATAAAGGTGAATTTGTAGTCTTCTTAGCATATAAATAACTGCTTAGTATTCTCTCTTAGTTATATTATACTTAGCTTTAGTAATAGTCTAAGTACTGCTTTTATATTAAACTAGATATTACTTCCTATTAACCACTTATAATAATACAGCCCCTTATCTAAGCAAGCTTATATTAACTATTAGTATAATCTCTCTAAAGTCTAGTCTAAGATTAAGTAAAACTAGGACTAGAGCTATTATTATTACCTTCTTTAAGGTATTTATAGCTTCTTATTACTCTAGTCCCTATTCCTACTCCTTTATCTTTCTTAATAAAATCACTAGTGGTTTTACTTTCTATATATAGTGTTTTACCTAGATATAGTAAATACCTATTAATCTAATAAAAGAGCATACCTCTAATAGATCTTAATAAACCTTCTAATCTAGAATTTTTACTACCTTTGCTTTAGTTAGCTTCTATTTGTTTATTCTATATATAAATCCTATAATTTCTACAGATTTCTAGCAGAACTTTAACTTAACTGCTAAGGCTATATAACTAGAGAGTTTAATATTAACTAAAACTTTATTAATATTAATTAAATACTCTATTATATATCTACGCACTCCTAGCATAATTTCCTCCTTATTATATGTTATAGTTAGTCCTTTTACTATAATATTATCTAGGAAAGGCATATAAATATAAGGGATTAAGTTAAATAAGATTTGCCTAATAATTCTAATAAATTAGGCTACTAAATTAGTAGTACCCTATAGTAGGCAATAAAGCTATAAAAGCCTAATTATAGTAGAAATCGTTATTATATCCTTACTCTTTTTTACTAATACTACTTAATTATACCCTAATAATAAGTTAACTATTAATAAGATCTAGTATATTATAAAGCTCTTACTGAATGCCTCTATACCTTAAGGGATTAGCGTATCCTATATTATTACCTTATTATACTTTATAGTAAATAAGATTAGGCAAATCCCTCTATCTTTCTTTATAATAAGAAAGTAGGGATTTTTATAGAAACTATAACTTTTCTCTAAGTATCTATACTTTAGTTTCTTCTTTAGTAAATTAACTAGTCTCCCTTATAACCTAAGGGGTATTAGGATTAAGCCTGCTTACTATACCTTATATTTAATAACTTTTATAACTTATAGTAGCGTAATAAGCAAATTAACTTTTCTATATTCTAATAAGTCCTAGGCTAGCGCTGCTTCCTAGTTATAAAGAATTTCCTTAAAAATATTAACTTCCTCTTATATTAAATATTCTTATGCCCCTTTAACTATTTAATCTAATTATTCCTAGGTTATCCTAAAACCCTATAGTTCTGCGTAGAATCTCCTAGTAATATATTTACTATATTTCCTAGATATATCTAGATATAATTTCGCTTCTTCCTATTTCTTTATCTTTTATTTTAGGTCCCTTTCTAGTATTAACCTATTAGAGAGTATATTATTATAGGGGTAAATTTTATTAGCCTTTTACTTATATATTATATTTATTATAAGATTAGGTGGTTTTGGTTATTATAGGGGTTAGAAATCCTTTATAACTACCTTAAGTTATTAGGTATAGTTTACTATTATATTCTTTACTACTTTATAGAAGATTTTAGTTCCTTCTCTTATTATAAGGGGGACTAGCTATTTATTATTATCTAACTCCTTCTCTAAACCCTTATAAACTATTTAATCTTCCTTTGCTTCTAGGTAACTAAATATAATAATATTAATAGATAGTTACTAGACTAGTTACTTATTAGTGTATTACTATTAGATACTTCCTATAACTCTTAAAATAATAATAATATTACTAAAGTAGCACTAGGCATAAAGTTCTTTGTTTCTGAAGTAATTAAACTATATCTAGGATAGCCTAAAAAACAGTATTCTAAGGATAAGACTAATATTTACTAAGTTAGGTCTAATATAAAAATTAGCAGGTATCTAGATATTCCCTAGATATAGCCTTGTTTATACCTCCCTAATTATTTTAATACTATATAATAAAAATAATATTATATTTATTATATCTATTAGGTAAATCCTTAGTCTAAGTTATCTAGCTATACTTTCTATAATTATATTCCCTTATAATCCTATATTAATAAGTCTAGGGAGAAGCTCCCTTTCTAGGTTATCTAGCTAGACTTATAGGTATAGTGAGTCTTATAGGCAATTAATAGTAGCCTATAGCTCTAAGATTATATTAAGCATAAAGTTTATCTAAGTAAGATTAACTAAATTCTACTAGGGTTTAACTTATTCTAAGCAAGCTCCTAGTCTCTCCTAAATTCGCTCCTATAATACTATATTAATCTCTAGTAAGGGCATTATTAGTAAGCCTTTCTTAGCTATAGCTTTATTTTTCTTATCCTTCTTAAGAGTTTCCTTTATTAATTAAAGGATAGAGTTAATCTAATTTCCAGGATTAATTAGTCTTAGATTTAGTTTCACGCTAAATATCTTTAAGGGAGGAGCTAGCCCTAATATATCTTTATTATAGTAGTAAATATCCTTTATACCTTTTACTTATAAGAGATATTTATTACTAACTACCTTTACTAGTGTTAGCATAATATAGCAGATATCTTAAAAGGGCACTTTAATCTTCTTCTAAAAGACCTTATTATATAACTAATCTAGAATCCTCTATCTAACCTTATTTAATAAGTCTTTCTTACCCTTAGTTATTATAGGATTCTCTTAAGTAAGTTAAATATAAGGTTATTAGTCTTCCACTTTATTATCCATAATATCTTTAATTCTTAGGCGCTTTACTAATTATTTACTAATAGCTATGATTTTTATAATAATCTCTTTATCTTCCTCTTCCCTTATGTATAGCTTCTTAAAGGTAATAGCTAATACTATGCCTAATGTCTTGCGTTTTAAGATTAATATTATATTAATCTCTCTCTTAGGTTAAAATTCTACTAGGTTAAACAAACCTTCTATTAGATTAAATACTTCCTATTCTTCTAGTGTTATTTCCTAGCTTAAACCTCTGCAAGGGCTATGTTTCTTAATTCGCGGAATTATATATATAATCTTATAGTCCTTAAAGTACTTAACCTAGAATATAGCTAGTTTATATACATAGCTACTAATAGAAATAAATCTTATAAGCAAGACTAAAGGTATAATTTAATATCTTATATTATCCCTAATTACTAAAATACAAACCTTTAGGTTATATATAGTAAACTTTAATATCTTATTAAATTTTAAGGCATTACACTTTATTATAAAATGCAATTCCCTATTATAGTAGTAATAATAATTTAACTAGTAACCTTTTCCTAATATTATATTTATCTTAAAATAGCGCTCCTTATCTAGATTAAATAAGCTTACATAGTTTATCTAATAAGTTTACTATTAATATTAAGGGTAGCTACTATATTTCTCCTTAAGCTACTTTACTATATTAATTTCCTTTACTACCTAGGCTATAACTATAATTTTTAACTCTACTAGTTACTTTATTAAATCTTCTATTTAATCTTAGTATTTAGCTAATCTAGGGGTCCTTTATTATCCTACTTTATTATTAATTAAAACAGTCTTCTTATCCTACTTAAATAAATTACCTAGCATTAAATAATTCTTTTAAGCAGCCTAGTAACTATTAAAGGCTACTTAATTAAATAGTAACTATATTTTAAAGCTAAAATCCTTTTTATCTAAAGCATGATTTTCTATATTAGAAAACTCCAGGTCTCTATTCTTAAGCTTTAGGCGTATATAAATATATATATTAAGTGCTATCTAAAGTAGTTTATACTTTATTACTAAGATCTTCTTATAAGTAAAACCTTTTTAATCTATAAAGCTTAAGATTAAGTATTCTAGAAAAGCCTTATAAATATAGTTAGACTAGGTTATAGTAGTTCTCTATTCTATTAGGTCTATATTAGATATTAGAGTATAATACTTCTATAACTAGTAATAAGTCTTCTTAATAGTCTTTAGTTATATTAAATTTAGGTCTTTAAGTTACCCTCTAGTGTTTTCTATTTAATCCTAGCTAGTTATATTAAACTATAAAAGTATTTCTTCCTTAGACTCCTTCTAAGTTTAAGATATAGTTAGTATCTTAACTACCTATTAGAGCTTTAGATTAATATTATACTTAAGTATCTTATACTAATCTATCTTAGAGATACCTATTACCTTTATTTTTGCCTTAAAGTTCTTAATAAAGTTAGCTATATTATCTCCTATAAACTACTAAATATTATACCTATTTTATATAATAATAAGAGAGGTTTAATATACTATTATTTCCCCTAGAAGTTTTATAAAGGTTTTTATATTAAGTTCTCTAAAAGGGCTAGGTACCTTAGGTTTATTATTAGGATCTTTTCCTAAGTAATCTTTAAAGTAAGTTTAAGCTAGACTAATAACTATCTTAGGATTAAATAGTTCCTAGCTAGTAATTAGGGTACTAAGTAATAGTGAATCCTAAAGGTCCTTTAGGTAGCTTAGGTACTTACTTAGTCCTGCTTTACTTAGTTACTAGGAATAAGATAAAGTAAGCTTAGATATAAAGTTAGTTAATATTTCTTTTAATTAATCTTATAAAAGAGCAAGTGCTTAACTAAATATTATAATACTTATAAGACTTCTATAGAGGAAAACTTTTAATAGGGTAGTATTTATAGTTATAAGTAAACTATAAGTAAAAGCTACTAGTATAATTATATAGCTTTTTATAATAAGCTATAAGACCCTAATATATAGCTAAATAATAGCAAAATTAGCTATAGGCCCTAAGATTAAATAGTCTATAATACTAGGTAGCGTTTTCTATCTTAGGGTCTTATATTTAGAGACTTTTAGTAAGGGATTAATAGCTTAGCTAGTGTTTATAAGGTATACCTCTAAGTTATCTAGCCTCCTTTTCCACGCTTCTATGTAACACTAGTTTATACTCTTAGTCTACCTTAGCTTAGTATACTTAGCTAGCCTCTCCTTTACACTATAACTATTATAGAATTCTAGTTAAGGCTTTAAATCTATATCTTAGTATAGGGAAAGTAAAATAAAGGGGTCTTTATATAGGTTAGCTTAGGAATAGCTAAAAGCATAATTAAAAACTTACTTCTAATTAATCTTAATCTATAGTAAATTAACTAGAAAGTAGAAAAAGTCCTAGGGGTTTAAAACTATATTTCTTTACTAGTTTTATTAAGTAGAAAATAATACCCTAAAAGATATAATACTAGCCTATAGTTATAAGTAGTAGTAATATCTACTTATATTAAAGGGTTAATTAACTTAATAGCAGTAATTATAATAATAGCTAAACCTATCTCTTTAGATAGAGATAATTTAGATTAAATAGTCTATTAGATTAGAAGTAACTTTTTAGTTAAGTTAGGGAAGTAATCTTATTAATTTATCTTATTAAAGTAAACATAATATTAGCTATAGTAGCGCTAGGTATTTAAGTCAAAAAAATCTAGAGTTAGGCGTGCATGCAAAACCTTAAAAGAATCTAGCTATAGGTGATCTCTTTATAGATTAAATAGTCCCCTAGTCTAGATAACTAATATCGTTATCCCTTGTTATGTTATCTATCCTTGTAATCCCTTATGCTTATCATCGCGATTGCGTGTTTCTAGGCGCGCATCTCATGGCACACAGTATAAATCTCCCCTAAAGCTAGTGGGTTCTCTAAGGGTCCTAACTAGGGGTTATAAAGTTCCCCTAAATCTAGTGGATTCCCTAAAGGTCCTAGTTATAAGTCTTCTAGATATAACTCTATTAGCTAGTTAGGAGGTTTAGTACGCTAAATAGCGGTGTTATTTTTAGGATAGTTTTTAATCCCCTTTCCTTTATTACTTCTATCCTTCCCTATACTATTCTTAGTTCTAGTGGTTAAGATGCTATAAGCTAGGCTAGTAATTCCTTTAGATTATCTTTCTAATGCCTTACTGCTTTCTAATCTATTAGGTTTATCTAGAAATCCTTTAGATTTAGCTTTATAGATATATAATTTAACTTCCCTTTAAGTAAGGTATATAGCTTATAAATTAATAGGGTTTTAATAAATAGGCAGTTCTTAATATATTAGATTCTTATGTCTTTTAAGTACTTTATTATTAAATTTGTATCTTATAAGTTTAATTAAATCTTCCTATTCTTTAATTTTAATAAGTAGTTATTTTTAATACTTAAAAGTTAGATTTGCTTTATTAAAAGCCTAAAACTAGTGAATAAGTTATAGTTTGTTTTTAGTAATTAGAAACATAGGCTAAAGATCTATGAAATATTATTATAAATGGTTAAGTTTAGATATAGGGTTTTGTTTCTAGGTTTTAGAAGGGCGTAATAAAAGAATCTCTAATTACTACTAAATGTTATGTGTAGGTTTAGTATAATAAGGGGCGAATCTATTAGAGAGGCTAACGGATTTATAGTTATAAAGTTATACTAGGTTCACTTATATAAGCTACTGTTAGGGATATAGTAAGATATTAGAAGTAAGTTAATTCTCTACTTGTAAAGTCCGAATCTGGCCTTATGTCGGCCACCCTTGTGTTCCGTCACGTAACAATACCTATATTTTAATAGTATATTTTAATAGTATATTATATATTTTATATTAGTAGTATATTAATATAAATATACTAGCTAAGTATAAATGTTTTTTCCTAAAGGCTATATATAATAAAGAGGCTTAGTAAGCTATATAGGTACCTAAATTTATAGCTTTTTTAAAGGCTTAGAAAGCCCTTATATTATATAAATTAGAGGCTAATTTTAAGCAGGAATTAAAGTAATTCTAGTAGTCTAATAGGTTCCTAGAGCTTACTATTAATTATATTATATAAACCTAGATTAATCTATAGAAAGGAAAGATTATAAAGTGCTTTATTAATTAATATTACTACTTTAGTGTCACGGCTTAAGCGTAGGGTTAAATGAACGAAGTAATGGCTAAGATTCTTGCAATTACTACTAGGAAGATACTAGCTAGGGGTAGGTACGTAAAGGTTTTAATCTCTAACCTAGCACTAATAATATATATAGTCTTTAAGGAATACCTTACTTTATAAGTATATAGCTATCTTATAGCTAGCTAGCCTCTTTATTATTTATATAGCCTAAAGGTTCTCTAAAGATTTACTTTAATAAACATCCTATCTCTAACCTTTACGCTCCTAATATAATACTCCCCTAATATATAATTAACCTTAATTATAAAATAAGCTACTTACTTAAGGTATAGTTACTATAATAAAGCTTATAAAGAAAAATAAGATAAGGTACCTTATAACTAGATATATAGGTAAATAAAATAATAATAATAATACTACTAATTGTAAATAACCCCCCTTATTATAGGTAGTAGTATCTAAATAGTAGCCTATATATAGCTTTAATATAGTAAAATAAATATTATTACCTATTATATAGCTAGACTAAAAAAAAATAGATAACTTATATTAATTTTTATAATTAGTTTAAATAAATAGGGTACTTAATGCTATAGTTCTAGATAGTCTAACTAAAGGGCTTATATTATAGTTACTATAAGTTTATAGCTATTAGGTATATATATAAGTAGTAAAGCTAATAGTTATTATTATAATTTATAGATTACTTACACTTAGTATATTAGATTACTTAAGGGGTCTATAGTTAATATAAAAGAGACTAATTTTTCCCCCTTTCTATACACTTCCTTTTATTTATAATAATCCTTAACCTTATAAGTTACCCTTACTTACTAAGTAATAGCTTTCTTACTACTATTATACTATAGTTACTAACCTTTTTTAGTCTCTAAATATTATTATTATTTATTACTATTTATCTTAGTCTTTTATCTTATTCTTAGTTATTAGTTTATTTACTTCTAGTTATAATTTATATCTAGTTTATTATAGCTAACTTATAGCTAGTTTACTATATCTAATACTTATATAGGAACTCCCTTTTTATTAATAGCTCTTAAAGATTAAGCTATTAAGAAATCTCCTTTAAAGGCTTTTAAGAAGTTATCTCCTTAGAAGTAAACTACTTCTAAAATTTTAATATAAGTTTACTATATCTTTATAGTATCTTTATTACTAACTTATTACTAGTAGTATAATAAGTAAGAAGATTCTATATATATAGTGCTCTTAGTAAGTAATAATATAAAATATCCTACTAAAAAATAGTATTTATAATATTCTAGGATATTTTATTAATAATAAGACTTTCCTTATAAAATATAAAGAATCTATAAGTATAACTTCTTTACTTACTTATTACTTCTTTATTACTAATATTCTAATAAGCTACTTAATAAAATATACTTACTACTTCTAAAATAATAAAAACTACCTTATAGTATATCTTTCTTATCTAGAATTTACTTACTTATTACTAATATACTACTAGTATTTAGCTTAAATTATATAGCTTTATAATAGGCTATTTAAACTTATTAAAGCTACTCTAGAAGGTAGCTACTACTATTAGAATAAAGTAAGTATAATTTTACTACCTAGACACTAGATTACTACTAACTTACTAGTAGTTTATTATAAAAGCAAAGAAAAAGCTATAAAATACTATTTTATTCTATAAAAATTCTAATAAGTATAAATATATTTACTATACTTAAATAACTACTAATACTACTTATAAAGTAAAGAGTAATAAGTATATTATAATAGTACTACTAAGTAATACTATAAACCTTAAGATATAGATTAATATTTTAAATAGTCTTTACTTTATAGCCTAGAATATCCTAATAGTAAGCTTTCTTAATATATATAGCTAATACCTAACTAACTTACTAGTAGTTTATACCTTATATTACTAACTTACCTAATTATATTAGTTTTATTAAGCTCCCTAGTAAACTTTAGGTCTATATATATAAAGAGAGGGATTCTAATAATAAAGATACTTCTAAGGCCTTTACCTTTATAGTTACTATAGCTATTACTATTACTAAGGAACTAGTAGTCCTAGTAACTAACTTTATTATAAAGGGGTAAGTACTTAGTAGCTATATAATAGATTATTTAAGTTATTTAAGTAAATTAACTTTATTTTCTAATATCTTACTATATTAACTTATAAATTATAACTATCTTATATTAACTTTACTACTTAACTATTACTTATAGTTATTAATAATTTCTTTAGTGCTAAAATCCCTTTTTAATACCTAAGAATTCTCTAAAGTATTATAGCCTTTCTATTTAACTAGATATTTATAATACCTTTTATTATAGTAGTGTAAAATAATTCTCTTAACTTTAAACTCTTATTTATTATCTTTAATATTATCCTATAGTAAGGATATATCTTCTATATTAGTTAGGTCCCCTTTAAAAGGCTTAAGACTAGTAATATTAAATATATTATATAATTAAGTTCTAGATAGTAACTTTAATTAATACACTAATCTATAACTCCTAATTACCTTTTTAATCTTATAAGGGCCTAGATACTTTATAGCTAGCTTCCTACTAGGTTATCTTAAATTAATATTCTTTATTAATAGTAAAATATAATTACTAACTTTAAACCTTATTAGAGTTTTTTTCTAGTTATAATATTTCTTATACTAAGTTTATAAGTTACTTAAAAGCTATTTAATTATAGTGTGTTTCTCTTTTAGTGCGAAGACTTTACTTTTAGCTTAATTATTTACTAAAGGGATATCTATAATTACTTATTATAGACCTCTAGAATTATAACCTTATAATGCCTTTACTAGTGTATAGCTATGTGTTATATAATTACTTATATTATATATAAACTATGCTAATAATAGGTTATTTACCTAATTAGTCTATTTAGTATAAGTAAAAGCCCTTAAATAATATTCTAGGACTTAGTTTAAACATTCTATCTAGCTATCTATCTAGGGGTAAAAAGCAATACTAAGTAGCTACTTAGTTATAAGAAGATAATAAAAAGTTATCTAGAAACCACTAGTAAATATAGAACCTTAGTTTATTATAATACCTTCTAGAGCTTTATAATCTCTAAAAATATATTCTAAGAATATAGTTACTAGCCTATTACTAGTTAGTTATATTAATATAGGAATATAAATACTATATTTTATAAATTAGTTAATAATAACTAGAATTATATTATAAGTCTAGTTTAAATCTTTTACTAGTAAAAGTTTAGTAATAAAATCTATTAATAATTCTTAAAAAGGGTAATTAAGCACTAGTAGTATAGCTAGCTTACTATATAGTTTATAATACCTTAGTTTTAAAGTTTAATAACTTATGTAAGTGCTAATATATACCTTTATATCTTTCTTTATTATTAGCTAATAATATTAGTTTATAATCTAATAAAGAGTTTTACTTACTCTTTAATACCTAGTAATAAGGTTATTATAAGTTAGTAATAAAATTTCTTTTCTTATTTCTAAAGGGATAAAAATATAATTCTTAAATATTAATAGCTTAGAGAGTCTAATAGACTATATCTAAGATACTACTAAATCACTGCTTTTAAGTAACTTTAATTAACCTATAGTAAAGTTATTCCCTTACTATACTTTATATAATAAGACTTAAATTAAGGGTTTTAATTCTAAGCTCTTTTCTAGAAAGTTAGAGATAAACTTAAAAAAGGTTCTTTAAATAAATTAGATCCTAGCTATAATATCTCTATAAGTAATTAGTTTAATAAATACTTCTAGTCTTATAAGTGTATAAATAAGTAATATTTTTAAGGGGTGCCCTTATTACTTACTAGTAATAACCTATGCTAGTCTACCCCTAATAGTAGTAGCTAGTCTAATAGGAAAATTAAAATAACTAAGTAATAAACTAAATATATACTAGGTGCTAGTAATACTACTATAGCTAGCTTATTACTTATTAATAAAAGAATTAAAAGTATTAAATAACCCTACTAATATAACTTTTTTAAGATTATCTAGATTATTAGGTTCTTTAAGAATATAGTTAAGTTATAATTTTTTAAAACCCTAGATATTAGTAGTATTATTATAGTATTATTATAACTAACTATTAGTTATACTAAGTAATATTTTTATAGAACCTATAGTACTAATAGTATTACTAGGGTATTTCTATTACTTAGTATTTATAAATTTAGATAAAAAGGTAGGAAGTTATATAGTTACTACTTTTGCTTTCCTTACCTTACTTATAAAATCTAGTCTTCTTAAAAGTAAGTTAGTAGGATTTAATTTCCCTATATAATATATAATCTTAAAGTTAAAAGGATAAAGCTTATTAAGTATAGTTACTTACTTACTAATAAGCTTAGGCTTTATAGCTAGGTACTTATAGTTTAAATAGTTTATAATAACCTTAATTATATAAGCTAAATAAGCAAGATAGTGTCTCTATATATAAAAAGCCTCTTAGATAGCTAATAATTCACTATTAAGTATTAAATAATATAATTTAGTATTAGTTATTTTCCTTAATATAAATATAACTAGGTACTAGTAACCTAGTATATATATTATAAGTATAGCCCTAATTATATATCTAGATATGTCTATCTTTACTCTAAGATATATAAGTAAGTTAAAATACACTAAAATTAGCACTTCTTAAAATTTCTATTAAAGTTCTCTAAACACTACTAACTTATAAGGTTCTAGGTTAAATATTACTAGTTACTATCCTCTAAGATAATCTATTAATAAAATAATAACTTTACTATACTATTTAATAAAATAGTAGTAAAATCTAGTAAAACTAAGGAATAACTAAATATTAAAGATACTATATAGTATTAGCTAGGTTATAATTACCTTAACTCTAGACTATAAGATTACATTAAAAAACGCCCTTTAGATAATCTTTCCTAAAGTATAGTAATAGCTTTATATATATAGCATATCCTTATAAGGGTTTAAGCTTAAATTCTTTATAATTAAAAGGATATTAAAAGCACTAAACCCTCTTTTATAGACCTTAATAATAATAATTATAATGCCTTTAATAATAGCCTTATAAGGCTTTTTAAAGTATTTAAGCTACTAATATATAACTATAAGGTTGCTTTCTTAAATACTATTTAGTAAAGGATAAAGAATATATATAATCTATAGTAAAAGGATATTATAGAGTATATAAGGGACTAGTAGCTTCCTTAGTATAAGTAATAGGCGCTTTATTTTATATTATCTTACTATAATCTTAGGTAATATACTAATAGCCTAACTAAATTATCTTATTAGAATCTAAAGTCTTATATTATTATAGGTATTAATAATTTTCTTTATCTTTTTCTTATAGTAATATATATACTAAAGGATATATATAATAGATATACTAGCTTACTTATAAAGAATATAATAAGGTAAAAGAAATAGTATCTTAGAAGGGATTAGCTTAGTAAGCTACTTACTAAGATTACCTTTTTTACTATTTATTTTCTTTTTTAATAGTTTAATCTCCTAAAGGCTTTATAGTTAAGGCTATATTTACTCCCTCCCTATAAGTAGCCTTATTAATTTTTATAGTAATTTTTACTTCCTTATACCTATATTATTACTAACTAAATTAAATAATACTAGATACTTATAAGGTATAATATTTATTATTATTAGTAGCTATAAAGCTTACTAGTATATTAGTAATTAACCTTATATATAGTTTATATATAGTAATTATCTTACCTTTATTACTAGCCTTCTAATAATCTAATACTTTAAATCTAAGACTCTCTTATTATTAATCGCTACTATAGGTAGCCTTATAATATAAAAAGTAATTAATTTAAACCTATAGAGTCTTAACCCTTTATTTAGAGCTCTTAATAAGGCCTTATAATCCCTAAACTACTACCTTAACTATAGCTACTATTAACTTAAGGCTTAAGAGGCTTTAGAAGACTAAATTTAAGTATAAGGCGTATAAGAACGTAAGTAGAAGTTAAAGAAGCATTATTATAATAGTTAACGCAAGGGAGGCCGCGAGGGAGACCTTAAGGTTAAAGAGAGTTATAAGGAAGATTAACTTTATATATAACTATAAGGTAATTATAATTAGCAGTAGGATAGGCTATAAGAAGCTTACCTCTATTATAACCGCGATTATAGCTATGTAGTAGCTAGCGTAAATAGTTAAAGAGGTTAGAAAGGGTTAGAATAATTAGTTAAGCTAGCTAAAGTGTTTATAATTAAAGAAAACACCGGAAATCGTGTTTTTAAGCGAATTTGTAAGCCTTATATATGTTTAATTAAAAAATCTACTATTATTATAATATGGTTTAGAGTGCGGGGTTTAATTCTATAATATTACGTGTGTTTTCTACGGGAGGGTGTGGCAATTAAGCTAGCTGACCAAATGCGGCTAGGACAAATCCTTATGTGGGTACAGCGCCGACTAGCAAGAAAACACAGCTCCGAATAGCAACGCTCGTTAACAACTGGGGAGTTTGGCCCCCTGTTTATTACGGAGTAATACGGTCTGCGACATAAATTAATTCCCGGCGTCACCCGAGCTACCTTGTAGACTTTGTCTACTTACAGTGTGTAGTGAGACACCAACTCAAGACAACGCACGTTGCTCAACTCTCGCCTCTGACAGGTCCTGCCTGTTTGTTCGCTCCACTTCAACTTCATCTTCAACTTCATCTTCGTCGTCGGCATGCCAGTCCGTGGTCATCTTGGTCGCTCATTCGCAAGTCGCACAACCACCCGCCCGGGTCACCACAACAAGCAAATCTGTTCCTGATTCCGCTCTGCAACAGACTGCAACAGACTGCAGCAGACTGCGATATCAGCCTCCATCCAGCCCATCCCCAATGCACATGCGCAGCCAACGAACCTCAGTCTGTTGAGGGCTGCGCCACAGCTGAGACGGCGGCCATGAAGTTTGCAAAGGAGCTCGAGAGAGATGCTGTCCCAGGTGAGAATCCCCCCTTCGTCTCGTCAATTTTTTTGTCACCTCGTTTGGACGGTTGGAGAATGAATAGAAGGCGAAATGAAAATTTGGACGATATTTGCTGTCTTCTAACCAGGTCACAGAATGGCGCATCAAGTACCTCAACTACAAGGCCGGCAAGAAATACATCAAAGCTGTTTCGAGAGCCATCAACAGGACGCCCAGAGCTTTCTCGAACCGCACGCCGTCTCTCTTCCGCTCAAGCCAACGTGACAGAACGTCCATCCCGCCATTCTCGGCCTCGGATCCTGCGCCGGCCAGCACTCCCAAGCAGGAAACCGAAGCCCCCGTCCCTCGATCAAAGCCAATCGCAGTTGCTGGGAACGCGAGCGAAGACGAGGCACTGAACATTGACGGCAAAGATCTTCAGTATGGAAGCTTTGTGCCCACCCCGCCGGCATATAGTCCCTTGAAAGATCGAATCGACAACAAGAATCACGATTTCGCGCTGCCGGCACCGGCCATGAAGGCACCAGACTCCCCCGAGCTTATACGACCCATGGGGGCGATGCACAGAAGTCGGAGTAGAATGCCTCTACAACGCCGCGCTTCCACGTCTGCGGCGGCGGAGCCGGTCACAACAACTCAAGAAGCCTCCAGACCATCAAACGTGCCTCCAAGACCGACAGCTGGACCGACAATGACGGGGTCGCCCTCGCATCTGCGGCGCATCTTTTCGCATGCGCAGAGGCCGATGAAGCGGGACATGTCGAAAATAGATGGCGGCTTGTCTACTTCTGATTTGGTCCGTGAGAGGGAACGGGACTTCTACGAGTTTATGGAATCGGAGCTCGACAAGGTGGAGTCCTTCTATAAACTCAAGGAGGAGCAAGCTGGACAGCGGCTTTCACTGCTAAGACAGCAGCTGCACGAAATGCGAAACCGCCGAATCCATGAAATCTCCCACCGTCAGGATGCCGACGCTGACGGCGGACAATGCACAGACGCCGATAATTCCAAGGATAGCCTGAATGGATGGGTGCAGCCGATCAAGGCCAGGATGTTTCCGCCAGGGCCCAACTCCAAAGCACTGCGAAACATGCCCAAAACACCATTGCTACCTGCCAGCACGTCTGCCGGCGATGCAACAAGAGACTACAGCCGAAGGCGGCAGAAAGAAGACGTTTCGTATCGAACGGCGAAGCGCAAATTGAAAATGGCACTCCAGGAATTCTACCGAGGACTCGAGCTTCTCAAGTCGTATGCCATACTGAACCGGACGGCTTTCCGCAAACTGAACAAGAAGTTTGACAAGGCCGCCAATGCCCGCCCACCCCTGAGGTACATGAACGAACGGGTCAACAAGGCTTGGTTTGTCAACAGCGACGCGTTGGATGGCCACATCAAAGCGGTCGAGGACTTGTACGCGCGATACTTTGAGCGAGGCAACCACAAGCTCGCCGCAGGCAAACTGAGGAGTCTCACGAAGAGGCCGACGAGCGAATCAGGCAGTTCGTTCCTAAACGGATTCCTCATCGGGACTGGCCTGATCTTCAATATCCAAGGCGTCGTATGTGGCTCGCAGTTGCTGTTGGACAGCGACGACGCGGTTCGACTCCAGACCAGTTATCTCTTGCAAATCTATGCTGGATACTTTCTCATGCTCTTCATGTTCTCCCTGTTCTGCATCAATTGCTTTATATGGACCAAGAACAAGATCAACTACCCCTTTATATTTGAGTTTGACCAGCGAAGTCATCTTGACTGGAGACGCCTTGCGGAATTTCCGAGCTTCTTCTTCCTCTTACTGGGCATCTTTATGTGGATGAACTTTAGCCGATACGGTGCAGGTTGGCTCTACATTTATTACCCCGTGTTCCTGATTTGCATCACGGCGGCCATCATCTTCTTCCCCGGTCCATTTCTGTCTCACAAGAGCCGAAAGTGGTTCGCATATGCTCATGTTAGTTTTTGGTCGTCTCTCTGTCCCCCCGTGTGCTCGCTCTCGCTTTCTTGGATTATCTAACAACATGTGGAATGAAAACCCGTAGTGGCGACTTTTGCTGGCCGGCCTGTATCCTGTCGAGTTTCGAGATTTTTTCCTGGGCGACATGTACTGCTCATTGACGTACTCCATGGCTGTAAGTCCAAGTGTTAACAAGAATGAATTGAATCTCCTGCTTTACTGACGAGACACTGTGCTCTCCCACCCAAAGAACATTGAACTGTTCTTTTGTCTGTACGCCAACAGGTGGGACGACCCGCAACAGTGCAATTCCAACCACTCTCGGCTTTTAGGCTTCCTCATGACGCTCCCGCCCATCTGGCGCTTCTTCCAATGCCTTCGTCGATACAACGACACGCGGAACGTGTTTCCCCATCTGGTCAACGGGGGTAAATACATCATGACCATCATCTCCGCCGTGATGCTCTCTCTCTACCGCATGAACAATAGCCGCTCCAACCTAGCATTGTACATAGCCTTTTCAGTCATCAACGGCGTCTACGTCTGTATGTAATTTCCCCCTCCCAAGTGCTTTCCCAACGCTGAACGCACACAAGCTGATCAACCGCCGCCGCCGCCGATTGAAAAAAAAAAAAAAACAGCAATCTGGGACCTGTTCATGGACTTCTCCCTTCTCCAAACAGATGCCCGGCACTGGGCCCTCCGAGACATTCTGGCTCTCAAGCGCCGGTGGCCTTACTACTCGATCATGATTGTCGACCCCATTCTCCGCTTCGCGTGGATCTTTTACGCCATCTTCACGCACAACACGCAGCACTCGACCATGGCCTCCTTTCTCGTATCCCTTGTCGAGGTCCTCCGCCGAGGCATGTGGTCTCTCTTCCGCGTCGAAAACGAGCACTGCGCAAACGTCTCCCAGTACAAGGCGTCGCGCGACGTCCCCCTCCCCTACCGCATCGAGCCGCTCATGGACGACGGCACCGCCGCCGCCGCGACGCCCGAGGAGCAGCCAAGACACGACGTGGCTCCATCGGCGGGTAGCTCCACCGCCGTGGCCAGTTCGCTCGGGGAGGCACTGCGTCGTCGCGCCGACACCATCAGCGCGCGGTCCTTTTCCAAGATTCTCGCCGAGGCACACAAGCAGGATTTCGTCAAGAGAAGAAGGCATGGCGCGGGGGACGCGGAGCAGGCGGATGGGGCAGCAGAGGAGGAGGGAAGCGATGACGAAGACGAAGACGAAGACGATGACGAAGAAGAGGCAGCGAGTTTGCTCGAAGCGGGCGAGGCGAGGGAGTCGCGCAGAAGAGCAGAGGATCGCGCATGATTTCCCATCTTCCATCGTCCCTGCCTGTACGCGGTGAGGGGTTCTTTTTTTTTTCCTTTTTTCCCTCGTCTTCAAATCACTTGGTGACGTTGGGTAGAGCACAGCAGAACGGAAGGGCATGTATACTTGTGAATGAGCAAGGACCGCGGTGTATAGCTGTATATTTTTTTTTAAAAAAAAAATCGTTGCCCGCGCAAGTGCTGTTGTAGACAGACGATGGACAAGATATCACGGCACAGAGAGCTTCACTGTAGTGTGTAGTCTAATGGAACACGGGATTGTGTGTCCCATCGATTTTTCTTCATTCATGCTGCTATCCCCGCCGAGACGAGAGGTGTACGACCGAAACAACCACTTGTCATGAGGTGCAGGCTTCACACCCACTCCCCATCCACCTTCTCCCAGTTGTCGAGGAATCCCTTGAAGAAGTGGACGCCGAGGCCAGGGTCCAACGCACCGGTGGTAGCTCTGATGGAGTGCATGCTCAGCTGGACGAGACCTGCGTCGGCGGCCTTGACGCCCATGGCGCTCGACAGCATGGGGCCCACCGTGCCTCCGCTGCGAGAGTCGTTGCGGATCTGGAACATCTGCGTCTTGGCCCCAATCATCTCGGCGACCCTGGTCAGGATGGCGGTCGACACGGCGTCCGTGGTCATGTGGCCGTTGGAGTCGGCGGCAATGGCGATGCCCACGTTGAGCCGGGGCACGTGCTCGTCGAGGTAGTTTTCCAGAAAGTTGGGGTTCCCGGCGTGCGTGACATCGGCCGAGACGAGGAACGACCGCGCGTACGTCTGGCCGAGAAGGCCTGGGCCGTACGTGTCGTGGTTGAGGGCCTCGACGGTGCGTTGGATGACGAGCGGCAGGAAGTTGCCGTTGGCGCCTTGGCGGAGGAGCGAGCCTATTTCCTCGTCGTCGAAGAGCGCGACGAGCTTGATGTAGCCGTCATCCTTGTTGGAGTCTGCGGCGAGGAGACCCATGAGGGCCGACCATGAACAGAGCTTGTCGTCAATGCGACCGGCCGTGATGAATTCCTTGTCCATGCCCATGGTCTGCGCGGGCTGTGAGTCGTACAACTCGAGCTCCCAGTTGACGATGGAGCTGTACGACGTGATGCCTAGTTCTTTGGCAATGAGCTGAACTAGTCGTCGGGGCTGGGTGGTGACAAAGGCGCCCTCGGGGCCGAGCGGTTCCAGACCATCTTCTTCATCTTGCTGTCTGGACGAGGGGCTCGGCTGTAGGCCGATAACGGGCACCGCTTGCGTTTCCTTGTTGTTGCTGCCAAACATGCCGACGCCAAAATGGGGAGCGAGCGTGGGGATCTTGGCAATGGGCCAGTCTAGCTTGACGAGCCTGGCGCTTGTCTTTCCCGTGCCCGGGTCGCGCACAATGACGCGGCCGCCGATGCTGAGGTCGCGATCCCACCAGGTCTGGTTCAGGCCTCCTGCGTATTGCGCCACGCCAAGCTGAACGTAGCCGGCCTTGCTGTGCCGCGTGCTCACGGGCTTGAGTCGAGCGGTGAGGGCATCGATGTGGCCGGCAACCATTCCCACTCCGTTTCCGGGCTTGTAGGCCTCGCCAACAGTGAAGGCAACAATGGTGCTGCCGTTGCGCGTCACCCAGTATTTGCCGCCAGGTCGTATCTTTCCCGCCCATGCATCTCGCGCGGATAGCTTTGGAAGAAGCGAAACCATGTCAGCCACCTCAGCCCAAGGGGAACAAGGGGAACAGGGCAAGCGGGAGAGGGAAAAAAAAGAGGAGCATACCTCTTCAAACCCACTATCCTTCAGTTTGCGTTTGAAGTAGTCCACAGTATGAAAAACGGTAGGGTTCTCTTGCAGGAAATCACAAAAGGGCTTGGTGAATGCCTCGGGTTTGCATTGCGCAATGTGGCACAGTCGGCAGGCTTGGTCCTCTGCGAGATGCCAGTTCACCTGGCCTACTTCGCTTGGAGCCAGTTTCGAGATGCAGCTTGCGCAGGCACGGTTGTCTCGCGATGAGCGACGGTCCATATCGGCCAGAATGAAGGCCTTTGACTTGCTGCTGGGCTTGTCGGATGGTGCAGGAGCCGAGGCAGGCGGTGACGCAGTCGGAAGCTGTGGAGGCGAGGAATGTTGATGACGCAACGACAGGGCCAACGCATGCGGGCTGACAATGGGAGTGGGAGAGCGTCGTCTCGTCATTGTGTCGGGTCGGGTGGGTGCAGTGCGTGGTGCGTAGAAGTGAAGAGTCAGTCGTCTGGTGCAGTCGTCTGGTGCAGTCGTCTCGTCTGGTGTGGTTGTTTAGAAAAGGTTGAGGATGGAGAAGGAAGGAAGGAAGGCAGGCGAATGAATGGATTCTTGTTGGGGGCGGCTGGTGCATGCGAGTTTGGCGCTAGGGTCAAGTCAAGCGGGGCTCCAAGTCGGCTACTTTCAGCTA
Organism: Epichloe coenophiala; assembly: GCA_018801565.1. Taxonomy (NCBI): domain Eukaryota; kingdom Fungi; phylum Ascomycota; class Sordariomycetes; order Hypocreales; family Clavicipitaceae; genus Epichloe; species Epichloe coenophiala. The sequence goes on along the minus strand of JAFEMN010000103.1, from coordinate 109,846 downwards.
CAAGGGAAAAATGCAAAGTTTCATGATTCGATACACGATACACTAGCTAGCTAGCATCCTAGGTGGCTGTTGACTACATAGACATAGTACTCCCGTAGATTCGTCAACAGGGAAAACCCTTTACATGGGAGTTGGGAGTAAAAACCCTGTTGGCTCTGCGTCCTTGCCCATTTCCATCCGAGTACTGTAATCTAATCAGATGCGTATTTGCGCCAGTCAATGGCCTTGACGTCCGGGTAGCAGTGGGCATCGATGGCATGCTCGTGTGTGGGTGCAATGTTCTTGGGCATATACGCTGACGCCTTGGGCAAATCGTTCAGCTTAGTGCACTCGGGCAGCAGGGTAACACGAGCGCAGTTTCGGGGAACGTGGAGTTCGTAACGGCCGCTCGTGGGGTCCCTAGTAGCTGCGGCCTGCTTAAAGATGATGTACTCCTTCTTGTCTTTGGTGTATAGAGCCAACTTCTCCTTGCAAGCGACCCAGGTCTCCGGGCGCAAGAAAGGTGCGTGCTCCCCGTAGTGGAGTAGGCTGAAGTAGCCATCTCCGTGGCCCTGAACAAGCCGAGCCGTTCGGATAGACGAGCTGTCCTCGTTTACAAGCTCGAGTCCCGCCGAGATATCACTGAAACTTTCGGTGAGGACCTTGTTATCATTATGATCTGTACCGGTGCCGTTTAGGTAGAAGGTATGACCCTTTTGCGCGTCCTCAACCTGTGCGAGAACATTGCTGCCCGGATGCCCGTCGTGGATGCTGGAGATGTAGGTGTTATGGATGGAGTTCCAGTCGCCGGAGGGGTCGGTGACCTTGACCACGAGGCGGAAGCCCTTGGACATGTTCGTTACTGGGTATGTTGGACCAACGGGCGCGGCGGCAGCAGCGGCGCCGGCAAGACCCAGAACAGCGGCGGAGACGTACATGTCTACGATGTTGGCTGGCGGACTGTGTCGGTTCTGTGTCGGTTCTGTGTCGGTTCTGTGTCGGTTGAGTGCGGTGGGGTATGATTCAAGTATGCAAGTGAATAAGCTGATTAAATCCTCGAGCTGCTGCGGAACAAAGAAATGAAATCAAGCAGACTCGCGGCCCGAACGTCGTTCTTATAAAAAGTCGTGCACGCCACACAAGGCCCTATTTAGCCAGTCGATTTTTCCAGCCGGGCTGTACGGACGTATGTACTTACTACTCCGTGATGCCGTGATGAGCCTATAATCAATACGAATTACGGACTACAAAGTACTATTATCAGGACAAGCATGACATTAATGATCCTGCGCGGCTTCAATTGCGAGTGCGCAAACAGGGGGGTTACAGTAAATCTCGGCTCCAAAACAGTTTGTCTCGTATCCAGGGTGGAGCCTTTTGACTGGCAGAATAGCATTGTATGCTACTATACAGTCTATATTAATCCGGATACGAATTATATAACAGGCAACTATCAGAGCCGGCCTTTACTGTGTGCTCACAAACACCCAGCAGCGATTTTTTTTTTTTATCACGCCGACAACTAAACGCCGCATCGTGCATCTGCCGGTAGTGCTAATCCGTCAGAACGAGACCCCCCCCCCCCCCCCGCACTATCTAGTCTAGCCCCGGAACGATTTTGTACAGCAACAACTCATGTGCAAGCCCCACGCCCCACGCGGGGCGGTTACTACCAGAGTGGAGAGCTATTCGGGATGCTGGGGGTGGGACATTCGTTGCTAGCGCGTCGATGGTCTCTCTCCAGATCACCCGTCAGGTCAATGACCCCAAATCAATCATCACGGCCACTGCTGACGATGCCGCCCGATCCGAAACGACCTATAACCAAAAACAAGCTCTGTTCCTTTTATTAGGCATTTACAGCCCCCCCCCCCCTCCTTTCTGATCCACTCGCCCAATCAATCCGATCAATTAATCCAAGTCATCCAAGCGATCCGATGTTATCAAAGTCATCATAATATTGATCAGATCAATCGGTCTGACCGTTACGACTCTCTTCTCGATCTGAAGTCAGCCCGACCGAACCGTTGATCAATTGATCCGAGCCATCCGACCTGTCTGATGTCATTAAATTCATTAGTCCGCCACAAGCAACCTCTTGACAAATTAATCAGAGTCTTCAAATTAGTCCTCCTGACCGGTTTGATGAATTGGTTAGGCCTGTCGCTGCTAATCCTTTCCCCCTTTGCTTTGTTACCCCACAAGCTCGTACAAAGGTTTGTACATAATCCGTATTCTGCCAGTCAAAAGGCTCCACCCTGGATACGAGACAAACTTTACGGACGTACTGCCGAGATTTATCTCCTTGAGCGTGTTAAAGCTAATTAGTGAGTCACGTTAGCCAGGGTCTGCATGCATCCAATTAGATAAAAATAAACTGTACGGAGTAAACTAGAGATACAATGGTGAAATACACCTTGTCAGCCGAACATATGTAGGCAGGCAACACCCTGACTTTGCCGGCGAGACTTTGCGGACAGCCACAACAACGTCGTTGATGCTGACACTTGCCGAGTGTCCACGACCATTTGTCACGGGCCCTCCAGCAGCGTCAGTCTCGAAGCGTGGCTCCCGGACAAGTGGACGGGCAGATTAATGGCCATCGGCAACGGCGGGCTCGATGGAGATGCATGCATTGAGGACATGAAATACGGGTCTTCCACGGGATTCGCAACTGTTGGGACCAACCACTAGTGGCCATGATGGCAGCGGTGCGCCGTTCGCCGTTCGCCGTTCTACTACAAGAACCCCGGGATGCTCGACCGGCCGAAAAAAAAAAAAAAAAAAAGGCTTCAAAAAAGCGCAATCGTTTCCCCTCATGACTCTGACGACATCCTCGCCGGCGCGCCAGCCTTGAAATTCAACGCCCTGACGTGCTGGACCGGGACCTTTTTGTCATCGGCTCAATGGGACCAAAGTCCGACTTGTGGTTCCAGCCCGCGTTGTTGAAACGCAAGCACTGCTCCATGGAAGATGGGCAAGCGTGTCCCGCGCGAGTCCCATGAGCTGTTTCTGGCCTTCGGAAAAGGCCCTGTTATCTTGTCAGGGAGAGCGCCCTTGAAGCCTAGGATGTATGAGGGCAACGCGCACTAACTAGGATAAAACCCTTAGTAAGATAACAGGTAGAGATAATATATTAGAAGTACCTCTATAGACTAGTTATTACTATAGCGCACTATGTACCTTTTAGGTATAAAAGTTAGGTGCTATCTATACCTCTAATTAATAAAATTAAACGCTTTTTATTATTATTATATACCCTTACCTAATAGTTATAAGCCTAGGAGGCTTTTATTACCCTTATTATTAATTATTATTAATTATTATTAAAGATATAAGCTCTATTAGATATTATTAATTATTACTTACTTATATCTAGAGATAATTACCCTTTATTATATTAATTAGTTAAACCTCTTATCCTATGCACTAATTAACTAATATATTCCCCTGTAAAGGGCTTGGGCTTTGCCTAAGCATTTCCTATGACGCACACAAGTGGGGATGGTTCTAAGCTAGCAAGGATATAAAAAGGGGGCTAATATAAGGTAGTTAGGGGGTATAAGGGGCACTAGTAGGAATAGGTCTTTTACCTTTCCTTCTTCTCTCCTTAAGTTTCTTAATATTATATTAATGCTCTATTATAGTTACCTAGGGGCTAGTTTATAATAATTAAGAAACTTCCTTTAGTTCTTATAATAGCTACTAAAAGATATAATAAATATACTAATAAATATACTAATAAATATACTAATAAATATACTAATAAATATACTAATAAATATACTAATAAATATACTAATAAATATACTAATAAATATACTAATAAATATACTAATAAATATACTAATAAATATACTAATAAATATACTAATAAATATACTAATAAATATACTAATAAATATACTAATAAATATACTAATAAATATACTAATAAATATACTAATAAATATACTAATAAATATACTAATAAATATACTAATAAATATACTAATAAATATACTAATAAATATAATAGGTATGCTTTAACTCTAAGATTAATATAGCTAGGGGATATTAACCCCCCTATCTAACGCTATAGCACTACTAGTAGCTTAATAGGCTTAATTTAAAACGCTTTAACTTATACTAAATAAGTAAATAGTAAAGCTTATATATCTCTAATAATAGGTAATAGTAAATAGCATAGGACCTTTAACCTAACTACCCCCTATAGCCTAGCCTAGTGCCTTAGAAGCTAACCTTACACTACCTCCTATCTCTAACCTAGTCTTACCTATACCTAAAGTAAAATAAAAACTAATCCCTATAGGTAACCTATATAATAGTAATAAAGCCTTATTTACTATATAGAGGTTTCTAATAGAGTATAAGTTATAGGTAAATAAAGACTTTATTAGTACTAATAAGAATAAATAGATATTTATTTACTAGAACCTATTCTCTAGAGTTTAGTCCTAGGTAGCTACTTACTTTAAGTAAGGTAGCGCTATTAGTTTTAACCTTACTAACTTCCTAGAATACCTTAGGTTAGTGTTCTCTAACCTATATAAATAAGAGATAGCTCTTATAAAGCTAGACTAGCTAGAATAGGGCCTAGGGGAGCTATTTTCTATATTCTTTATTTACTTTATAAAGAAGCTATTACTAGTAAGAGAGGAATATTAAGGGGATAATATAAAGCTAGTAAAGCTTTAATATACGCTTAATAAGTATTTAAGGGAGATTAGTATAAGCTAGGGTATTAGCTAGAGTAACTAGTATATAGCTATTATATAGTATTATAAAATTATAGTTAATATTAAGGCCCTTACTATAGAGAATAAGTATTAGTCCTAATATAAACTATAGTAAGCTAAACCTATACCCTAGACTAACTATAAGGGTAATATACTAATAACTAGGGTTTATATAGTAAGCACTTAGCTAGAAAGGTAAAATAAGCTAGCTAAGAAGGAGAAAGAGCTAAAGCCTACTATAAATATATAATAGGCTAAATAAGTATTAGAAGTAAAGTTAGCTAGATACTATTAGGAGGGATATTACTTATAATATAGATTTAAGAATTACTATATCTAGGAGTACACTTTTCTTTTGCCTTACTATCTATAGGTTAGTATTAACTTATATAGGGTAGATAAGGAAAGCATAGATAAGAAGGTAAATATTCCCCTTATAGAAAATAAGTAGCCCCTAAGTAAAGTCTTATATAAGGGTAGATAGGCTAGTTAACTACTATACTATAGGATAACTATTATAGCTATATAGAGATAGAGTAGGATATAGTATAGTATATAGACTAACTACTATTCTTAATTCCTATACTCTTTAATATATATTATTATATTAATATCTAGATTAATTATAGTTATAATTACTATAGTACTATAAGTAAATTAGCAGCAAGGTAACTTAGCCTAAAGCTTATATAGTTACTAAAATAAAGGTATATTTACACTATAGTAAAAATAGAAAGAAAAGGAAAGTAAGTTAAGAAAGATATTACTTTTATAACCTATATAGTATACACTAGAATTAATATAGATAGCTAGGAGTTATTTATGTATTTATATGTTATACTAGGTCTTACTTAGGATATAATATTTAGAATGCCCTAGTTAGAATAGTGTAATATAGTAATTTATATAGTAAAGTAATAACTAGTTATTAAAGTAGTAAAGGGCCTTTATGTCTTTAAGGCCTTTACTAGGGGGTTAGAAGTACTAGTATAGGGAATTATTAAATCCCTTTACACTACTAAAGCTTATAAGGTATAATAGAGTAAGGATATTACTATAAGGTTTATTACTATAAGCCTAAAAGAGATAATAATAGTATTATAGATTATAGTGCCTAAGTTAGAGCTATTAGCTCCTAATATATTAATATTACCTAAGGAGTTAGTAGACTTTATAAACCTCTTTAATAAAGCTAAAGCTAATAGTTTACCCCCTTATAGGGGTTCTCTTAACCACTATATATATATATATAAGAACCTAAATAAGTCTAAACTAATACTTCTATAAGGACTATTATATAATATACTATAGGATTAGCTCCTAGAGATTTAATGCTAAATTACAGACTTAATAGATAAGGGTTAGATTTATACTAGCTTCTTATTAGCTATAGCTTCTATCCTTCTTATTAAAAAGGCTAATAAGGGATAGTGTTTTTACATAGACTACTACGCTCTTAATAAGATAATAGTATAGGACTATTACCCTTTTCTATTAATTAAAGAGATACTATACTTCTTATCCTAGGCACACTAGTTTATAAAAGTAAATATTTATATAGTATTTTATAAACTATAGATTACTAAGGGTAAGGAGCACCTTATAGTGTTTTATATAAGGTTTAGTTTATTTAAGTAGCTAGTTTACCCTTTTAGCTTAGTAAGCGCGCTAGTAACCTTTTAGTATTATATTAATAAGTCCTTAGGGGATATATTAAGGAACTTTATTATAGCTTACCTTAATAATATCTTAGTCTACTTAGGGGGGTTGAGGAAAGATTACTTAGCTAAGGTCTAGCTAGTTCTAGGTTGCTTAAGGGCTATAGGTTTATACCTTAACCTTAATAAGTCTATATTTACTATAAAGGAGGTTTAGTACCTTAAATATATTATTATAGCAGGGTATTTAATTCACCTAGATCCTGTAAAGGTTATAGCTATTAGAGAGTAATAGCACTTATAAAGCTATAAAGGGTCTGTAGCTTCCTAGGATTTATAAATTTTTATTATAACTTTATTAAAAACTTCTCTAAGTTAGCTACCTTACTAATATAACTTACTAAGAAGAATATTCCTTTCTAATAAGGACCTAAGGAAAATAATGCCTTTAAAAGGTTAAAAGATACCTTTATTATATATCTAGTCTTAGTATAATAGGACCTAGATTATCCTATAGTAGTAAAGGCTAATTATTTAGGCATAGCCCTTAGCAAATACCTCTTATAATAAAGTCCTAATAGCGTCCTATATCTAGTTACCTACTATTCTACTAGCCTTATATCCTTATAAAAGAATTATATAATTTATAATAAAGAGCTACTAGCTATTATCTCCTATCTTAAGGTATAGTTAGTAAAGCTCTAGGGGGTGCCTTACCTATTTATAATTTATATAAACTATAAGAACTTAGAGTACTTTATATCTCCTTAGTTAATATTAGAGCAATAGGCTAGGTAAGTAAATATACTTATGCTATTTAACTTTTACCTTTATTATAAGCCTAGTATATAAGCTTAATAGCTAGATACTCTTTCCTAAAGGGAATAGGACTAGAATAAGTTAGCCTTAAGAATAGGATATATATTATAGCCTATTACTATTATAATATTCTCCCTATCTTTAGATATATAAAGGGATAGCTTTAACCTAGATTTATGCCTTATATATGTATTACTACTACTAGAGGGGGAGGCCCTCTTTACTACTATATACCTTTAGACCTTATAGGACTAAGCTATTATATTAGACCCTATATATAGTATCTAACTAAGGGCTATCTAGGAAGGGGCTTAGAAGTTTCCCCCTAAGGCACTAATAAGGGAATAGGTTATAGATTATTTTATAAGTATATATAGGGCGCTCTAGTTTAGGGGCTATACTTAGATTCTAACCTAGGAACCCCTTATAACAACCCTTATCTAATAATACTATAATTTGCTAGTAGTAAGATACCTAGGGCATAACACTATATTCTAAATTCTATAATAGTAGTTTTATTAGGATAGGATATTATAGGATATTACTTAGTTTATTTATAATTACTATTACTTTAGTAGCTATAAGAGTTATTAATAGCGCTAGGGCTTACTAAAACCTTTACCTATCCCTAATTAATTTTAGTCTTAAATCTCTATTAACTTTATAATAAACTTACTAGTATTATCCCTAGAGAGGCTATAATACCTTATAGTTATAATAAATAGGCTATTAAAGTTTATATAGTTAGAAGCTATAACCTTTATTAGGGCTAAGGAGTGTGTAAAATAGTTTAAAATAGTATAGTAAAGGTTTTAAGGATTTCCCTAATCTATTATTACGGATTAAGGGTTAGACTAGCTAGGAATATTTTAGATAATATTATATTCCCTAGTTAGGATTAATTAGTTACTTTTTACTTTTTATTACCTATAAACTAATAGTAGTATAAAGTAAGTGAATTAAGAGGTATAAGTAATATTATAAGTAATAGTCTCCTTCTTATAGTTTAATTAGCTAGAATATCTAGCTACTTACTAACTTATAATTAATAATAGGTTTTTTTTAGTAATAAAGGTTAGCCTAAATAAGTTACTTTATAGCTATAACTTAGAGTCTATCTAGTTATAACTAGACTAGTCTTTATTAATAACTATACCTAAGGGGTAAGCTATATAATTCCTTAAGTATCTATAGAAGAGGACTCTTCTAGTGTAAGCTATAATAGCTTATATATAATAAAAGCAATAGGATACTACATTAGCCTTTAGATAGCTAGTAAAGCGGTTTTATATTAGTAATAAGGTACAGCTTTTACTTAGGAATATTAAGATAAACTATCTATTATAGAAACTTAATTAGATTATAGTAAAATATATAGTTATTAAAGTACTTACACTACTTATAGTATAACTTAATATCCTAAGAGGTATTTACTTAGTTTTTTATATAAACCTTATTAAATAAGCTATAGAGAACCCCCTTCCTAGTTAGGAACTCTAGGACTCCTACCTAGGGCTAGAATAAGTCCCCTTAGAGAATAACATTAAACTTATTAAGGAATATAGAGTAGAATAGATCTTAGTAGCCTATAATACCCTAGGCTAAGGTAGAAAATATAATATACTAGTTAAGTAAGTAGGTTATATATAACTAATATAGGAATTACTAGAGAGTATAGTATAAATATAAGCCCTTAATAAGTTTAAAGTAAAATAAGGAAATATATACTATAATAATAGACTAAATTAATTATAAGCTACTTATTTACCTATAGAGACTTTAGCTAGTATATAAGGTATACCTATTTTATAACCTATTTCTTCTTATTTACTAATAATATAAACTTACGCTCCTTTATTTACTATATTATAGAAGTTACTTATACTATTAGTTAACTTAGCACTATTATTAGATAGAATAGGAATTAGTATTACCTTATATCTAATAGGAGTAGTAACTATATTATAATAGACTAGGTAGCTATCTTAGTTCTAGATAATATAAGTAAACTAGTAGTTAAGGGGTTTAAAATAAGTATATAGTAAGGGAGCTATGCTCCTAGAATATTTACTAGTAAGTAAGGGAAGCTAAATAATAGATATAGCTAGGGTATAACTAGTAGCTAGGGTATATTTACTTATAAGGAAGGGAGGCTAAGTATTAGTAATAGCTTAGGAATAACTACCTAGGGTATAGTTAGTATAATAGTTAATAGGGCTAGATTTAGTCCTAAGTTAAGAGCGTTCCTAGCGGTAATAGGAAGGTAATTTATCCCTAGATTTAATATAGTATATATAGCTTTAGTTACTACTATAGTAGTAAGGTAAAAGCACCTTAAGGATAAGCATAGACTAGTTATAATATTCTTAATATATAGTGTTTATACTACCTATAATCTACTAGTTCTATTAGAATAGGACACTAGTAACTTACTATATAGAGTTTTCTATACTATACCTATCTAAGGGATTACTACTAGTGTATAGAATAATATTAAGTCTAGTTATATTTATAGTAAGGGAGTTAGTAAATAGGGATAGCCTAAGGGCTAAATAAACTAATACTAGATTAAACTAAGCTTAGTTTAGAAAAGCAGTCTATTAGCTAATAAGGGCATAGAAACTCTAGGAGAGCACTAGTATTTTCTTCTTTATTATTATAGTCTTAGTAACGCTAGGGGTAATAATATATATACCTAAAGTAGTTATAGCTTTAATATCCTTTAGATAATATTAGAGTTAAGGGTTAGTAAATAGAAACCTAGTTAGCTAGATATAGGTTATATAGTTTTGCTAATATAGGGGGTAAGACTCTTTGCTCTTAGGGGTATAATAATCTAAAATACCTATAGTAAGGCACCTTTTAATATATAGGCTATAAGGTCTAAATACTAACTTAGAAGTAGTATACTTCTTATTATCTAAGTTTCTCTTTATAAGGAACTTACTAATAGCTTATATAGTTAGTATAGTAAGGGCTACTATAATATAAGGTAGGATATAACTAGAGAAGCTACGCTAAGCTATATTTAATAAGGGTCTAATAGGGAAATAAAGAGTATTTAAAATAATAAGGTAAAAGAGAGTAATAGGATTATAATAGTTAATAAAGGGGGTTATATAAGGAAGGTAAGGATATATAAGGAAAATAAATAAGAGATTCTAGGTAAGGGATTTTACCTAGGGTAGTTAAGTTATAAATAAGTAAGGGTAGGGTTAGGGGTTATTATACTAATAAGTTAGGGTTAAGGGAATGTATTTATATATATTATTAAATACTAGCTACTAATTAGCAGCACTTATTACGCGTTAAGGGGGTAACACTCTACGCATAACTTAATTAGATAATAGCTATAAGGGGGTAATAATATACTACTAAGCTAGATATACCTTATATATTTATATAAAGACCCTAGTTAAGGTTTATTAGGAGGAGAAGAAGTAAGGGTATATATAAAGGGCTTAGGCATTGCCTAAGTATTTTCTATAGCATATATAAGTAAGGATAGTTCTAAGCTAGTAAGGATATAAAAAGAGGGCTAATATAAGGTAGTTAGGGGGTATAAGAGGCACTAGTAGGAATAGGTCTTCTACCTTTCCTTCTTCCCTCCCTAAGTTTCTTAATATTATATTGACGCCCTATCGCAGTCGCCTAGGGGCCAGTCTATAACAAACTAAGACCTTTTCTAAGGTCTTATATATAGTATTCCTAGTATACCTTAGCTACTTTTAGCTTATATAAGTAAGAATAGTCTTAGCCTATTTTGTTAAGCGGAAAACAACACCCCAAAAGGCACGATGCTAGCCCACGGTCGTAGGTAGCGGTAACGTCTGCTCACGTTAGAGGGTTAATTAACTTAACAGCAGCGATTATAACAAGAGCTGAATTTATCTCTATAGATTAAGATATTCTAGATTAAATAGTCTGTTAGATTGGAAGTGACTTTTCAGTTATATTAGAGGACTTATCTTATTAATTTATCTTTTTAGGGCAAACATAGATATTAGGGTAAACATAATTATTAGGGAAAACATAATTATTAACCGTAGCAATAGCTAGGTAAAAATTCAGGTCTAAGTATGGTTAATAAGCGTTAAAAGAATCTAGCTATAGGCAGACTCTTTATAGATTAAATAATCCCCTTATCTAGATAACTAATATTATTATCCCTTATTATATTATCCGGTCTTATGATCCCTTATGCTTATTATTATAATTGCGTGTTTATAGGCATATATCTTATAGCATATAACACCTCCCTAACTATTTTCTCTTCCTAGCCCCTAGGAAAGAGAAAATAGTAATAAAAGAAATAGCTACCTTATCTTTAAGCATAATAGGTTACTTAATACTATGCTTTAGGGAAAGGTATTATTTAATCTAGTATATATAGATTTAATGCTCCTATAAGAAAAGGTAATTAAAAAAAAAGAGAGAAAAGAAAAAAAAAGAAAGGAAAACCTCCTTAGCTAGAGACTTAAATTTCTTATCTCCCTAGAGAGTTTTAGTGTCTTTAGTGTTTATAGGCAGGTTATAAGCAATATTAGTAAGGGAGTATAGACCGTAGGTTATTTTAACTCTTGCTAACTTACCCTTTTACTTAATCTTTAATCCTTAGTAGTCTCCTATTACTATATATTATCTATATCTTTCTATATTTATTACTCTTATTCCTATAGTATCTCTTAGATACTAATATTAAAGATTTTAGAATCCTTAGTGTAAATACACACAATAGGTTACTAATAATCCTAGACATAAAGCCTATTATCTTAAGCTATCTTAGTATACTATTTAATTAAGCAATTCTTATTACTAACTTTATATTCCTAAGCTATAACTATAGCGCTAATAGGCAATCCTTTACTAATTATTTAGGTTATAAAGCTAAGTAATTAGTGTTTTATAGTGTTATATAATAGGTACTAAAGGTTAAAGTCTTTCTAGTAAGATAATTCTCTAGGTAATTAATCTCTAATGCCTAGTTTGTTTATAGCTATATTTTATAGAACTCTTATAGTTTTTATAAGAGCCTTAGTATAGCTATATCTTAGGTCTAAGATATTATTAGTAATTATCTAGTCTCTTAGATAGAGCTTAAAGCAATAACTAATATGTAAATCCTTACTAAATAAATATAGTTATTTAAACTTAATATTATATTAATTTAGTGTATTCTAGTCTTCTAAAAGTAAATTAAGTGCTTAGTATCTAACTTAGTAGCGGATTATTTATAGAAGAAACCCTAGATAAGTATATCTATATTCCTAGTTTCCTTTTTATTTTATTACTAGAACTATAATTACTTTAAAGTTATATAGGTAGTTTAGTAGCTATATAATTTATCCCTACCCTTTTATAAAATTAGTAAACCTCTTTAGTTAGCCCTTTTCTATACTATTAAAGTAGTAGAGTTACCCTTACTTTTAATTAAATAGAAAGCATATCTAGTGGTTTATAAAGAAAGCAAAACCTATAATAATATATTAATTACTTATATATAAGTAAAGGTTAATAAGGTTATACTTTAAACTATACTTAATATTAATAGGCTAGTAGCTAGAATAAAGTCTCCTAGCTTTTAAACTAATTAATCTTTATAAAGTATCTAAATTAAACTCCTTTATTAGTTTAATCTTAAATATTTACAAAAGTATAGTTACTATTGCTTTAAGGCTATATATTATAATCTTCCCTATAGTAGCTAACTTAAACTAATTAAGCTAGTCCTTACTTAGCATTTTATAAGCCTTTCTTAGGAACTTATAAATATCTATTAAATAGTCTTACTAGCTTACCTCTATCTACCCTAGTCCTATTAGCATTACCTAGCTAAAATTATTACTATTCTAATAGGCTTTAAACCTAGTTAGTGGCTAGGGCTAGTCTCTTCTTAGGTAGAATAATAGTGGTTACTAACTATAGAGATTAACTAGGTTAAGTTTTACTATGCTTTCTTTATCTTCCCTAAAGAAAGAACCTTTAGTTTTATATATTAAGATATAGGTATAGAATAGTGTAAGGTATTTGCTATAGGGAAAATATATAACTATACTACTATCTATATTTATATAAGTGCTTTTATTAATTATACTTTCCTTATAGGCCTTTATTTCTTAATATAATTAAATAATATATATATAAATAATATATCTTAGGTAAAAAACAGGGGGGAGGAATAATAGAAAATAGTAAATTGCTTTAATAGTATTAGGCTAGAATAAATAAGGGTAAGAGATATAATTAGGTAATAAAGGGTAAATATCTTAAGGGACTAGGTAATATAATAATATAGAGGGAGATAAGATTAAATAGTTCCTATAACTTTATTATTATTCTTATAGCCTATATTAGTTATATAGGTAGTTACTAGCGGCTGCTTATAGTTACCCTTAGTTACCCTTAGGAAGTTAATAAGCTTCTATAATTTACTTCTTTTATAGTATTATAAATTAAGGTTAGTAGTTATTGCTTATTAGTTACTACTACCTATTATTAAGTAATATCTTTATGGCCCTAATACTTAGCCTATCTTTTCTTTTCTCTTTCTTTCTTTTTTAAACCCTTATCCTTTCTAATAAACTATATAATTATAGTAGAATCTCTTAATATAGCTTATTAAAAGCTGCCTAATATTACTACTATTATTAGGGCAAATATCCTAGAATATAAGCTTTCTTTAATAAAAACTCTTAACTAGTCTAACTATACTAAATTCTTCCCTCCCTTTATTAGTAAAGATTATATAAGTCTAGGAATTATTTAATCTCTTACCTAAGCTTTTTACTAATACTTTCTATTACTATAGTATAAGTTTCTTTTTGCATTTAGGTATATAGTGGAATTAATATTAGTTATAGTAGCGTCCTAATATATATAGAGATTTTACTCTAATTTTCTAATAAAAGTCCTAAGGGAGCTTCTCCTTACCTTATTATATTTATAAAGAAGATAAACTTACTAAAAGAGTTTATAAGGAGTTATACTACTAAGAGTAATAGCACTTTAGCCCTTACTATTAAAAATAGTTATTACTATTAGGTTCTTATCCTTACTAAGGTAGCTTATCCTAATAGGTATTTTCTACATGCTCTCTTCTAGTGTCCTAAATATTACTAGGCGCTACTAGTATCTATATATAGTAAATTAAATAGTATCTTTTATTCTAATTATTTAAACTTATATATATAGTATATTATATTTTATAATAAATATATATACTTCCTGTTTTATAGTTATCTTTTAATCCCTAGGGTTAGTAATAGTGCTTATAGTAATTATACATAAAATAGCTCTTATATAGCAAGTTATAAGTAGTGTTTTATAACTAGGTATTATCCTTAGTTATTATAAGAAAGAGCTCTAGCTCCTTTCTTAGGTAAAGAATAGTTTATAGAGGTAGTAAGATCCCTTTTACTTAATCTAAACACTATTAACTTTAAAAACTCTCCTTACCTAGTAATTAATATGCCTTCTTTATTTCTAAATAATTTATAAGTATAAGATAAAGAAAAGGATTATAATAGGTTATTAGGGAAAGGAGATAGAATAAAGGAAAAGCAATATAGCTAAGCTACTAGGTTATACCTTAATTACTTAATCTTTAGTATATTACGTGTTTTAAAGGAAGAAAATAGGAAAATATAAAGGAAAAGTTTCTTAATCTATATATTATTAGTGTATAGGAGGGTATTTTATATATTTCTCTTACTGTTTGTTTAATAGCTAAGGTAGCTATACCTTAATTCCCTAGTATAGGGTTCTCTAGGGTAGTAGCTTAACTTCCTTTTCTAAGATTATTACATCTTAATTAGATTTTTCTTCCTTGCTTATTTATTATTTATTAACTATTTAATTAGATATATTATGTTAAGCTACTAATAGTATAATAGCTAAGACTTCTTTATTATACTTATTAGTAGTTACTTCTTCTATTTAGCCACTCTAGGGAGTATATAGCTATCTATCTATAGAGGATATTTACTAGCCTTCTAAGTCTAGTATAAACTTCTTAATATAATCTCCTAAGATTATTTTTAAGAGATAAACCCTATCTAGCGTTTATAGGTAATAGGCCCTAGAGATTAGCGTACGCTTATAAATCTAAAATAGTCTATTTTACCTTATTATAAGTTTCTTTATAGTAAATATATTAAAGTTCCTTTAGATATTATATACTAATATAAAGTCCCCTAGTTTTAATTAATCTTTCCTAAGGGAGATAGCTTAGTTTTTATTAGTTTAGTTTACAAGCTATTACCTAAATTCTAATACCTTCTTCCTTACCCTCTTAATATCCTTAGCCTTCCTTTTAAGTATTTATACTTATGCCTTAAACAAGTCTTGCTTAGAAGTAACTATATTCTAATTAATTAATCGCTAGGTTAGAAATTCCACTTCTAATAGTAGAATTAGTTCTTATCTATAAATTAAATAAAAAGCAGACTTTCTATGTAACTCTTAGACAGTAGTGTGGTCTATAAGGAGGGCTTTATTAAGATACTTTAACTATTATCTATTTAATCCTCCTAGTTTCACTAGAGTAGAAGTAAGTAACTAATATCTAGCTTTAATAAGCGAATTTGCTTTTAGGTTATACCTAGATATCTAAATCCCTATAATACCTATATCTACTAGTGCCTCTTTAAGATTTCCTTGCATTTCTAGACCCTTATTATAGACTATAAAGCAGAAGAGCCTAAATCTGCTAATTAAGAAGGAAAGGAACTTCCTAATTACTAGTATTATTATATTCCAAACTAGCGTAGCTTTAACCTATCTAGTTAGATTATATCTAGCTTCTAAAAGGTACTTATATCCTTAATTAATTAGAAGATACTAAGTGTTAATATAAATCTTACTTATTAGGTTCCCTAGTGTAACTAGCACTAAAAGTTCCTATAGCCACTAAGGTATAAACTTTTAGCATATTTTGCAGCATGCTAGCATCTCCTAAGTTATATTCTAGAGCCCTTTCCACTAGTATTACTGCTTTATTACTTAGAAGACTACTTTAACTCCTTTATATCTAAGTTCCTTATAAATAGCTTTAATAATTACGTATTATTATTCTAGTACATTAATAACCAGCGCTAGCCCCTTTATAATTCTAGTTAGTCTCTTCTAAAGGCATCTATTTTCTAAGTAAAACTTTTTTGCCTTATTATATAGTGTCCTATAGTCCTTTACACTAAGATTAATAGGTCTTTAAAGTGTTAACAAGAAGTCAATCACCTGTCGCATCTCTTCCGAGTAGCTCTTCTTGTTGTTCTCCTCTATCCTAACGCGAGAAGTCGAAGAGCAGGATATAACTAATCCATCGTGTGACAAGGGCTCCAGGCATATCGTTAATAGCACCGTTTAGCTAATAAACGAGAACTTGCGAGTCTATTTCTAACATAAATAGGACTCTATAAAGATAAATTTATAGTCTTCTTAGTGTATAGATAACTACTTAGCATTCTCTCTTAGTTACGTTATACTTAGCTTTAGTAATAGTCTAAGTACTGCTCTTGTATTAAACTAGATATTATTCTCCTTTAACTACTTGTAATAATACAGCTCCTTATCTAAGCAAGCTTATATTAACTATTAGTATAATCTCTCTAAAGCCTAGTCTAAGATTAAGTAAAACTAGGACTAAAGCTATTATTATTACTTTCTTTAAGGTATTTATAGCTTCTTATTACTCTAGTCCCTATTCCTAATCCTTTATCTTCCTTAGTAAAATTACTAGTGGTTTTGCTTTCTATATATAGTGTTTTACCTAGATATAGTAAATACCTATTAATCTAATAAAGAAGCGTACCTCTAATAAATCTTAATAGACCTTCTAATCTAAAATTTTTACTATCTTTGCTTTAGTTAGCTTCTACCTGTTTATACTATATATAAATCCTATAATCTCTATAGATTTCTAGTAAAACTTTAACTTTACTACTAAGGCTATATAACTAGAGAGTTTAATATTAACTAAAACTTTATTAATATTAATTAAATGCTTTATTATATATTTGCGCACTCCTAGTATAATTTCCTCCTTATTATATATTATAGTTAGCCTTCTTACTATAATATTATCTAGGAAAGGCATATAAACATAAGGGATTAAGTTAAATAAGATTTGCCTAATAATTCTAATAAATTAAGCTACTAAATTAGTAGCACCTTATAGTAAGCAATAAAGTTATAAAAGCCTAATTATAGTAGAAAATTATTATTATATCCTTACTCTTTTTTACTAATACTATTTAATTATACCTTAATAATAAGTTAACTATTAATAAGATCTAGTATATTACAAAGCTCTTACTAAATACCTTCATACCCTAAGGAATTAGTATATTCTATATTATTACCTTATTATACTTTATAGCGGATAAGATTAGATAAATCCCTTTATCTTTCTTTATTATAAGAAAGTAAGGATTTCTATAGGAACTATAACTTTCCTTTAAATATCTATACTTTAGTTTCTTCTTTAGCAAATTAACTAGTTTCCCTTATAACCTAAGGGGTATTAGAATAGAGCTTGCTTGCTATGCCTTATATTTAATAACCTTTATAACTTATAGTAGCGTAATAAGTAAATTAACTTTTCTATATTCTAATAAGTCCTAGGCTAGCGCTGCTTCTTAGTTATAAAGAATTTCCTTAAAAATATTAACTTCTTCTTATATTAAATACTCTTATACCCCTTTAACTATTTAATCTAATTATTCCTAGGTTATCCTAAAACCTTATAGTTCCGTGTAAAATCTCCTAGTAATATATTCGCTATATTTCCTAGATATCTCTAGATATAATTTTGCCTTCTCCTATTTCTTTATCTTCTATTTTAGGTCCCCTTTTAGTGTTAACCTATTAGAAGGCACGTTATTATAGGGGTGAATTTTATTAGCTTTTTGCTTATATATTATATTTACTATAAGATTAGGTGGTTTTAGTTACTATAGGGGTTAGAAATCCTTTGTAACTACCTTAAGTTATTAGGTATGGTTTACTATTATATCCTTAACTACCTTATAAAAGATTTTAGTTCCTTCTCTTATTATAAGGGGGACTAGCTATTTATTATTATTTAACTCCTTTTCTAAACCCTTATAAACTATTTAATCTTTCTTTGCTTTAGGGTAACTAAATATAATAATATTAATAGATAGTTACTAGACTAGTTACCTATTAGTGTATTACTATTAGATACTTCCTATAACTCTTAAGATAATAATAATATTACTAAAGCAGTACTAGGCGTAAAGTTCTCTGCTTCTTAAGTGGTTAAACTATATCTAGAATAGTCTAAAAAACAGTATTCTAAGGATAAGGCTAATGTTTACTAAGTCTAGTCTAATATAGAAATTAGCAGGTATCTAGATATTTCCTAGATATAGCTTTATTTATACCTCCCTAATTATTTTAATGCTATATAATAAGAATAATATTATATTTATTATATCTATTAGGTAGATCCTTAGCCTAAGTTATCTAGCTATGCTTTCTATAATTATATTCCCTTATAATCTAGTGTTAATAAGTCTAGGGAGAAGCTCCCTTTCTAGGTTATCTAGCTAGACTTAGAGGTATAGTAAATCTTATAGATAATTAATAGTAGCCTATAGCTCTAAGATTATATTAAGCATAAAGTTTATTTAAGTATAATTAACTAAATTTTGCTAGGGTTTATCCTATTCTAAGCAAGCTCCTAGTCTCTTCTAAATTCGCTCCTATAAGGCTATATTAATCTCTAGTAGGGGCGTTATTAGTAAACCCTTCTTAGCTATGGTTTTATTTTTCTTATTCTCTTTAAGGGTTTCCTTTATTAATTAAAGGATAGAGTTAACCTAATTCCTAGGATTAATTAGTCTTAGATTTAGTTTTATACTAAATATCTTTAAAAGGGGAGCTAGTCCTAGTGTATCTCTATTATAGTACTAGATATTCTCTATGCCTTTTACTTAAAGAAGGTATTTATTACTAACTACCTCTATAAGTATTAGTATAATTTAGTAGATATTTTAAAAGGGCATGCTAACCTTCTTCTAAAAGACTTTATTATATAATTAATCTAGAATTCTCTATCTAACCTTATTTAATAAGTCTCTTTTTCCCTTAGTTACTAGAGGGTCTTCTTAAGGGGGTTAAGTATAAGGTTAAATAGGTTAAACATATGCTTAATAGTCTTCTACCTTATTATCTATAATATCTTTAATCCTTAGATGTTTTGCTAATTATTCTCTAATAGCTAAGATTTTTGTAATAACCTCTTTATCTTCCTTTTCCCTTATATATAGCTTTTTAAAAGTAATAGCTAAAACCATGCCTAATATCTCGCGTTTTAAGATTAATAATACCTAGGCCTCTCTCTTAGGTTAATATTCTGCTAGATTAAACTAACCTTCTATTTAATTAAATACTTCCTATTTCTCTTATATTATTTCCTAGCTTAGTTCTCTATAAGGGCTATATTCCTTAATCTAAGGAAGTATTATAGTAATTTTATAATCCTTAAAGTATTTTACCTAGAATATAGCTAGCCTATGTAAATAGCTACTAATAGAAAGGAACTTTAAAAGCAGGACTAGGGGTATAGTTTAATATCTTATATTATCCCCTATTACTAATATATAGACTGCTAAGTTATATATAGTAAACTTTAATATTTTATTATACTTTAAAGTGTTACACTTTATTATAAGATATGTTTTTATATTATAGTAGTAGCAGCGGTTTATCTAGTAGCCTCTCCTAGTTATTACATTAGTTTTAAAGAAACGCTTATTATTAAGATTAAATAAACTAATATAGTTTATTTAATAATTACACTACTATTATTAAGAACCACTGCTATATTTTTCCTTAAGTAGTTTCGCTATATTAATTTCCTTTCCTACTTAGGCTATAACTATAATTTTTAACTTTACTAGCTACTTTATTAGGTCTTCTATTTAATCTTAATATTTAGCTAATCTAGGGCCCTCTTATTATCCTATATTAGTATTAAATAAGGCAGTCTTCTTCTCCCGCTCTAATAAATCGCCTAGCATAAAGCAATTCTTTTAAGTAGCCTAGTAACTATTAAAGGTAGCTTAATTAAATAGCACCTATATCTTAAAACTAATATTCTTTTTATCTAAAGCATAACTATCTATATTAGAGAACTCTAAGTCTTTGTTCTTAAGCTCTAGGCATATATAAATATATATATTAAGTGCTATCTAAAGTTATTTATACTTTATTACTAATATCTCTTTATAAGTAAACCCTTTTTAATCTATAAAGCTTAAGATTAAATATTCTAGAATAGCCTTATAGATATAATTAAACTAGGTTATAGTGGTTCTCTATCCTATTAGGTCTATATTAGATATTAAAGCATAATGCTTCTATAGCTAGTAATAGGTTTTCTTAATAGTCTTTAGTTATATTAAATTCAGATCTTTAAGTTATTCTCTAGCATTTTCTATTTAATCCTAGCTAGTTATATTAAACTATAAGAGTATCTCCTCCTTAGACTCCTTCTAAGTTTAAGATATAGTTAGTATCTTAACTACCTATTAAAGCTTTAGGTTAATATTACACTTAAGTATTTTATACTAGTCTATTTTAAGGATACTTATTACCTTTACCTTTGCTTTAAAGTCCTTAATAAAATTAGCTATATTATCTCCTATAAACTACTAAATATTATACCTATTTTATATAGTAATAAGAGATATTTAATATACTATTATTTCCCTAAGAAGCTTTATAAAGGTTTTAGTATTAAGCTCTCTAAGAGGGCTAGGTGCCTTAGGTCTATTAGTAGGATCCTTTCCTAAGTAATCCTTAAAGTAAGTTTAAGCTAGGCTAATAACTATCTTAGAATTAAATAGTTCCTAGCTAGTAATTAGTATACTAGGCAATAGTAAATCCTAAAGGTCCTTTAGGTAACTTAGGTGCTTACTTAGTCTTGCTTTACTTAGCTACTAGGAATAAGATAAAGTAAGCTTAGATATAGAGTTAGTTAATATTTCTTTTAATTAATCTTATAGAAGGGTAAGTACTTAACTAAATATTATAATACTTATAATACTTTTATAAAGGAAAACTTTTAATAAGGTAATATCTATAGTTATAAGTAAGCTATAAGTAAAGGCTACTAGCACTATTATATAGCTTTTTATAATAAGCTATAAAACACTAATACATAGCTAAATAATAGTAAAATAAGCTATAAGTCCTATAATTAAATAGTCTATAGTAATAGGTAGTGTCTTTTGTATTAGAGTCTTATATTTAAAGACTCTTAGTAAGGGGTTAATAGCTTAGCTAGTGTTTATAGCGTATACCTCTAAGCTATCTAGCCTTCTTTTCTATACTTCCTTATAACACTAGTTTATATTCTTAAACTACCTTAGCTTAGTATACTTAGATAGTTTTTCCTTTATGCTATAACTATTATAGAGTCCTAGTTAAGGCTTTAGATCTATATCTTAGTATAAGGAAAATAAGATAGAGAGGGGGGGTTTTTATATAGGTTAGCTTAGGAAATAGCTAAAAGCATAATTAAACTTGCTTCTAATTAATCTTAGTCTATAGTAAATTAACTAGAAAATAGAAAAGTCCTAGGGGTTTAAAACCGCGTTTCTTTACTAGTTTTATTAAGTAGAAAATAATACCCTAAAAGGCATAATACTAGCCTATAGTTATAGGTAGCAGTAATGTCTGCTTATGTTAGAGGGTTAATTAACTTAACAGCAGCGATTATAACAAGAGCTGAATTTATCTCTATAGATTAAGATATTCTAGATTAAATAGTCTGTTAGATTGGAAGTGACTTTTCAGTTATATTAGAGGACTTATCTTATTAATTTATCTTTTTAGGGCAAACATAGATATTAGGGTAAACATAATTATTAGGGAAAACATAATTATTAACCGTAGCAATAGCTAGGTAAAAATTCAGGTCTAAGTATGGTTAATAAGCGTTAAAAGAATCTAGCTATAGGCAGACTCTTTATAGATTAAATAATCCCCTTGTCTAGATAACTAATATTATTATCCCTTGTTATGTTATCTAGTCTTGTGATCCCTTGTGCTTGTTATCGCAATCGCGCGTTTGTGGGCACGCATCTCATGGCACACACTATATATTTATTTATAAAAGTAGTATACTATTTTTACTTTACCTAGCTATAATATATAATTTCTTTAAGATTAGGTCTAACTAGAGTAAATTAAAAGTAAGCAGCCCTTATATATAAATACCTTCTTAATTTAATTAAGAGGTAGTGTGGCTTCCTCCGGACCCTCGGACAATAGTTAGTCCGGCCGTGGCTAAAGGTGGGTCCACAAAAGGGATGCACGCAATGCGATTGGTTATATCGCGGGCATCCCCGTACCGCTCGCAGTGGCTTCGCACTATAAGACTTACTTTTTCCCTTTTTTGCTTACCTTCTCTTCTAGCTAGATTTCTCTCCTTCTCTCTCTTCTCTTCTCTCTTAGATAATATTAACTATTATTAACTTTATTAAATTAAACTCTCTTTACACTAGTATAACGTTCCTTAGTGTAACTAATACTAATTAGTAGTTAACTATAACTATAGATAAGTTAGGTATTATAAGAAGAGATATTTTTATAGACACTATAGCCCCTTGCCCCTTAAGCTAATATATAGGCTATTTAGGTAGAGAGGTATAACTATAGAGTGTGCTAAAGGAAGATAGACTAGAATCCTAGTAATAGGCTTATTAGACTTCTAAGGGATTAATCTATTAACTCTTAGGCCTTTAGGATATTTAGTTAATTATTATTCTTATTATCTATTATAAGAAAACTAACTAAATAACTAAATCTATTGCTATAAGGTATTTTATTTAAACCTAATATTAAATATAACCCTTAGCTAAACTAGCTAATTTATATAACCTTACCTTTTTACCCCTCTTCTCCCTTCTTTATAATTATTTACTATAACTATCTTTACTTCTCTATATTTTATATATAGTTAAGTTATTTCTAAGTCTATACTATCTTAAGTTATTTTTAAGTCTATATTATCTTTATTACCTATGTTTTTTCTTCTTCCCTCTTTTTATTATTTTTATTATTTTTTCTAAGTATCCTGTTTATTCTGTTTACCCTATTATCCTATTCTACTTATTCTATTTATTTTACCCTGTTTATCCTATTTTCCTTATTTTTTTTCCTATTTACCCTATTTACTATATTATACCTAATGGAAAAACGCTATCCTATTATTATACTCCTATTTAGTTTATTCTATTTAATTAGAACTCTAGGCTTTATTATATTAATTATATTATTTTATTAAAGATAGTAGAATTTAAATCTAAACCTTTAATAAGAGAAAGAGCTAGTAATAGTAAGGCTTTAATAATTACTATTAAAAGACCCTCTAAGAGTAAACTACTACTATATTTATAACTGCTTACTAGTAAGCTTATAAGAGATTAGAAAGAGTCTGCTAAGCTAGACCCTAAAACTGCTATATAGTCTAAGCTTAATAATTATATTATAGGATTTATTAACCTTAGTAAGCATTAAGGTTAGAGAGATAATAACCTTTAGGAATTATTCTAGGAAGACTTTAAAGGCTAGTCTAAGGATACCTTTAAAAGGGTAAATAAGGATATTATTAGAGAGCTATATAACTCTCTCTAAGATTATAGTATTCCTATTAAATAAGGCCTAGGATATCTAATCCTAGTATTACTTAAGGAAGTACTCTATTAAACCTTAATACCTCTTTAGCTAGAAAAGAGATTAAGATTCTCTAAACTACCTTAAATATAACCCCTATAAGTCACTGCCCTAAAAACCTTCCCTAGTATTTCTTACCCTTAAAGGGAATAATTACTATATTCTTTATAAGAACCCCTATAATAATCTTAGTTATACTAAGAGTTTAAACCCTAATAGCTTACTTTCCCTTCTTAATACCTTTCTTCTAGTAAATAAACTATAAAGAAGATTTCTAAGCTTATAAAGATATATAAGAATAGTAATTACTATAGTAAAAAGCTATATAACTTCCTTATACTAAAGCTTATACTCTTTAAGAGTAAATATAACTAGATTAATCTCCCTAGATTATACTTTAGTAAAGTATTACTTATTATACTAATAGGAAATACTAAATAATACTTCCTTAACTACCTTTCTAGTAAGAACCTTTCTTATAAAGAGATAATTATAAATATCTATTAATACTTTAAAATAGAAAGTAATTAATAGTTTTACTATTATAAGTAAAGTAGTATAACCCTTAAGAATATTATTATTTAGAACCCTAAAAAAAGTAAGCTTAAATATCTTAAGATCCTATTAACTATATTAAAGAGAGTCTATAAAGGGCTATACCTCTCTAATATAGTGAATATAGAGCTTTATAAGTAAACCTTAAATATAGTCTCTAGCATTCCTAAATATTAGGTAGTAAAGTATATATATATACTAGGCTTTAAGAACCTTACTAGTAATCTCTATAAATTAATTATAATTATAGAGAGTAGTATAAGGAGTACCTAATACTACTAGTAATAAGGTAAAGACCCTTTAAAGGCTATATTTATAGACTAATAATATAGTTAATAAAATTAGAGAGGAAAAGGAGACTATTATAGTAGCTCTAAGTGTCTTAAGTAATGCTTTATTTATAGTAAAAGTAGCTACTAGTTAATAAACTACTCTAATACTAAGTAAAAGAAAGAGAGAGAAAGATAGTAAGCTAGTAAGAGTTATTACCTACCCCTTTTAGAGAAGAAGTTCTAATTATTTCTTACTTTAATTAAAGGTAGTGCTAATACTAAAATAGAGAAACTAGAAGACTAGGAATCCTAGCTTAAGGCTTACACTTAGGCCTAAGATAATAATAATAATAATAATACTAAAGAGAAGCTATTATTAAAGGTATACCTAAGTATTATATAATTCTTCTACTCTAGGCTATAGATAATTAATAATATTAATATTCTTATAACGCTTAAAAATTAGGCCTTTTAATATACCTTACTTAAGCAAGAGCTATACCTTAAAGAGGCTTCTAATAAGGACTATTTAATTTATTATACCTTTAAGGAATACTATTCTAAAGAAGTCTTTAGAGGAATTATACTAGATATAGGAGCTTTAGGTTAATTAACTACTAGCCTAGTATAAGTTAAAGCCTTATTAAGATTAATACTATTATTAAAGATTAAACCCTATAGCCTAGAAGTTATTAACTTTAGCGCTAGATTAGTAACTATATATAGTGTAATATATATGCTAATAAAGCTTAGTTAAATTAACTTCTATATTCTTAATACTACTATACCTTTTCTCTTTTCCCTTACTAATATAGATCTTATAAAGGTTAAGATAGATAACCTTACTAATATACTAATCTAAGATAATAATACTATACTTATTATATATAAATAAGGCTATCCTTAGTGGCTATTAAAGGCAAAGGAGACTATAGCGTTCTATCTATTAGAAAAAGAGATTTATTAACTTTACTAAAGATTTAGTTATCCTTTGATTTAATGCCTTATAAAGATCCTTTAATAAGCTAGTTATAATATTAAACGCTATATAATTAAAAAGCTAATAAAAGTCTATTATTATTATTAGATAAATAGAAAAGCCCCTAGCTAATTTAAATTCTTAATTAAAGATAACTATAACTTTAACTATAAGATTATTATTAATATTATATAAATTAATAGTTAACTAGTCCTTTATATTATTAATTTAGTAACCTTATTCTAAGCAGCCTATTTCCTTAACCCTAAGAAGTAAAAAGCTTATAATATTTAGGATATAATTAGAGAGTGCTAGATAGATATATATCTAGGCCCCCTAGATTAGATTATCTATAATACTAGCAATAACTTTGCTTTAGCTAAATTTAAGCACTATACTTGCTTAATATTAATTAAGATTAATAAGATACTTATTAAAGCCTATAATAGTATTAGAAAGGTTAAAAGATACTATAGACCTCTTTACTAGGCTTATAATATTATTATAGACTTAATTAGTAAAGAGATTACTCCTAAATAATAACTCTAAATAGCTATTAAAGCTATTAATAACTTAGTAGGTTTAGATAGCCTTATGCCTATACTACTAGTCTTTAGAGCCTACCTATAGATAATAGATAAGTTACTACTAAGTATCTTTATTATTTAATAAGCTAAAGTAATTTAGAAAGTAACTAATAAAGTTTGCTACTACCTAGCTAAGAGGTAAGTTTATAATATCCTTAGTGCCTAGAATAGCCCTAATATATTACTAATATATTAGCTACTACTATAGGCTAATATATATATATAGAGAGAAAAAGATAGATAGCATAGCCCTTATAAGCTATTAGCTACTAATAAGAAGACTTATATAGTTAAGATACCCTATAGCCTAGTTAGGTTCTACTTTATAGTAGTAAAGCTATACTATAAGGACCTATAGTATATAGAAGCTAATAAGTAAAGCCTTTAGTATATTAGGGAATATAACCTAAGCCTAGAGGCCCCTTATACCTCCTATAAGAAAACTAGAGAAGATAAGCTACTAGTAAAGGGTAGTAAGGTAAGGGAAGAAAAGGAAGAGATACTAGTAAAGAGAAAGTAAGGAAGACTAAGGAAGGCCCTTATAGTCTAATTCTATATTAATAAGGTTATAAAGAAGCTTAAAGAGGCTTATAATACTAAAGCTACCCCTATAGAAAGCTATAAAGCTAATAGCCTTAAGGCAATAAAAGCAGAGGCTATTAGGGCCTAGGCTTATAATTCTAATAAAGCTATTAGACCTATAAAGCCCTTTATATTTATTAATAAAGACTAAGAGAAGGTATTATTTAAAGAGATTATAGCTAGAAAAGTACTAAATATAGGATTCCTTATAGCAAAAGAAAAGGCTAACTAGAAACTAGCCCTTTAACTCCGCTAAGAAGGAAAGATTATAACTTTAGAAAGCCCCTTTAAATAATCTAACTAAGCTAAGATTAATACCCTATAAGCTTATAATATATTTAGGTTTATAATATTTAATCCTACTAAGCATAAAGGCTATAGGATCTTTAATTCTTATATAGTTTAAGAGATTAAAGGAAAAGGAACTAAATTACTATATAAGAAGTTATACCTTATTATATAAGGGTATAATAATAGAGGAAAAGAGGCTATCTTAACCTAGTTACTAATAATATAGCGATTAAGCTAATGGATTATTATAGCCCTTGCTTTATTATTAAAGTAAAAGGGAATATACCTTTAGTTATAAGATATTATATAAGCCTATGTTTAATCCTATATAACCCTAAACAGGCTAATTATTATAAGATTACTTAAATAGATTATATACCTCTTTTTAGAAGGCGTAGTAATAGAGATAATTAAGCCTCTTTACGGAATTATAAAGGCTAGAACCTATTAGTAAGTAATGTATTTCTATTACTATAGAGATAACCTTAATATAATAACCTTAATGTATAATCCCTGCTTATTAATTATAGCCTTAAATAATAAGAATCTCTTTAGCATTATAGGAATATAAATAGATAACACCCTAGGCCTTAGTAATAATAACTTCTTTAAGAAAGAAGAAAGAGAGCTCTAGAAGGTAAAGTTTATAGCTAAAGAAAAACAATACCTAATAACTATAAATCCCCTTATTTTTAATGGCTGCATTCTAACCTAGAATACTAATACCTTACTAACCCTAACCTAAAAGGGCTAAGGTTAGAAGATTAAGGAAATTAATTTATGATTACTAATAGTAAAGCAAGATTATATTAAGCAGAGAGCCTAGGGGAGTTATATTATAATAGTCTGTTAACCTAAAGCATCTTATAACCTATTAATTACTATATAACACTAAGAACCCTTTGCTAATAATATCTTATAACTTAATAAACGCCTTAAATAGCAAATTAAGCATTAGTAGCAGGGATTATAGTATATCCTATTAACTCTTAAAGAAGCAAAGCTCTTTATATTTATAAATAAGTCCCTTATTAATAATAAAGACCTTAGCTTATAAATTAGGTATATAATTATAATTAGTAATAAAGCATTAAAGGATAATAATACCTTTACCTTAAAAGGTAATATTATAATATATAGCTCTATAAAAAGCAAGCGTGTAACTTATAGCGCACTTATATCTAAGCTATATAGCATAGTTTAAGGCACTAATATTGCGTACGTAATATCTATAACTCTTTATATAATTATAGACTAATTAAAGATACCCTAGATTCTAATAATTCTCTATACTAACTCTTTCTTATTATATAAATACCTTATAAAGCTAAGTATAATAAAGGAGAAGTAGCTAATAATTAATATTATAGCCTTCTAATAGTTATATAAGAGGAAAGAGATTTATAAGGTTAGTTAGATTAATAGTAGTAATAATCTAGCTAATGTAATAACAAAGGCATTACTAAATTTAGCCTTTTTAAATTTAATTAATTTAAATAAATTAATGATTTATATAGAAAGCTAGGTTAAAAGACCTATAAGGTTAGGCAAATAGGAGAATTAAGATAATAGGTTAGTAGGTATAGATTAAGGTAACTAGGTTAATTAAATTAACTAAGGCTATAATAGCTAATTAAAGCTATGGATTCTTATAAAGGGATTTACTTATATATAC
This sequence comes from Epichloe coenophiala, assembly GCA_018801565.1. Taxonomy (NCBI): domain Eukaryota; kingdom Fungi; phylum Ascomycota; class Sordariomycetes; order Hypocreales; family Clavicipitaceae; genus Epichloe; species Epichloe coenophiala. The sequence continues at coordinate 81,006 of JAFEMN010000103.1, read as the reverse complement.
TTTCCTTTAATTTAATTTTTATTATATTTTTAGGCTCCTTTAGCTATAAAGAAAAAGAGAGACTACTAGTATAGCTTCCTCTAGACCCTTAGATAATAGTTAGTTTAGCTATAGCTAAAGGTAAGTCTATAAAAGGGATGTATATAATGCGATTAGTTATATCACAGGCATCCCCACACCGCTCGCAGTGGCTCTGCACTGCAAGACCCACTTTTTCCCCTTTTTGCTTACCTTCTCTCCTAGCTAGATTCCTCTCCTTCTCTCTTTTCTCTTCTCTCTTAGATAATATTAACTATTATTAACTTTATTAAATTAAACCCTCTCTGCACTAGTGCAACGTTCCTTAGTGTAACCAACAGGTAGGCTATATATAAATCCTTATAACTACTATATATAATAAATAGCATAGGATAGAGATAATCTTACTATACTATTCCTAGTTTATATATACCTACTAGGCTACTTTAGTAATATATATAATAACTATAAATAGCTAGATTATATATCTTCTTATTTTAATAAAGACTAGGCAGGTTTACTAGTAAAAGATACTTATATAGAATTAGATATAAGTTCCTAAGAATAGCTAGTTAACCTTATTAAAAGACCTAGGACTAAAGATAACCTAATTACACTAGATAAGGATAAAACTATAGATAATTCTATTATCCTTTAAAGTTATATATATAAATTTTCCCTTACTTCTTTTGCTTTAAGGTTATATTATAGCCCTTTTATATATATTATAATACTATTAATTAAGCTCTTAACTAAGTAGTTATAAATAAAGATATTAGCTAGTAATACTAGCTAATTTAAAATAATAGCTAGCACTTTCTTATAATATTCTAGGTTAGTAGCTTACTCTTATATATAAGAGTTAAGTAAAGTAAAGACTAGCTTAGCTTAAATTTATTTTATATATATACACTTCCTTAAATTTATATATAGATTTAATTTACTATTTATATAGTTTACCTAAAATCATAATGTGGGTTTTTAGTTTTAGCAGCTCTTTGCGGGGCCTGTCTAATGTGCCACCGTATGTTGGTGCGGCCAAGCCAGACAGTAAAGCCGCAAAGCCGAGGCCAAGCAAGTGCCAAGCAAGTGCCAAGCACTTGGAGAGCTGCCCCAAGCTTCACCACGACTTTCCCCAGAGCTTCAAGGCTTGGTTTTCGTGCCTGAAGCGACCTCAACGGCAATGATCTTGTCGCAACGACGTTCTCCGGCTGTCTGTAATTTTTGCTCTCGTATTCCCCTCAGCTTGAATCCGCGAGACTGAAGACATGGCGGCTGCAGACGGCGCAGCATTCCCGCCGCGTGGTAGATCCATTCGCCGGCGGCGACAAGATAAGCCGGCGATCTCGGCCGGACTCATTCTAGACGATCACATTAAAGGCGACGTCGGCATTGCATCCGAAGATGTTATCGCTGACCTTCTGCCTCACCTCCAAGGAAGTATGTGTGCCCCGTTGCAAGTTGCAAGCACACTCGCCCATCCAGAATCATCTCAATGGACAGGTTGCTAACGATCATGGGAAACTGGAAGAAGCCAGCGAGGATCACCCGGACGAAATTTATCATGTAGCACTTGCTCCGTGGGCACCCAATGCTGCACCAGCCGAGACGACTTGGTCAATAGTTCCTGTCAAACGGTCATCTTCCTTGGGGCATTCTACCATACAGTTTTCCCCCTCATCGTCGGCCCTCCAGAGCTTCGCTGTATCATTACAGGAGATGGCACCCTCCAAGCTCTCCAGTCACAGCCGAAGTGGAATAGAAATATTGGTTCTCGATGTTGCGCCTTTACCTCTTGAGACCGTGTTTGTGAGCTTGGAGAGCGAGTCGACGCAGCGTCTGGAAAATGGAGAGGGAACGTTCTTCAGAGATCATCCGCCAAATGCTCGGGGGAAGAATGTAGCAAACATGACTGCAGACGAGCGGCTAACTTCTGCTATTCGAACATCTCTCAGCGGTCTCAAAGTTGCGCATACCGGGGATCTGTTCGCCTTGCCATTAGTGCCACACCCGGTAACTCATGTCCCGCCAAACCCAGGCAAGATCATGCTATGTGAGCCCGTCGCGCAGGGTATTCTAGACGACACTACAAAAATTGTATTGATGCGCGGACGGCATAAGAGGCGTAGTAGACGGCCTACTTCGATGTCCACGAGCCACCGACTGAACGGGGTCGGTGAGGAGGACGACGGCAACACCGATCAATTTTTTTCGGCCGCCGAGGAGCGCTATCGAACCGACGCCCGAGCTGACGACACAGTCACCGAGACGGAAACAGACGTGTCCGCCACTGAGCAGGAAGAGGAGCTTTCCGATGATTCAATGGATGGAATGATATCTTTAGAAGCGCCGACTCTGCCTACCACGAACATCAGTGGTGTCGGGACAATGCAACCTGGAACACCAATGACCATGGGCACCTTGCGCGGCCGAAAGACAAACGGGGCTGCAACACCCGGCTCTGTGTTTTCGAACTTTACTTCGGCTACAGCTAGACCTGATCGACCAAGAGGTCGTCTTTTCAAGGCTCATGGTCTCGTACGGCCGATTCCCTCGGATTTGCTCCACCCCAAGCCGTCACAAGAGGAGGATGAGGAAGCGAGGATATATGTTGATATGAGCTCTCTGCCAAAGATTGGATGTTTCTCCGGAGATTGGGCTCGAATTGAAGTTGCCGAAGAGCCGCCGTTGAATGGCTTCGGTGCTTTTGGACTGGGTAGTTTTGGCGCCACAGACCCCGAGGCCTCGAACTGGCGACCGGTGCGAGTCTATGGCCTACCAGAGGGCTACTCTCAGCGACCTGTCACCCGTATATCCAGCTCTCGGGCTGGTGATCGAAAGATGTCCTTCTTTGAATCGCAGTTGCAAAGACCGACAAGTCCAGCCGCATATGCATCTCCCATACTGCTTGCCAATCTCGACGGTGCCACTCATTTGCGGATAGCAGCGCTGAAGAAGTCGTCTTATCAGGGGAAAGGCACCCTTCCTCGTTTCACCAGTGCTTCTCACCCTCCTTACGCGAAGGACATTGCTATCCATCATATCCGCACACCCATCTCGGCAGAAAGAGCATATCAAACTGCCGTATTGGGTGGGTTGAAACGATATTTCGCTCGCAAGGTCCGCCTAGTTCGACCCGGCGACTTGATCGCTGTGCCTGTTGATGCACAACTAGGCAGAGCACTGCAGGAAGCGACTGGAGCTGGCGGCTCTGAGGTCGACGATGTGATGGCTCTCACCGCAGAAGAGAGCCGCCCAGGACTGCCCTCATCTCGTATTGACAGTGTGGCTTGGTTCAAAGTTGGACATATTCAGATCCAAGGGGCGGACGAGGACGAGGACGGGACCGCGGAGGCATTTTGGGGCTCTGTTGCGTGTATCGACAGCTCAACAGTCGGGATGCATGGCTCCGGGTTCGAGACAAGCCGCATTCCGGGTCTCGTTCAGAGCAGTTGGCCATACTATCTCGGACTTAAGAAGCCACCAAGACGATCATCATTGGACTCGAGTTTCTTGGCTCAAGAGAAACTTGTGTCGCCTTTGCGGCGAGAACTACGACAACTACTCACCGCGGCCACGAGTCCCAGAGCAGTGCACCTTGAAATGCCGTCAATCACCATTTTACTAAAGTCCACACACCGCAATATTGGCAAGACCACCCTAGCTTCGGCAGCCTGCGCCGACATTGGCCTGCACGTTTATACGATTGATTCCTACGACATTCTAAGTGAAGGTGGAGGAAGCGGCAGCGACGTCAAAACCGAAGGCTTTCTCAGAACCCGCGCCGAAAGAGCCATTAGCTGCGGCCCAGACTGCTGTGCTCTGTTGATTCAGCATGTAGAAGCTCTCACCGCAGACAGAATCGAATCTACAATGAAGGAGATCCTGGAGTACACCAGAGTGCTGATCGCCACCACAAACGAGGTGGACCAGGTGCCAGATGGTGTTCGAGCCTTGTTTACCCACGAGCTAGAGATGGGAGCGCCGGATGAGTCCGAGCGTGAGGCTATTCTGAGAAATGTGGTCGACGATCGCGGCCTTACGCTAGAGCCATCTCTCGACTTGAACTCGATTGCATTAAAGACTGCGGCCTTGGTCGCAGGCGATCTAGTCGACGTAGTGGAGCGGGCTTCGTTGGCTCAGTACGCTCGACTGGAGGCTCTTTCGGCGAAGAATAGCCACGACAGCACCTCTGTAACGGTGCGCGATATTCAAGTTGCCGGTGGACCTCTTGCCCGATCTCTCACGGCCGCAGACTTCGAGGTTGCCGTCGAGGCCGCTCGTAAAAATTTCTCGGACTCCATCGGTGCGCCCAAGATTCCCAATGTCACTTGGGATGACGTTGGCGGCTTGAGCAGCGTCAAGGACGCAGTCACCGAGACAATTCAACTGCCGCTTGAGCGCCCCGAGTTGTTTGCCAAGGGTATGAAGAAACGATCCGGCATCCTGTTCTACGGCCCGCCCGGTACTGGCAAAACACTGTTGGCAAAGGCGATTGCCACAGAGTACAGCCTGAACTTCTTCAGCGTCAAGGGACCCGAGCTCCTCAACATGTACATTGGAGAATCAGAAGCAAATGTTCGACGAGTATTCCAGCGTGCACGAGACGCTCGCCCCTGCGTTGTGTTCTTCGACGAACTCGACTCGGTCGCTCCCAAGCGAGGCAATCAAGGGGACAGCGGCGGTGTAATGGACCGTATCGTATCTCAGCTCCTCGCCGAGCTTGACGGCATGTCGGGCGGAGATGACGCGGGAGGTGTGTTTGTGGTCGGAGCTACCAATCGGCCTGATCTCCTGGATCCCACTCTACTGCGGCCCGGTCGGTTCGACAAGATGCTTTACTTGGGAGTGTCGGACACCCACGAGAAACAGCAGACCATTCTGGAAGCCTTGACTCGAAAGCAAGTATTGAAGAGTTTTCCCCCATCGCCTTGTTGCACGCAAGTAACTAATTTCTTCGGCCCAGATTTACCCTCGACCCATCGGTATCTCTCCGCAGTGTAGCCCAACGCCTTCCGTTTACCTACACGGGCGCCGACTTCTACGCCCTCTGCAGCGACGCCATGCTCAAAGCCGTTACACGGCAATCCTCGGCTGTGGACGCCAAAGTTCGCGCCATCAACGACGGTGAGCGCGCGGACAAGCCAGCCATTTCAACGGCCTATTTCTTCGACCACTTCGCCACCAAGGAAGACATCTCCGTCATGGTCACCGAGGATGATTTCATGGCTGCCCACGAGGAGCTCATCCCCAGTGTGAGCGCGGGCGAGCTGGCGCATTACGAAAAGGTCCGCGCCACGTTCGAGGGTAGTCGGGATGAACAGCCCGAGACCGGTGTTCCTGCTCTGGAGCATAGACCGTCCCTTGCATCCAGCAGCAGGACGAAGGGTGGCGGCAAAGCTCATGGCAAGATGGCCATCAACAAGGGCAAGGGCAAGGGCAAGGGCAAGGGCAACAGTGCCGATAATACTGACGGAGACGACGAGGACTCTGACCGTCAGGAGGCGGGCAGCGCAGCAAATGGCCGCTCGAAGGGCAAGGGCAAGGCCGTCACGGGGTTCCGGGATGGCACGGCGAGTGACGATGAGGGATTATATTAGAGTGCAGGACGTGTACATGACATGACATGACATGACTATTTTGTAGGAGAGGAGATGGTGGTCATGGCATTGCGAAAACAAACGAGGTTGAAATTTTCAGACTTGATATTCTGTCATGAAGGCTGCACTTGCTCGATCAATCTGTAGGTTACTTGAGGGCTTTATTTTGATTGTGAATGCCCGGTCTTCTCTTCTGTTCCGTCCTTGTCCTTGCTGCCCGCCGTCTTGGGATCCTCGTCCTTGGTCTCCTCTTGGCCGTCATCTTCCGATTCATCCTCCTCTGATTCGTCGTCGTCGTCGTCGTCGTCGTCGTCATCGTCGTCATCGTCGTCCTCCTCCTTGTTCGGCACCTCAGTCTTCTCGCCCGCCTTCTTCTCAGAATTCGGGCCCCCCTCGACCTTTTCGACACCCTCCTTGCTCACGGCCGCGGTGGCCGCCCCGCTGATAGACGCGGGACTCCATTTCCCGCTCGTAGGGCTCTGCGCGGTCTCCGGAATGGACTCCTTCCCGGACTTGTTTTTCCAAGCACCGCTCGTGGGCGACTGCAGCCCGGCCGGCTTCCGGTCCTCATCGGCAGCTGCCTTCTCTGCCGGGTTGGAGGCGTCCCCGTCTGCAGTCGTCTTGCTGCTCGTGGAGGAGTCGCCGTCGCCATCGGGCTTCTTGCCGTGGACTTTCTCGCGCAGCGACTTGAGACGGAGTTCCTTGGCCTTTTGCGCAGCTTCGTCGGCGACAGATCGCATGGGGAGGGCCGTCTGTTTTCCGGCCCCGGGCGGCTTGTCGCCGGTCTTGGCTGTCGATGAGCCGGGGGGCAACGATTTCGGCGGTGCAGGAGGCGCGGCTGGTGCCGTCTTGGGAGCAGCTACGGGGGGGGTGTCGGTGGCAGCGGCTGGTTTGGCCGCTGGCTTGGCCGCTGGGTTCTGGGGCTTCTTCGGCTCGGGAGGCTTGTTGTGTATGTTGGGAATGGTGTGTTCGTCGTAGTAAATTTTGACATGCTGCTTCAGCTCGCCGTATTCGTTCCAATCTTCGATTTCAACGAGGTCCTAGGGGTGGGGGGGGGCAGGCGAGAGTGAGTACATATTATTTTTTTGTTTTTCTTCAGCTGGAGAGAAAAATCTTGCGCTTCCAATCGCAGCGTGTCTGTGAATGGGATTTGCTTACCCCGAGGACGAGGCCCTCCTGCACCAGGCCAGGAAGCTTCCTCAAGCGGCCGCCATCGTCTTTGCCAGCCCTGCGGCCCCAGAGCATGCGCGCCTTCTCGTCGGTCGCGACGTCGACGGCCTTGAAGGGCACTCTGTTGGCTCGCAGGATGGTTTCGAGCCGCGATGTGGCCGTGACGATGTGGGAGGAGCCGGCGGTGAGGGAGGTGTAGATGTACAGCGCGGGGTCGGTTGAGTATGTCGTCATGACGTTTGGCGCAGCGCGGGCAACGCAGGTACTTGTCGAGGTGAGAGGCTGTCAAGGAGCCTTCGTGTGCTGCCTATGGGCCCTCGCGGTCTTGCGAGCTGGTCTCTTCCCTGCTGACCGATGAAAATCCTGAGCGGTATGCGGCGGCGATGGGTCGCATCTGGGAGCATCGAGATGTCGAGATGTCGAGATGGGGGAGGTCAGGGGGCGGTTTGGTGTTTGGACTTTGGAGCTGCTGTCCAACAAGGCCAACCAATTGCGGGGGCCGGTAATAAGGCGGGTACGAACCAAAGAGAAGGTGGCGCCAAGTGGCCGCTCAGACTGCGGACGTACATAGTCCCAGAGACATTTGCGAGCATGTATTTCCGCGAGACTGCACGCGAAACCTTGCCGAACTTACGGCCAGGCCACTGTCTATAACAAGTGTCTTGTTTCTGCCAAAGCGTGCCAGTCACCGCCAACTGCAGGCAAGTTTAAGTCCAAGTCCAAGCCAACTTGTAAGTCTAAGTAGTAGTGTCTGTCCAATGGGCTTGCGATAAGGTTGGGTGACTAAGCAAGATCCGCAAATGCGATTTGCAAACCCGTCCCGTCCCAGTTTCCCAACAAGAGACAATGTCAGCACTCGGGGATAAGAAGGCGATCTGGCACATTGATAATATGCCCTGCACACCTGAACGCGAATCAAAGTCATTCTCGATCTTGCCGAATAATCTATCGATCTAGTCACCGTGTTTGAGACGACAGCCTGTGCAAGAGGTCGGGCAAAACAGTCAATCAGGCAAGACGAAAAGGCCAAGCAGGACCCGATTCCAATGCCAACACGGCAGCTGAGTTGCATGCCAGCATCATGGCAGCGCCGAGTCACTTGAGGCTCTTCGAGAAGCAACGGATAATAATTCGTGACTCAACGGATAGGCTCCATGGCACCAACCTCGCGGTCACGAGACGACATCATCTCAGAACTGTTCCTCCGTACACAAGCCCCGATTCGTTTCACCGTTTCACCGTTTCACGAAACACGTTGAAGATTGTGGGTGTTTCAAACACGGCGCACAAAGTTTCAAGCAGGCAAAACGGGATGGTGCGAAGCCTTCCCCTCCCCTTCCGTCCATCCACGCAGTGCAAACAAAGAGCTGCCCCGACTCCCGAGGCAAGCACACCGCCAGGGGCAATCTCGGTTGGCAATCTTGTTGGCAATCTTGGATGGTGGGGCCGCCAACGCAGCGAGGGCCCAGCGAGGGCCCAGCGAGGGCCCAACCAGAGGGACTGAAGGGCACTGAGGGCCACCGTGGGGTACTTGCGGGCACCTAATTCAGGTACCACCCACCCCACCACCCACCGTTTGGACCAGTCACAGCCAGTCACAGCCGGCCACGGTTCGTTGGTACGCCCGCCCACCCGGCTGGAAATGACTCAACGTCCAATCACCGGCCGTGCCTGGCTGGAGCCGCCATCACCGGCTTTCTCCAGACCAGAACAATCCACACCGGTCCAACGCGTCCAACGCCATCCGTTCCAGGCCAGTGACAGGAGACGCTGGTGAGGATGAGGCTTCCTTCCACAAGTGGCCACAGGTCGGTCTGTCAGAGTTTTCGTCCAAGACCCTCTAGACCGTTGCTGTTCGAGAGATGCATGGAATAATAAAAGGAGCGCTCCGTCGTCGCCTTGCCTTCCTTGGGTTTGGCTCGGACAATCAAAATTTCCTCTCATTCACACAACACTCACTACATGGACTTGTGGTATCTCTTGTCTCGACGACATATATGTTTTACACACTCTCTAATCCGTAAGAAACAACTAACTGCAGTTGCCACTCCGCGCTTACTTACGACAATTCTCCGCTCCGGTTCACGTCTCACCGGCCATTAACATGCATTCCGCTGCCTTGTTCACGCTGCTCGCTGTCGGCGCTTCCGTCACAGCCGCCACAGAGACTGTCGTTCAGACTTCCAAGATTACCCGCACCATGACCCTCACTCACTGCGCCGCCTCCTACACCGACTGTCCTTTGAGCAAGACCTCTGCTGCTGCTGCGACTTCAGCTACCTCTTCGTCTTCTGCCGCTCACACCGTCATCGCTCCCTCGGTTCCGGCCTCGACTTTCCTCCCTGATACCGCCAACACCACGGTTTCGGTTGGCTCAATCGGTGTTTTCCCAACAGGAGTTTTCCCAGGCTCTTCAACCACCGGCCCGATCACTATTCCCACCGGTGCTGCCAGCGGTTTACAGGTTCAGAAGGGGGCCGCCGCCGCCGCCGCCGTTGTTGTTGCCTTGATTGCCATGGTCTAATAGACCACCAAGCAGGCGTCTCAACTCGCTCTTTACTCTTCTTGACTATCGTTCATCGAACCCGTTGTTCTTGCTTTTCATTGCTCACCCTCATTTCTCCTTCACTGCACATCTTTGTCTTTTTCTTTCATGGGGGAGGCGGCTTGGAGACCATACATCCATCAACTGAGACATGGCGCAACAGATACCAATTGGGAAATGGAGTTACGATTTTAGTAGACGGGCTGCAAGAGAGGTATGCTTTGATGAGATACGATGCGTATGAATTAGAGTATTTATTCCGACGATTGAATAAACGAATGACTTGACTCGAGAATCAAATGTTGGTGTCCATTCATAATGCACCACCCCCTACCGCCTAGTCAATATATAAGGTGCTGCTTCTTTGGTATTATTTCCTTTTCGACGCCGCTAACCAACTGTCTACGTCAACAGAGACTACCTAAAAGGTCCCTTAAATCGGCAGTTGGCCGCGCGATGCCTGCCGAAAGAACTAGCCTAGTCGTCTGGCTCCAGGCCATTCATTTCACACCCGTGGGCCGTGGTTGACAATCAAGTTCTCTTGCTTTCCCCCCCCCAAGCCGCATCCTGCCCGGACGTTTTCCCCGGCCATCATGATTGAAGCGGCCCATCATCTTATCTTCTTTGGTTTCCGAAACGCGCTGCAACTCCACTGGGGACCTTGTTGGTTGGACACTCAGTTGCTCGGCTTCTCCTTCCACGCCGTGGTGCGCGCCGGCCCCGGTCAGTAAAGTCACCACTTATCGCGGGCTAGCCGGCTTGTGGCAGAACCCATGCCATGAGAAGGGAGGGGAGGGGCCCTCTGGAAACAAGGAGAGCAAGCAGAACTTCGACACTGTGTATTCTGACTTACATCTTCTGCAAGGCGGATAAGTTCCCTTCGTTTCGCGCTTCATTGTCCCTGCCCCTGTGAGCAAGGCTGGCCGTTTGCCGCGGCCACGGCACAGGGGAGTGCACAAGGCCGGCTAGGAGCGGGCACCCGTGCGTCGGGGCATGCGCGCACCTCTTGTTCGACAAGGCTTGTGATGCCGTCGGGGTACGGTCGCACATTAGAGAGGTCCCGCAAAGAGCTGCCAAAACAAAAAAAACGCTTAACCCCTTATTTACGATTTTGCGATTTTATGATTTTATGATTTTATAATTTTTATGATATATTTTTATATATTATTATACTATATCTATAAAAAAACCTATAAAGCTTTTAAGAGTAAATTAAATACCTTTATAATAATAAGGTTTATTATAAATAAATTATAAATTAGATTAATACTAAGCTTTTTATATAAGGTAGCTAAAGTATTAGTCTTTATATATTATATTATTATCTCTAAGCCTAGGGAATTTTATTTACTTCATAAAGTATATAATATCTTTAGCCCTTATATAAAGAGATTTCTAAGCTTTTTATATAAGATATTTCTATAAAGAGTATTTATTTAACTATTATTTAGCTTCTTTAGTAATAAGGGTATTAACCTATTAGCTTATAAACCCTTTAAATATAGCTTTAGTAATAAGGCTTCTTATAAATATAAAATTATATATAAATTATAAATAAACTAATTTAATATATATAGTTTTACTTCTTCTCTTATAGTTATTTAGATTAATTAATTCTTTAAGACCTTTAAGTATATAACTAGCTATTCTATATACTATATATAATTTATAAAATTTACTATTAATATAGAATAAAATAATAATTTTATATAGAAAAAAAGCACTAAGCTACTTTATAAAATATAATTTAATTCCTTAAAGCTAATTTAAAATAAACCTTTATAATATAAGGCTTTAGTTAAGGATATTTATATTATTATATATAATAAAAAGGCTTAGTCTTAGTTTTATAAAACTAATTATATAACTTTTATTATATAGTTTTTCCTAAAGAAGTTTAAAAGTATTAGAAAAGGAACTTTTAATATTATATAAACTTCTTAGTACCTAGACTAAACTTCCTTTAATACCTTAATAAATATAAGAAGCTAAGAAGATTTAGAATTTAAGTATATATATATATTAATATATACTTATACTATATTATTTAGTTTTACTATAGTTACTTTACTATAATTACTATAAGTATATTAAAGTAGTATCTTTATATAATAAAATACCTTAGAATATAACTATTTTTTATAAGATTTAATTATAGAGTTAAGACCTTATTATAGGTAGCTACCTAAGTAATATTAGTATAAGCTAGCCTAGCTATAATTATATATAAGAATAAAGATTAAACCTCTTACTAGTTTACTTAAGGGAATTATATTAGCTTTTATTATATATATAGACTAAGTAAAAGAAATATTAGAATTAAAAGCTAGTAGTATTAACTATATAGAGGAGTATTTAATTACTAAATAGTATTCTTTAATAAACTTACTATATATATATTATTTATTAAAGATATTAATATAAATTATATTATATTAAACGCAATTTATTTACCTATAATCTAAGATAAATTTATAGACTTTATTACACTATAGAATAACCTTTGCATATTCTTCCGCACCGCTCTAAAGGTCCGAAATCGCCTCTAAAAAACAAACCACATTAATATTCAAATTCCTTGCCTCTATTTACCCCCCCTATAATATTATATTATAATAGAGCTAGAGGTAGGTATAAGGTTAGGATACTAATAGTAATTAATATAGGAGAAAGGGGGCTAGCATAGAGCTACTACTACCTAAATATAGGAATTAGATAGTTTAATATCTAAAGCAGTAAGAATAACCTAATAATAGATTAGATCTAATTTAAATACCTAGATAACATGAAATTTTATAATAAAATTACAAGCCTTATCCCTAGTAATAAAGTTACCTAGGTATAGCGTATTACTAAAGCTATTACTAAATAGGTAGCAGACTATACCTAAGCTAAAGTAAGGATAATAAACTATAATAATAGTAATATCTATACTACTAAAAAAGCCCTTAAATAAGCCCTTAAAGAGGCTATTAAAGAAGAAGCTAAGGAGAGTAATAACCTAACCTAGGCTAGTATTACTACTAGCCTAGCCTCTAAATAACTAAATACCTTACCTCCCTCTCTCTAGATCCCTAGTAAGTAAGACTAGAAGGTACTTATTAAAGAGAATACTATCTAGGAATTACTCTAGTCTAGAAGTATAGAAAATATAGTAATAGTAGCTAGGAGACTCCCTAGTAAAGACACTATTATTACCTTTAAAGGAAATACTACCTAATATAAATAAGACTAAAAATAGATTACTAATATATTTAGACTAGAAGTAACCCTTTACTAATATATACTTAGCGTTATTATTAAGGGGTTCCTAACTAAATATACTTTTATTAAAAACTTAGTAATAGAAATTAGAAAAGCTAATAAGATAAATATAGTTAAGGTAATAGTAAGGTAACCCTATAGTAAAGGCACCTAAAGGACTACCTTAATACTAGGCCTAGCTAAAGTTAAAGATACTAATAAGATATACTATAATAATATAGTCTTTAAAGTAAAGCTATTCTAAACTAAACTATATAATAAGACCCTATAGCCCTAATAATATTATAACTATTTCTAAATAAGCTATATTACTAAGTTTTATAAGGTAGCTCTAAGGTATAGTAAGTATAGCGCTAGCTATTATAAGAATAGGGAATCCTCCTACCTAATAAAAAATAAATAAGTAAAAGAAAACTATATCCTATACTCTAGACTATACCTAGCTTAGTTAAGAGACTACCCTATCCTAAAAAAGAAGTAAAATACTACTAAAGTAAAATATCTTAAATAACCTTCTTACTTTACTACTTACTCCCTAAGTAAAAGCCTAACCCCTCCCTATAAGAGACTTAGTATAGCCTTAGAACCTATTATTATAGCTACTAGAAAAAGAGAATATCCTATAAATATAGAATATAGCACTAAATAACTAAGATTAGGAAGTATTAGGTAGTATATAAAGTAACTTAGAGCTAGAATAAAACTAGTTTAAGATAGTAGTAACTAATAACCCCCCTAATTAATATAATAATACTATAGGTTCTTTTCTAGAATATAAATAAGAAAAATAAACTAATATATATAGCGCTTTACTACTAGACTAATATAGATATAATTATAATCTAAGAATAGGAATATATAAAAAACCTATAGCCCCTAGCACTAGGCCTAGCCTAGTTCTAACTTATACACTATAATAAATATAATATAGTATATATAAATAAGAAATATAGTATAGGATTATAGTTAGCTTAAGGAGAAACTAACTAGTTACTAGTAAAACTATAAGGAGTTAATATTTACTCCCTTTATTTAAAGGGTTATAGTAGTAACTAGAATACCCTTATTTATATAATTAACTTAGAGAAGCCTTATAACTAAAGTATATTTATTAGTAACTTTAACTAAAAGCACTCCCTCTAGGATAAGCTAGATAGGATAACTAATAAAGTAAACAAACTACTAGAGTTTATAAGCTAGTAAAGGCTTAGACTTATTATACCTTAAGGTAAACCTATAAGATAGTATAAAGATAATAAGGATAGCACTATTAACCTAGTATAAGCTACGCTAGATATTAGAGTTTACTATAATAGCATAGAAAACCTTACTAAATCTAACTATATTCTATAGCTAATTAGTATCTTAAATAAGCAATAAGAAGCTACCCCCTAAGCCCTTAGATATATATAGGGAGCTCTAAATAGACTATATATAAAGGTAAAGGCTATAATTTAACTCTAACTTAAAAATACACTAGACCTTTATAATAAAGAGGGAATTAATAATTATATAACCTAGCTTATTATAAACTTATAGTAAATTATAAATAAGGTAGCCTTAAAGAAGCCCTAGGGACTACCTAGCCTAGAGGTATAGTAATTAAGAAGAGTATAAGAGTTAGTTAGTAAAGTAAGGTAAGCTAAGAGATAGTAAAGATATAGAAGGACTAATATAAACTAGTAAGCCTATACTAAGGTAAATAAGGATTAAGAATATATTATTAGAGAAGAAAGGAGAAATATATAAAGAGATACCCTATAGAAGGCTAATATATAGGAGAAAGATAGAGAAGTCTAGAGGCTAGAAAGATAGGCCTAGCTTTAAAGCTAAGCCCCCCTAGAGCTCCCTAGACTCCCTAAGCTAAAAAGAAGCAAAAATAACCCTAACCTAGCTACTATATATAATAATAAAGCTAGTATACTAGCATAAAGATTCTTCCTTAAACCTATAATAAACTTCTCCTATATCCTAGACCTTACTTTCCTAGAACTTAAAAATATATTATTTCTAGATAAAGAATAATTTAAATAAGATAAGATTATAAAAGTCCTATTAAATATAGCTAATTAGAAAGCGCTAGGGGATAATAAACTCCTAGCAGGCCTTATTAAAGCCTATAAAGACCTAGCTAAAGACACTATAGCTTAGCTCTTAAATATAGTCCTAGAAATAGGCTACTTTCTAGCTTACTTCTAAACTATAAGAGTAGTAGTAATTAGAAAACCAGGTAAAATAACTAAGAAAATAAGAAAAGCTAATATATAAAAACCTATATTACTACTTAATATAGTTAGAAAAATTATAGAAGTAGTAATTATAATATAGCTTATAGCCTTTACTAAGGCTAAAGGACTACTCCCTAAACTATAGATAGGTAATAAGGTAAATAGATTAATAAAGACTATAATAAGAGTTCTTATAGAGTATATTAGAGAGGCCTAGGGAAGGGGTAGTATTACCTTACTAGTATAAATAAATATATTAGTAGTATTTAATAGAGTTAGCTACTTATACCTAATATACTTACTTATTAAGATAGGAGTCCTATAATAGCTAATTATAGTAATTTAAAGCTTCCTTATAAATAAAATAAGCTAGCTTAGCTTCAATATAGAAATCTCTAGATTATTTATAATTAAGGCTAGTACCCTATAAGGCTTATCTCTCTTACTAATTCTCTTCTTACTTTACTTAGTAAAGCTTTATATTTATCTCTAAGCTATACTAAGTATAGTAGCTATAGGATTTATAAATAATATAAATATAGTAGTATTTAATAAAACCACTGCCTAGACCTAGAGAAGACTTAAAGCTATATAGAAAATCTATAAGGAATAGGTAAAGTAAGTAAAAGTTAAGTTTAACCTAGCTAAAACTAAACTTATATACTTTAGTAAGTCTTATAAACTACCCTAGACTAGGGTTTAACTTAGTATAGAGAAGATAGTGCTTATAGAATTATATAGATTCCTTAGAGTATAGGTTAATAGAAAACTTAACTAAAGTACCTATAAAAATATCCTTAAAGGTAAATTTACTTAGTAGTAACTTATACTATCCTTACTAGTAGTATTAGTATAAAGCTATAGCTTTAGGGATACTAGGCTTCTATATATATAGGTAGTCTAACCTATTCTTACCTATAAAGTAAGTGCTTATTATACCCTTACTAAGAAGGGAGAAAAGCTAAGAGAAGTAGTAAAAAGCTTTATAGTAAACTAATTAGCTTACCTCTAGATTATTATAGGGGCATTTAAAGCTACTCCTATTATATAACTAGAAGTTAAGACTTATATCCCCCCCCTTAATTTATACCTAAATAATATAAAATAGAAGTTTAAGGATAGGATTATAAATAATAGAATTATAGAGAAAATCTAAACTATAGCTAAGTTAGTAATAATAGTATTACACTATAGGAGAAGACCCCCCCTAGTGAATAATAAGCTAAATATAGACTTATATAAGGAATAGAAATATTACTAGGAAAACTAGTATAATAAAGAAAGGCTAGCCTAGAGTAAATATATTAGAGAACTAACTAAAGACTACCCCCTTACCTATAACCTAAAGAAAATCTAAAAGTTCTATATAAGGCTAGATAAATATATCTTATTAATAATAATCTAATTATATATAGGGAAGATAGGCCTTAATAAATTCCTATTTTATAGGAATATCCCTAGGGTGGTTTTGCCTCTATATAGCTATAGCTAGGTAGTAAAGGACTAATACTATATATTAGTTAACTATAGTAATTATAACTATAGATAGCCCTAACAGAGATAGCCTATAAATACGCGGGAAGCAAGGCTAGCCCTAAATAACCCCCTAAAAGCAAGATTCCTAGCTAGATAGTTCCTAGGTATAGGAAGACTTTAATACTACTTATTAGTATAAAAGCTAGCTATTAACTAACTTAGAAGATTAGAGGATTCAGGCTAATTCTAGAGATAGATAGAAAACCACTTAAATATAGATATAAGTTAGGAGATAGACTAGTTTGACAGGCGAAAACAACCACCCGAAAACGACGGATTTGACGATGATGACAAAGCTGACGAAACCGACGAAAATGACGATATTGACGATGTTAATGATTTCGATGACTTCGATGACGGAACCTAGATATCGGGATCTAGGTCTGCGATATTTGCGATCCATCGCGAGGATCTAAGCCGAAAAAGAGGGTAATCTATCTATGTCAAATTCCTTGTCCTTGTATTATAACAGCGAAGGTTTGCGATCCACGCCTAGGATCCAAGCTAGAGCTCTCTTTTATTAATATTAGGTCATATCTAATTAATTAATCAATCTAAGCTAAAGGCATCGAAAGGAGAGTTGATTTTCTATGAAAAGGGAGGGAATCTAGGGCTTTTATCTAGCTAGAAGGTTACATAACTAGGGATTCAATATAGCTAGATTAATCTGATGATGCTAAGGTCTAGAGGCTTAAGGTCTTGTGAGAGAGGCCTCTAGAGGTCACAATCCTAGCCACATAATACCTCCCTAACTGTTTTCCCTTTTCTAGTCCCTAGGAAAGGGAAAACAGTAACTAAAAAAAAAATAAAGAGGGAAAATAGTAAAATTATAAGATAAAAAAAAATTCGTGATTTTTAGGCCCCCCCCCTATCTATTAATTAATCAAAGGGGTTATTAAAGACTTTGTTAATAGTATAATTAATTAAATTATAATAGAAGACCTTCTATTAGTTAGATTCCTCTTTAATTATTAAAGGAATTATTAGTTAGAGGGATCTTTAACAGTTAAAGACCTTATTAGAAGACCTTCTAATAGTCAGATTCCTCTTCAAATATTAGAGGAATTATTAGTTAGAGGGATCTTTAAAGGTTGGAGGGGTTGTTAGTAGTTAAAGACCTTGTTAGAAGACCTTCTATTAGTTAGATTCCTCTTTAAATATTAGAGGAATCGTTAGTTAGAGGGATCTTTAAAGGTTAGAGGCCTTATTAGACAGTCTAATTAATTAATCTAACAATAGAAAACCTTGTTAATATTAGAGGCCTCGTTAGAAGACCTTCTGTACATTAGATTCCTCGTTAATTGTCAGAGAAATCGTCAGTTAGAGCGGTCTTTAACAGTTAGAAGCCTTGTCAGCGGTTAGAGACCTTATTAGAAGACCTTCTGTACATTAGATTCCTTGTCAATCGTTAGAGAAATCGTTAGTTAGAGCGGTCTTTAATGGTTAGAGGTCTTGTCAGATAGTTAGATTAATTAATCCATAATAAGGGACCTTATTAATTGGCAGAGACCTTATTAGAAGACCTTCTATATATTAGATTCCTCTTTAATCATTAGAGGAATTATTAGTTAGAGGGGTCTTTAAAGGTCGGAGGTCTTGCTAGACAGTCTGATTAATTAATGCGTGTGAAGGGTCTTTGTTAATAGTTAGAGACCTCTTTAGAAGACCTTCTAACATTAGATTCCTCTTTAAAAGTCAGAGGAATTATTAGTCAGAGGGATCTTTAATGGTCAGAGGTCTTGTTAGACAGTTAGATTAATCAATCTTTATAAAGGGTCCTTATCAGCATTAGAGGCCTTATTAGACAGTCAGATTAATTAATCCGTGACGAGGGACCTTGTCAATTGGCAGAGACCTCGTTAGAAGACCTTCTAATAGTCAGATTCCTCTTTAAAGGTCAGAGGAATCGTTAATCAAGGAGGTCTTTAAAGGTCGGAGGCCTTATCAGACAGCCTAATCAATTAGTCTAACAACGGAAGACCTAGCTAACGAAGGTCAGGTCAAAGGTCTGATCATAGAAGACCCGATTTATTGAAGGTTGAATTCGAAGGTCTAGCTGCTTGCCTCCCTAACGGATAGCTAAGCAAAAACTAGGGTATTAAATCAATTTAAGCTAGCTAGCGAGCTAGGGCAGGTTAGGAGGTTAAAAATCAGGAAAAGAAGGTTAAAAATCAGAAGAAAAGGTTAAAGCTAGAAATAAAGGTTAAAAGGTTAAAAGGTTAAAAAAGGTTAAAGAGGTTAGAAGGTTAGAAAGGAAGGGTTTAACCTAGCTAACCTAGGTTAAGGGGAAAAAGGTTGTAACGGTCGCGATTAATTGACCTAACTATCTGACGATTTTAATGATAGTTAGACTAGTTAGATAACCTAGGTTAATTAATTAGAAGGAAGGGATTTAATCTAGCAACCTAGATTAAAGGGAAAAGAGGTAAAAAGCTGCTAATGATTATAATAATTATATAAAGGGATAACCAAAGGGGATAATAATAAGAGAGGCAATATTAGGAGAGGGTTATTATTAGATTTAACTGCAGGAGGTCTAATAGGACTATTCCCCGTTTCTCCACTATTTTTTAACGGGCGAAAACAACCACCCAAAAACGATGGATTTGATAATGATGACAAAGCTAACGAAACTGATAAAAATAATGATATTAACGATGTTAATGATTTTGATAACTTTAATAACGGAACCTAGATATTAGGATCTAGGTCTGCGATATTTGCAATCCATTGCAAGGATCCAAGCCAAAAAAGAGGGTAATCTATCTATGTTAAATTCCTTGTCCTTGTATCATAATACGAAGGTTTGCGATCCACGCCTGGGATCCAAGCTAGAGCTCTCTTTTATTAATATTAGGTTATATCTAATTAATTGATTAATCTAAGCCAAAGGCATTGAAAGGAGAGTTGATTTTCTATGAAAAGGGAGGGAATCTAGGGCTTTTATCTAGCTAGGAGGTCACATGACTAGGGATCCGATATGGCTAGATTGATCCGACAATGCTAAGGTCTAGAGGCTCGAGGTCTTGTGAGAGAGGCCTCCAGAGGTCACAATCCTAGCCACACACTAGGTAATATAGGAGCACTAGTAAGTTAGAAGCAAACCTAATATTATAGTTATAATAAAGAATATTTATATCTAGAATAGTTATTAGATTAATTTTAACTAAAAACTCTAGGTATTATAAGTCTAACTAGCCTACTACTACCCTTACTCTAAACTAAAAACTAGCTACTATATTACTTCTTTTCTAGGATAGGGATAGTATCCTTTACTACCTTTATATAATTCTTTATAAGGATAGTAGTAAGTAAGAGATAGTTTATCTTTACTATATATATATTAAGGCACTAAAGCTAATAAATAAGCTTAGAATACTATTCCTTAGAGAAACTAGCCTAGTCTAGGCTTACTATAAAGGCACTTTACTTCTTCTTAGCCTAATTACTAGTATAGAGTTTCTTAACCTAGTCTTAGAAGCTATCTAGGACTTAGAATAAAAGATATTAGCACTAGAACTAAGCTACTACTAAGCTAGATTAGAAGCACTTATATTACCCCTAGTAGCTATAGAAGCCTAAGTCTTAACTAACTACTAGTGCTTACTTTACTAGCTAGTTAAGTTTAGCTACTAGGTAGGTTAGCTATAGACCTAAGCTAAAAAAGAGGTAATTATTATCTTATTATATTAATAATTCTATACCTAATAGTTAAAATATATATTAGTAACTACCCTTACTTAGTAAATTAGCCTTACTACTAAGCTAGAATAGGACTAACTTACTAATAATAATATAGCACTAATACCTAGGCTTTAAAACTAAATAGAACTTATAGGAGATATACTAGATATCTTTTAGATTACTAAGCTAGTATAAATTAGTAGTAGGATAGGCCTAGAATAAAAGTAAATATAACTTATAAAGAGATCTTTATCCTTAACTTACTTATATTACTTAGTAGTTATAAACTTCTTTAGAAAGCCCTTATACTCTATAGATTCCTAGGCAGGTTAAAGCTAGAAATATAGCAATATTAGAATACTTATAGGTTTTATTAATATTATACTAGGTTTCTTTCTAATTTATAATAAACATTAGTAATTAACCTAAATCTAGCTTAGAATAGCCCTAAATAGTCTAGAAAAAGAGAAGAACCTATAAGAAGTTTAATATAAAAAGAGGAAAAAGACTAAGTCCCTAGGGGGAGAGAAGCTTTCTTTTATACTTAATAAGAGAAAGGGGGGGATAAATTAAATAACTTACTTAAAAAATAAAGCATAATAGGCTTAATAAATCTAATAATATATAACTAGCCTTAGAATAGGACTATTCTAGTCCTAGGTTAAAGCTACCCTCCCCTTATAGTAACTAGGCAAAACTAGGTGCTTATACTTTATTAGACTAATAAGGTAAGGCTAGGCTAGAGTTAGCTAAAAAGTAAGGCTATAGAAGAGTTAGTATAAGAGTAAATAAGAAGTAAATTAATATTATAAACTTAGATTTACCTTACCTTAAGTAAAAGTAAAGAGACTTAGGATAAACACACTACTAAGCTAGAATAGGGTCTAGAGGGCCTAGGAATACTTATTCTATATATTTCCCTTTCCCCTTTTTCTTTTCTATAGGATAAGGCTAGTATAAGCTAGTAATAAATACTTATAATAGGTTACTTATTAAGTAGTGTAGGCTTGCTATAAGGCTAGCGCTAGCCTAAATATAGATATAAGAGGGTTTTTCTCCCTAGGTTAGGGTTTTCCCTTTTAACTTAGTAGCAGGAGTACTAGTAATAGCCATCTATAGAACTAACTAGCGTAAATAATATACACTATAGAATAGCTATAAAATTTATATATAAAAGAATAGAGAGTATATTATCTTAGGTATTTCTATAGACCTTTATTATATAGAAAATACTTAAAATTAAGGTATTTCTCTTAGTATAAATAAGAATATAGAAGACTATATAGTATTAAATATAATACTTAATCCCCTTAATAAGATTAATATTAACTAATTTCTTATATAGAAAATAGAAGATTAGTGTATATAAGAGCTATAGTTACTTAGGTTTTATAATTAAGAGATTAAAGATTATATATATTTATATATATTATTCTATCTAGTATTATAAAAGCGAATTTAAAATTATTAAGAAAGTAGCTAGTAACTAATTCTTTAACTTAGTCTAATTTCTTATAAAGGACTTTATAAATTTATATAACTTCTTTAATAAAACTATAACCTATTATAAAACTATAACCTTAATAGTAACCTAATTTCTTAAGGCCTTTAAGAATAACTTTAATAGTTCTAAAGTAAAGAGATTAAAAGTATCTAGGCTTATTTTATATAACTTTTCTTAGCTAGATATTATATTTAAAAATTTCTTATATAATAAGCTAGATAATCTGATTAGTCAGGGGTCAATTAGTCAATTAGTGACGCAGAACCCACCTGGCGATTGTAACGAATTGAATTGGAGACAAGTGAGGATAAGTTATGTTTAGCGGGAGAGTTTAAGTTTACCTTAGAGCTTTAAAGCATAAGTAGTAAGCTATAAGATAGAAAAGATATAGAGAGATAGAAAAAACATAGTTATAAAGAAAGGGGGAATTATATTAATTTATATTATAAGCAAAACTTAAACGAATTTAAGTTTAACTATAGTTATAAATTATAACTATATCTTACACTAATATAGCTATAAAGTTTATTATAAACTTTGCTCTAACCTTATAGCCCTTTGTATTTATAACCTTAGAGCTTATTTATTACTATAGCTATAAGAATTTAGTTATTAATTATTTTACTAGCTAGGTATTGCTAGTAATAATTATGTGTTGTAATAAATTAGATGCATTGGCGATAACCAATAATACTAAAACAAATTATAAAAATCAATAAGCTAGATAATTCTCTTTTATATTAGTATGCTTTTCTATATTAGTATACTCTTCTATAGTAGTACGCTCTTTTATAGTAATATGCTTTTTTATAGTAGTATACTTTTTTATAGTAGTATGCTCTTTTATAGTAGTATACTCTTTTATAGTAGTACACTCTTTTATAGTAGTATGCTCTTTTATATTAGTATACCCTTTTTCCTTAGGTATAAATTATTATTTATATTAAGACTGCTTATTTATATAAGTATTAAGATCTAGGCTTTTGGATTTGCTTTGTTTAGTTAGCCTTATTAGTAATGGGCTAAGGGAGGAGCTTTGCGATAGTTCTCTTGTACAAGAGGGTGACTTATTAGATAATGATAAATCCTTTGGAGAATACTTCGTACGTTTTATTATTATAAGACTTTTTTCTTCCTTAATATTTTCTTCCTTTATCTAGTCTTCCTTTATAATCTAAAAATTCAGAAAAATAAGAATATAACTGTCTTAAATCTCCTAATTATATAAATTTTTTTTCCTAAAGAGATTAATAACTATATAATTTAATCTAATATGTAATTAAGGGAGCTAATAGAAGCTAGATACCTTAGAGTAAGCTTTTCTAAGCTTATAGGGAATCCTTTTATTAAACTACTTTAAAAAGCTTAGTTATATAAACTTATATAGTTAGTTAGCTTTAGTTACTAGCACTAAATTAGCTTTACTAAGGTCTTTTTCCTATAAAAGAGATTAGAGCTTTATTAGCTCTAGATAAAATTAGCTTAAATACTATAGTTAGAAGTCTTATATAAACTAAGCTTAATAACTAATTTTAGGATAAAAAAGCCTTTATTAAAATAACTATATAAAAGCAATAGAATTAACTAAATATAAAGCCCTTAGGGATGCTTATATAGATCCTTAGAGGTAAAAGCTTAGGTAGCTTATATAGCCTCTTATGCTTTTATTTAGAAATATTTAGGAAAATTTAATATATAATCTCTCTTACTTTATGCTATAGGAATTATCTATAATAATATTAATTAAGATAGTATATAAGAAGTTAGTATTTTATTATCTAAATTAATAATAATTAATTAAGGCTAATATAAGCTATAAAACTAATAGAAAGCAGTATTTAGATTAGCTTTCTAAATCTCTTTATATATATATAATACCTTTAGGTATTATTTTTACTACTAATAATTTAAGTAGCTAGGTATTATATAAGAATATAAAGAAAAAGAATAAAGAAAGAAAGAAAGAAAAGAGAAAGAAAAGGAAAAAAAAAGGAATAAAGAGGGATTTAATATAAGTTTTAGTTATATATATATAAGTATTCTTAGGCTAAATATAATTCTATAATTCTAATAATAAGGGTTACTCTTACCCTATATAAATAGATCTATACTTACTAGCTATAAGTTAAGATATATAGTTATAAATTATATAGCCTAAGCTAATAGGTAGCAAATAGTTATATACTATAAGGAAAAAAAACCTATAGCTAAAAGCTATAATTCTAAATTTTTCCTTTCTTAATTTTTATAATAATAATAATAATAATAATAATAATAGTATATATATATAGAATCCCTTTATTCTTATACTATATACTAATAATCTTCTTTTCTAGTTAATATACCTTCTTTATATATATTATAACTATTTTAATTACTTATATTTAATTTTAGTATAGACTATAGTAATAGTAATAGTAATATAGTAGCCTTACTACCCTAAACCTACCTATATATATAGCTTTAATACCTTTTATAATATATAACTAAAACCTTTTCTAGGGTCTTATATATAGTATTCCTAGTATACCTTAGCTACTTTTAGCTTATATAAGTAGGAATAGTCTTAGCTTATATATTTATTTATAAGAGTAATATACTATTCTTCCTTTACCTAGCTATAATATATAATTTCTTTAAGATTAAGTCTAACTAAAGTAAATTAAAAGTAAGTAGCCTTTATATATAAATACCTTCTTAATTTAATTAAGAGGTAGGCTATATATAAATCCTTATAATTACTATATATAATAAATAGTATAAAATAAAGATAATCTTACTATACTATTCTGTCACGGCTTGTTCGTAGGGTTGAATGAACGAAGTAATGGCTGAGATTCTCGCAGTCACTACTAGGAAAATGCATTGGCTATAACCAATGATACTAAAAAAATTATAAAAATCAATAATATATGTAGTCTGTAATAAATACCCCGCTCTATAAGCACGTAGCTATCTCGTAGCTAGCTAGCCTCTTTATTATCCACGCGGCCTAAAGGTTCTCTAAAAATCCGCTCTAATAAACATCCTATCTCTAACCTTTGCGCTCCTAATATAATACTCCCCTAACATATGATTAACCTTAATTATAAAATAAGCTACTTGCTTAGGGCATAGTTACTATAATAAAGCTTATAAAGAAAAATAAGATAAGGTACCTTATAACTAGATATATAGGTAAATAAAATAATAATAATAATACTACTAATTATAAATAACCCCCCCTATTATAGGTAATAGTATCTAAATAATAGCCTATATATAGCTTTAATATAGCAAAATAAATATTATAACCTATTACATAGCTAGACTAAAAAAAATAGATAACTTATATTAATTTTTATAATTAGTTTAAATAAATAGGGTACCTAATACTATAGTTCTAGATAATCTAACTAGAGGGCTTATATTATAGTTGCTATAAGTTTGTAGCTATTAGGTATGCGTATAAGTAGCAGAGCTAATAGTTATTATTATAATTTACGGATTACTTATATATAGTGCGTTAAATCACTTAAGGGGTCTATAGTTAATATAAAAAAGACTAATTTTTCCCCTTTTTTATACACTTTCTTTCTCCTATAATAATCCTTAACCTTATAAGTTACCCTTACTAGCTAAGTAATAGCTTTCTTACTACTATTATACTATAGTTACTAACCTTTTTTAGTCTTTAAATATTATTATTATTTATTACTATTTATCTTAGTTTTTTATCTTATTCTTAGTTATTAGTTTATTTACTTTTAGTTATAATTTATATCTAGTCTATTATAGCTAACTTATAGCTAGTTTACTATATTTAATACTTATATAGAAACTTCTTCTTTATTAATAGCTTCTAAAGGTTAAGCTATTAAGAAATCTTCTTTAAAGTTTTCTAAGAAGTTATTCCCTTAGAAATAAACTATTTCTAAAATTTTAATATAAGTTTATTATATCTTTATAGTATCTTTATTACTAACTTACTACTAGTAGTATAATAAGTAAGAAAATTCTATATATATAGTGCTTTTAGTAAGTAGTAATATAGAATATCCTACTAAAAAATAGCACTTATAATATTCTAGGATATTTTATTAATAATAAGACCTTTCTTATAGAATATAAAGAATTTATAAGTATAACTTCTTTACTTACTTACTACTTCTTTATTACTAATATTTTAATAAGCTACTTAATAAAATATACTTATTACTTCTAAAATAATAAAAACTACCTTATAGTATATCTTTCTTATTTAGAATTTACTTACTTATTACTAATATACTACTAGTATTTAGCTTAAATTATATAGCTTTATAATAGGCTATTTAAACTTATTAAAGCTACTCTAAAAAGTAGCTACTACTATTAGAATAAAGTAAGTATAATTTTACTACCTAGATACTAGATTACTACTAACTTACTAGTAGTTTATTATAAAAGTAAAGAAAAAGCTATAAAATACTATTCTATTCTATTAAAATTCTAATAAGTATAGATATATTTACTATACTTAAATAACTACTAATATTACTTATAAAGTAAAGAGTAATAAGTATATTATAATAGCACTACTAAGTAATACTATAAACCTTAAGATATAGATTAATATTTTAAATAGTCTTTGCTTTATAGCCTAGAATATCCTAATAGTAAGCTTTCTTAATATATATAGCTAATACCTAACTAACTTACTAGTAGTTTATACTTTATATTACTAACTTACTTAATTATATTAGTTTTATTAAGCTTTCTAGTAAACTTTAGGTTTATATATATAAAGAGAGGGATTCTAATAATAAAGATACTCCTAAGGCCTTTACCTTTATAGTTACTATAGCTATTACTATTACTAAGAAACTAGTAGTCTTAGTAACTAACTTTATTATAAAGAGATAAGTACTTAGTAGCTATATAATAGATTATTTAAGTTATTTAAGTAAATTAACTTTATTTTCTAATATCTTATTATATTAACTTATAAATTATAACTATTTTATATTAACTTTACTACTTAACTATTACTTATAGTTATTAATAATTTCTTTAGTGCTTAAATCCCTTTTTAATACCTAAGAATTCTCTAAAGTATTATAGCTTTTCTATTTAACTAGATATTTATAATACCTTTTATTATAGTAATATAAAATAATTCTCTTAACTTTAAACTCTTATCTATTATCTTTAATATTATCCTATAGTAAGGATATATCTTTTATATTAGTTAAGTCCCCTTTAAAAGGCTTAAGACTAGTAATATTAAATATATTATATAATTAAGTCCTAGGTAGTAACTTTAATTAATATACTAATTTATAACTCCTAATTGCCTTTTTAATCTTATAGGGGCCTAGATACTTTATAGCTAGCTTCCTACTAGGTTATCTTAAATTAATATTCTTTATTAATAGCAAAATATAATTACTAACTTTAAACCTTATTAGAGTTCTTTTCTAGTTATAATATTTCTTATACTAAGTCTATAAGTTACTGTCAGGAGCGCAGAGGTTAGAGACAGGACGTTTATTAAAGCGAATCTTTAGAGGACCTTTAGGCCGCGTAGATAATAAAGAGGC
Organism: Epichloe coenophiala; assembly: GCA_018801565.1. Classification (NCBI taxonomy): domain Eukaryota; kingdom Fungi; phylum Ascomycota; class Sordariomycetes; order Hypocreales; family Clavicipitaceae; genus Epichloe; species Epichloe coenophiala. Next base: position 53,896 of record JAFEMN010000103.1, on the reverse strand, counting down.
TAGCTAGCTATAAGATAGCTATATGCTTATAAAGTAAGGTATTCCTTAAAGACTATATATATTATTAGTGCTAGGTTAGAGATTAAAACCTTTATATACCTATCCCTAGCTAGTATCTTCCTAGTAGTAACTATAAGAATCTTAGCTATTACTTTATTTATTTAACCCTATACTTAAGCTATAATAAATTAATCTCTTTAAAACCCTTTTAAGAATATAAACTATTAGCTAGATTATTATATAGCTAATACTCTAAAGATTTATATAAAATATATTAGTACCTTATAATAATAAAGCTATAAATAATTAGGAAGGTAAAGAACCCCTATAATCTAGAACTATAAATAATAATAAGGTATAGCAAATACTACCTAATCCTAATCTAGGTAAAGGTATAGATAATATAAATAACCTAGATAGAGTATTATAGAGATACTATAAGGTTATATAAGCTAAGCTATATTACCTTTAGAAAATATAGGAGATTTTATAAATAAAGGTATAGATTAGAGAGCTTAAGGCAAATCTAGGATTAGCTAGACCTCCTTTAGGACCTATAATTACTCCTTAAACTTTAGCTATAGTTTTACTAGTAGTCTATAGTAACTTTATAGTAATTATATAGTAAAATAGTCTTATTAAGATATAGATAAAAATACCTATATATAAAGGGGATATATATAAGAACCTATAGAATTTCCTAGTAAATTTAGATATATTATTTAAATTAAACTACTATACCTTTAAGGATAATACTACTAAGGTAGTGTATATAAGTAGCTACCTAGCTAATAATATAAAGTAATAATAAATATATTATATAGCTATAGATAGGTATATTGATTACTTATTATTTATATAGGTAAGTTTTCTAGAATAGCTAAAAACTAGAATAATAAATAAGGGTATAAGATACTTAGAAGCAATAAGAATACTACTAAATCTTAGGTAAAAGAGTAACTAATTATTTTAAGCCTTTATAAGAGCTTAGACTAAGGTAAAAGCTAAGTTACCTAAAGTAATCCTAATATATCTATAAATTACTATTTTTCTAAATAGCTTAAATAATACTATAAAAAAGTAGATAATTAGCTAAGAGATTTTAATAACTTAAAGCTAGTTATAAGGCTAGGGTAAGAAAGTAAAGGTTATAATAAGTTTAGGCTAAAGTAATTAAAAAAGTTAAGACCCTAAAAGAAAGAGATAATACTCTATATTACCTATAAATAAAGTATAGTAATAAAGCAAAGATTAAGCAAAAAAGCTATTTCTAGTGTGCTATAAATATAGAAAGCCTAGATATACTATACTAGTTTATTAGGCACTAGACTATTCTACCTATAAAAGCAATAGGTATATAACTAAGAGGTATAGTAAAAGTAGTAATAAAGCTATATTACCTAATATAATACTAGTTTAAATAGTATAGACCTAGGAATATAATCTTACTATAGAATACCCTATAGATAATAAAATAAGAATATAGGTATCTTTATAATAAGATAACTAGTGGTTAGCTATAAAAGCGCTATTTAATATAGGTATATAGTTCTTAATAATTTATCCTAAATTATTATTAAAAAAGGATTAGAAGAATATAATCTAATTCCACTAGGTACTAGAGAGTATAAGCTAAAAAGAGATTTTATATTAAGGGATCTTAAAAATATTAATAAAAGTAAAAAATAGTATAGGATTTATAAAAGTCTATTAAGTTAGCTACTATATTACTAATATAAGTAAAGGGATAATACTAGGTATAGATTAGACTAAAGAATATTTACCTATAATTATATATTAGGATTAGGGATTTTAGAGATATCTAGTAACTATAGAATACCTCTCCTTTATTTATAGTAAGTAATAAATATATAAAGAGAAAAAATAAGTAATGGTTTTATTACTATTTAGGGTAATAAAGATTAGCCTAAGTATTTTAAAAAATAAAAATTAGAAAGAAAAGGGTAAGGACTAATTAGAGAACCTAATAGTAATAAAAGTATAATTAAATAGTAAAGTAGCTATATAGTTACTAGAATACACTTACTAATAAAAAAAAAGTAAAGGTATTATAGTTATACTAATTTTAGAAAGTATAAGTAATAAATAAGCTATATTAAATTAAGGTATAAGCACTTAATGCCTTATACTAATAATTCTAAAGAAATATATAGAGTTTATAAATATTTTTTCTAAAGAGCTAGTAAGTAAGCTTTCTAAACTAGGGGGCTATACTTATATAATTAAATTAGAAGAAAGGAAAACACTACCTTAAGGGCCTATATATAATTTAGCTAAAAAGAAGCTATTAGTTCTTAAAGAGTACCTTATAAGTATATAGCTTAAAGGGTAGATTAGAAAATTAGTTAGCCTAGCTAAAGCCTTAATTTTATTTATTCTAAAGAAAGAAGGGAAATTAAGGCTTTATATAGATTATAGGGGCTTAAATAAGATTATAATTAAGGATAAGGCCCCTTTACCCCTTATTACTAAAATCCTTAATTAATTAGTAAGTATAGTTATTTTTATAGTTCTTAATCTAAAAGATATATACTACTAGCTATATATTTACTTAGGTAATAAGTAAAAGATAGCCTTTTATTATTACTATAGCCACTTTAAATATCTTATAATACTATTTAGACTACTTAATATACTAGTAACCTTTTAGGAGTATATTAATAATACTCTTAAAGGACTTATTAATAAGACCTATATTATTTACCTAGATAATACACTAATATATAGTAGTATAGTTAAGGAGTATATAAAATATATTAAATAAATTCTATATAGGCTTAGGAATATAAGTCTTTTTATTAACCTTAAGAAGTATTAATTTTTAGTTAAGGAAGTTAAATTCTTAGGCTTTAAGATATTAGTAAAAGGTATTATAATAAACCTAGTAAGAGTTAAGGTAATTATAACCTAGCTAATACTATATAGTATCTTTAATATTTAGTTATTCCTTAGTTTTACTAGATTTTATTACTATTTTATTAAATAGTATAGTAAAGTTATTATTTTATTAATAGATTACCTTAGAGGATAGTAACTAGTAATATTTAACCTAGAACTCTATAAGTTAGTAGTATTTAGAGAACTTTAATAAAAATTTTAAAAAGCGCTAATTTTAGTGTATTTTAACTTACTTATATATCTTAGAGTAAAGATAAATATATCTAGATATATAATTAGGGCTATACTTATAATATATATGCTAGGTTACTAGCACCTAGTTATATTTATATTAAGAAAGATAACTAATACTAAATTATACTATTTAACACTTAATAGTAAATTATTAGCTATCTAAAAGGCTTTTTACATATAGAGATACTACCTTACTTATTTAGCTTATATAATTAAGGTTATTATAGACTATTTAAACCATAAGTACCTAGCTATAAAGCCTAAGCTTACTAGTAAGTAAGTAAATATACTTAATAAGCTTTATTCTTTTAACTTTAAGATTATATATTATATAAGGAAATTAAATCCTACTAACTTACTTTTAAGAAGACTAGATTTTATAAGTAAGGTAAGGAAAGCAAAAGTAGTAACTATATAACTTCCTACCTTTTTATCTAAATTTATAAATACTAAGTAATAAAAACACCCTAGTAATACTATTAGTACTATAGGTTCTATAAAAACATTACTTAGTGTAACTAATAGTTAGTTATAATAATACTATAATAATACTATAATAATACTGCTAATATCTAGGGTTTTAAAAAATTATAACTTAACTATATTCCTAAAGAACCTAATAATCTAGATAATCTTAGAAGAGTTATATTAGTAAGGTTATTTTATACTTTTAATACTTTTATTAATAAGTAATAAGCTAGCTATAGTAATATTACTAGTACCTAGTGTATATTTAGTTTATTACTTAGTTATTTTAATTTTCCTATTAGACTAGCTACTACTATTAGAGGTAAACTAGTATAGGTTATTACTAGTAAGTAGCAAGAGTACCCCTTAAAAACATTACTTATCTATATACTTATAAGACTAAAAGTATTTATTAAACTAATTACTTATAGAGATATTATAGCTAGGATCTAATTTATTTAGAGAACCTTTTCTAAGTTTATCTCTAACTTTCTAGAAAAGAGCTTAGAATTAAAACCCCTAATTTAAGTCTTATTATATAAAGTATAGTAAGGGAATAACTTTACTATAGGTTAATTAAAGTTACTTAAAAGTAGTAATTTAGTAGTATCCTAAATATAGTTTATTAAACCCTCTAAGCTATTAATGTTTAAGAATTATATTTTTATCCCTTTAGGAATAAGAAAAGAAATTTTATTACTAACTTATAATAACCTTACTACTAGGTATTAGGGAGTATGTTAGGAGCGCAGAGGTTAGAGACAGGACGTTCATTAGAGCGGATCTTCAGAGGACCTTCAGGCCGCGTGAATAACAAAGAGGCTAGCTAGCTATAAGATAGCTATATACTTATAGAGCAAGGTATTCCTTAAAGACTATATATATTATTAATACTAGGTTAGAGATTAAAACCTTTATATACCTACCTCTAGCTAGTATCTTCCTAGTAGTAACTATAAGAATCTTAGCTATTACTTTATTTATTTAACCCTATATTTAAGTTATAATAAATTAATCTCTTTAAAACCCTTTTAGGGATATAAACTATTAGCTAGATTATTATATAGCTAACGCTTTAAAGATTTGTATAAAACACGCTAGTACCCTATAATAATAAAGCTATAGATAATTAGGAAGGCAAAGAACCCCTATAATCTAGAACTATAGATAATAATAAGGTATAGTAAACACTACCTAATCCTAATCTAGGTAAAGGTATAGATAATATAAATAACCTAGATAGAGTATTATAAAGATACTATAAGGTTATATAAGCTAAGCTATATTACCTTTAGAAGATATAGGAGATTCTATAAATAAAGGTATAGATTAGAGAGCTTAAGGCAAATCTAGGATTAGCTAGACCTTCTTTAGGACTTATAATTACCCCTTAAACTTTAGCTATGGTTTTACTAGTAGTCTATAGTAACTTAGTAGTAATTATATAGTAAAATAGTTTTATTAAGATATAGATAAAAATACCTATATATAAAGGGAATATATATAAGAACCTATAGAATTTCCTAGTAAATTTAGATATATTATTTAAATTAGACTACTATACCTTTAAGGATAATACTACTAAGGTAGTGTATATAGGTAACTACCTAGCTAATAATACAAAGCAATAATAAATACGTTATATAGGTATATAAATTACTTATTATTTATATAGGTAGGTTTTCTAGAATAGCTAAAAACTAGAATAATAGATAAGGGTGTAAGACACTTAGAAGCAATAAGAACACTGCTAAATCTTAGGTAAAAGAGTAACTAATTATTTTAAGCCTTTATAAGAGCTTAGACTAAGGTAAAAGCTAAGTTACTTAAAGTAATCCTAATATATTTATAAATTACTATTTTTCTAAATAGCTTAAATAATACTATAAGAAAGCAGATAATTAGCTAAGAGATTCTAATAACTTAGAGCTAGTTATAAGGCTAGGGTAAGAAAGTAAAGGTTATAATAAGTTTAGGCTAAAGTAATAAAAAAAGTTAAGACCCTAAAAAAAAGAGGTAATACTTTATATTACCTATAGATAAGGTATAGTAATAAAGCAAAGATTAAGCAAAAAAGCTATTTCTAGTGTGCTATAAATATAGAAAGCCTAGATATACTATACTAGTTTATTAGGCACTAGACTATTCTACCTATAAAAGCAATAGGTATATAACTAAGAGGTATAGTAAAAGTAGTAATAAAGCTATATTACCTAATATAATACTAGTTTAAATAGTATAGACCTAGGAATATAATCTTACTATAAAATACCCTATAGATAATAGAATAAGAATATAAGTATCTTTATAATAAAATAACTAGTAATTAGCTATAAAAGCGCTGTTTAATATAGGTATATAGTTCTTAATAATTTATTCTAAATTATTATTAAAAAAGGATTAGAAGAATATAATCTAATTAAACTAGGTACTAGAGAGTATAAGCTAGGAAGAGATTTTATATTAAGGGATCTTAAAAATATTAATAAAAGTAAAAGATAATATAGGACTTATAAAAGTCTATTAAGTTAGCTACTATATTACTAATATAGGTGAAGGGATAATACTAGGTATAGATTAAACTAAAGAATATTTACCTATAATTATATATTAGGATTAGGGATTTTAAAGATATTTAGTAACTATAGAATACCTCTTCTTTATTTATAGTAAGTAATAAATATATAAAGAGAAAAAATAAGTAGTAGTTTTATTACTATTTAGGGTAATAAAGATTAGAATAAGTATTCTAAAAAATAAAAATTAGAAAGAAAAGAGTAAGAACTAATTAAAGAACCTAGTAATAATAGAAGTATAATTAAATAGTAAAGTAGCTATATAGTTACTAAAATACACTTACTAGTAGTAAAAAAGTAAAGGTATTATAGTTATACTAATTTTAGAAAGCGTAAGTAATAAATAAGCTATATTAAATTAAGGTATAAGCACTTAATGCCTTATACTAATAATTCTAAAGGAATATATAGAGTTTATAAATGTTTTTTTTAAAGAGCTAGTAAGTAAGCTTCCTAAACTAGAGAGCTATACTTATATAATTAAATTAAAAGAAGGGAAAACACTACCTTAGGGGCCTATATATAATTTAGCTAAAAAGGAGCTATTAGTTCTTAAAGAGTACCTTATAAGTGTATAGCTTAAAGGGTAGATTAGAAGATTAGTTAGCCTAGCTAAAGCCCTAATTTTATTTATTCTAAAGAAAGGAGAGAAATTAAGGCTTTATATAGATTATAAGGGAGCGTTGCTATTCGGAGCTGTGTTTTCTTGCTAGTCAGCGCTGTACCCATAATATAATATAGCCATATCCCATATCCCACGCCCCGCCACTAAATTTGTGTGATACTCCCTAGCAAAAAAATAGTTAGCATTATAGGCCTACTATACCTTTAGGTAGCTATATTAGTAGCTACCTATTAATTCTCCTAGGCGTAACTAACCTCCCTCCTTTAATATTACTACTTTTATTAGTTATACTACTATATTTATTAATATTACTACTAAAGCATTAAATTCTATTATAAAAATGTCTAATCTTATGCAGTATATTTAATTTTATAATAATTTTATAATAATTTTATTATTCTATATAGTATAGACTATAATATACCTATTAAAAGTAACCTAATAACTATAATCCTACTACTATCCCCCTTACTATAATTTAATACCTTTAATAAACTCTATAACTTCTTATAATAATAGGGCTACTCTTATAGCTATGCCTTTACTAAGAAATCTAGTAGTAATTATTAACTAATCTATAGAGAGCGCGCTATAGTAAATATTCTAATCTATTATAACTATAGTAAGCAAAGACCTTCTAAATCTTAAGGTATTTATATAACTAGTACCTAGCTTTATAATTACCTATTTAAGCTCTAGGCAAAATATAGTATAAGAATGTATAATACTTAGCTATATACTGTTTAAGTTACTTATTATAATTACCCTTAATCTATTAGCAATATATAGTAGCTTATAGGGCATTACTTTAAGAGATTATATAACTATAAGGTATTCCTGCTTATAAGGCCTATTAATTACTTTAAATTAAATTCCCTAACTTAGTAGCTATAATTAAAGATATTTATAATAACTATTAATAAATCTGAATTAAGGCTCTTAATAGGCTTATAGGTATATAGTAATTTATATAGTCTTTAATTAATAGTGGCTACCCTTATAGGATTAATCTTAACCCTAATAATTAGCTATAATTAGCCTTCTAGACTACCTATAAATACATTAATAAATAGAAGATTTACTCCTATATTATTAGTATTAATAATATATATAAAACAAATAGCTTTAGACTCTATATAATAGTAGTAACTACTATTACTAATTAGAATATAGTTATAAACCTTAGCTTTAGGCTTTTATTATCTAAAATAAAGGAAAGCTATAAGTAGCTACTTATAATATTAAACATAGTCTATAATAAACACTATATTCCCTGCCCTTATATTATTATTATAGACTATAAGATTGCGTTAAAAAACGCCCTTTAGATAATCTTTCCTAAAGTATAGTAGTAGCTTTATATATAGTATATCCTTATAAGGGTTTAAGCTTAAATTCTTTGCGATTAGAAGGATATTAAAGGCGCTAAACCCTTTTCTATAGACCTTAATAATAATAATTATAATACCTTTAATAATAGCCTTATAGGGCTTTTTAAAGTATTTAAGCTACTAATATATAACTATAAGGTTACTTCCTTAGATGCTATTTAGTAGAGAATAAAGGATATATATAATTTATAGCAAAAGGATATTATAGAGTATATAAGGGACTAGTAGCTTCCTTAGTATAAGTAATAGGCACTTTATTTTATATTATCTTACTATAATCTTAGGTAATATACTAATAGCCTAACTGAATTATCTTATTAGAATCTAAAGTCTTATATTATTATAGGCATTAGTAATTTTCTTTATTTTTTCCTTATAGTAATATATATACTAAAGGATATATATAATAGATATACTAGCTTGCTTATAAAGAATATAATAAGGTAGAAGAAATAGTATCTTAGAAAGGATTAGCTTAGTAGGCTACTTACTAAGATTACCTTTTTTACTATTTATCTTCTTCTTTAATAGTTTAATCTCCTAAAGGCTTTATAGTTAAGGCTATATTTACTCCCTCCCTATAAGTAGCCCTATTAATTTTAATAGTAATTTTTACTTCCCTATACCTATATTATTACTAACTAAATTAAATAACACTAAACACTTATAAGGTATAATATTTATTATTACTAGTAGTTATAAAGCTTGCTAGTATATTAGTAATTAACCTTATATATAGTTTATATATAGTAATTATCTTACCTTTATTACTAGCCTTCTAATAATCTAATGCTTTAAATCCAAGACCCTCTTATTATTAATTACTACTATAGGTAGCCTTATAATATAAAAAGCGATTAATTTAAACCTATAGAGTCTTAACCCTCTATTTAGAGCTCTTAATAAGGCCTTATAATCCCTAAACTACTGCCTTAACTATAGCTACTATTAACTTAAGGCTTAAGAGGCTCTAGAAGACTAAATTTAAGTATAAGGTATATAAGAATATAAGCAGAAGTTAAAGAAGTATTATTATAATAGTTAATGTAAGGGAGGCTATAAGGGAGGCTATAAGAGAGGCTATAAGGGAGACCTTAAGGTTAAAGAGGGTTATAAGAAAGATTAACTTTATATATAACTATAAGGTAATTATAATTAGCAGTAGGATAGGCTATAAGAAGCTTATCTCTATTATAACTATAATTATAGCTATATAGTGGCTAGTATAGATAGTTAAAGAGGTTAGAAGGGGTTAGAATAATTAGTTAGGCTAGCTAAAGTGTTTATAATTAAAGAAAACACTAGAAATCATGTTTTTAAGCAAATTCGCAAGCCTTATACATGTTTAATTAAAAAATCTGCTATTATTATAATATGGTTTAGAGTGCGGGGTTTAATTCTATAACATTATATGTGTTTTCTATAGGAGGGTATAGCAATTAAGCTAGCTGACTAAATGCAGCTAGGACAAATCCTTATATAGGTACAACGCTGACTAGTAAGAAAACATAGCTCCAAATAGTAACGCTTATAATATTATAAGGGCTTAAATAAAATTATAATTAAGAATAAGGCCCCTTTGCCCCTTATTGCTAAAATCCTTAATTAATTAGTAAGTATAGTTATTTTTATAGTTCTTAATCTAAAAGATATATATTACTAGCTATATATCCGCTTAGGTAATAAGTAAAAGATAGCCTTTTATTATTACTATAGCCACTTTAAATATCTTATAATGCTATTTAGACTACTTAATATACTAGTAACCTTTTAGGAGTATATTAATAATACTCTTAAAGGACTTATTAATAAGACTTATATTATCTACCTAAATAATATACTAATATATAGTAGTGTAGTTAAGAAGTATATAGAATATATTAAATAAATTCTATATAGGCTTAGGGATATAAGTCTTTTTATTAACCTTAAGAAGTATTAATTTTTAGTTAAGAAAGTTAAATTCTTAGGCTTTAAGATATTAGTAAAAGGTATTATAATAAACCTAGTAAGAGTTAAGGTAATTATAACCTAGCTAATACTATATAGTGTCTTTAATATTTAGTTATTCCTTAGTTTTACTAATTTTATTACTATTTTATTAAATAATATAGTAAAGTTATTATTTTATTAATAGATTACCTTAGAGAATAGTAACTAGTAATATTTAACCTAGAACCCTATAAGTTAGTAGTATTTAGAGAACTTTAATAAAAATTTTAAGAAGTGCTAATTTTAGTGTATTTTAACCTACTTATATATCTTAGAGTAAAGATAAACGTATTTAGATATACAATTAGGGCTATACTTATAATATATATACTAGGTTACTAGCACTTAGTTATATTTATATTAAGGAAGATAACTAATACTAAATTACGCTATTTAATACCTAATAGCGAATTATTAGCTATCTAAGAGGCTTTTTATATATAGAGACACTACCTTACTTATTTAGCTTATATAATTAAGGTTATTATAGACTATTTAAACTATAAGTACCTAGCTATAAAGCCTAAGCTTACTAGTAAGTAAGTAACTATACTTAATAAGCTTTATCCTTTTAACTTTAAGATTATATATTATATAGGGAAATTAAATCCTACTAACCTACTTTTAAGAAGACTAGATTTTATAAGTAAGGTAAGGAAAGCAAAAGCAGGAACTATATAACTTCCTACCTTTTTATCTAAATTTATAGATACTAAGTAATAGGAATACCCTAGTAATATTATTAGTACTATAGGTTCTATAAAAACATTACTTAGTGTAACTAATAGTTAGTTATAATAACACTATAATAATACTACTAATATCTAGGGTTTTAAAAAATCATAACTTAACTATATTTCTAAAGAACCTAATAATCTAGATAATCTTAGAAGAGTTATATTAGTAAGGTTATTTAATACTTTTAATTCTTTTATTAATAAGTAATAAGCTAGCTATAGTAATACTACTAGTATCTAGTGTATATTTAGTTTATTACTTAGTTATTTTAATTTTCCTATTAGACTAGCTACTGCTATTAGGGGTGGACTAGTATAGGTTATTGCTAGTAAGTAATAAGGGCACCCCTTAAAAACATTACTTATTTATATACTTATAAGACTAGAAGTATCTATTAAACTAATTACTTATAAAGATATTATAGCTAGGATTTAATATATTTAGAGAACCTTTTCTAAGTTTATCTCTAACTTTCTAGAAAAGAGCTTAGAATTAAAACCCCTAATTTAAGTCTTGTTATATAAAGCGTAGTAAGGGAATAACTTTACTATAGGTTAATTAAAGTTACTTAAAAGTAGTAATTTAGTAGCATCCTAAATATAGTTTATTAAACCCTCTAAGCTATTAATATTTAAGAATTATATTTTTATCCCTTTAGGAATAAGAAAAGAAATTTTATTACTAACTTATAATAACCTTACTACTAGGCATTAGGGAGTAAGTAAAACTCTTTATTAGATTATAAACTAATATTATTAGCTAATAATAAAGAAAGATATAAAGGTATATATTAGTACTTATATAAGTTATTAAACTTTAAAGCTAAGGCATTATAAACTATATAGTAAGCTAGCTATGCTACTAGTGCTTAATTACCTTTTTTAAGAATTATTAATAGATTTTATTACTAGACTTCCACTAGTAAAAGATTTAAACTAGACCTATAATATAATTCTAGTTATTATTAACTAATTTATAAAATATAGTATTTATATTCCTATATTAACATAACTAATATCATGGCTTAAGCGTAGGGTTGAATAAACAAAGTAATAGCTAAGATTCTTACAGTTACTACTAGGAAAATACTAGCTAGGGGTAAGTGTATAAAGGTTTTAATCTCTAACCTAGCACTAATAATATACATAGTCCTTAAGGAATACCCCGCTTTATAAGCATATAGCTATCTTATAGCTAGCTAGCCTTTTTATAATCTATATAGCCTAAAGGTTCTCTAAAGATTCGCTCTAATAAATATCCTATCTCTAACCTTTATACTCCTAATATAATACTCCCCTAATATATAATTAACCTTAATTATAAAATAAGCTACTTACTTAGGGTATAGTTACTATAATAAAGCTTATAAAGAAAAATAAGATAAGGTACCTTATAACTAGATATATAGGTAAATAAAATAATAATAATAATACTACTAATTATAAATAACCCCCCTTATTATAGGTAGTAGTGTTTAAATAGTAGCCCTTATATAGCTTTAATATAGCAAAATAAATATTATTACCTATTATATAGCTAGACTAAAAAAAATAGATAACTTATATTAATTTTTATAATTAGTTTAAATAAATAGGGTACCTAACGCTATAGTTCTAGATAGTCTAACTAGAGGGCTTGTGTTATAATTACTATGAGTTTATAGCTATTAGGTATGCGTGTAAGTGACAGAGCTAATGGTTATTATTATAATTCACGGATTACTTATACGCAGTGCGTTAGATTACTTAAGGGGTCTATAGTTAATATAAAAGAGACTAATTTTTCCCCCTTCTATACACTTCCTTTCTCCTATAATAATCCTTAACCTTATAAGTTACCCTTACTTACTAAGCAGTAGCTTTCTTACTACTATTATACTATAGTTACTAACCTTTTTAGTCTCTAAATATTATTATTATTTATTACTACTTATCTTAGTCTTTTATCTTATTCTTAGTTATTAGTTTATTTGCTTCTAGTTATAATTTATATCTAGTCTATTATAGCTAACTTATAGCTAGTTTACTATATTTAATACTTATATAGGAACTCCCTCTTTATTAATAGCTTCTAAAGGTTAAGCTATTAAGAAATCTCCTTTAAAGTCTCCTAAGAAGTTATCTCCTGAAAAGTAAACCACTTCTAAAATTTTAATATAAGTTTACTATATCTTTATATTATCTTTATTACTAACTTACTACTAGTAGTATAATAAGTAAGAAGATTCTATATATATAGTGCTCTTAGTAAGTAGTAATATAGAATATCTTACTAAAAAATAGCACCTATAATATTCTAGGATATCTTATTAATAATAAGACCTTCCCTATAGAATATAAAGAATCTATAAGTATAACTTCTTTACTTACTTACTGTTTCTTTATTACTAATATTCTAATAGGCTACTTAATAAAATATACTTATTACTTCTAAAATAATAAAAACTACCTTATAGTATATCTTTCTTATCTAGAATTTACTTGCTTATTACTAATATACTACTAGTATTTAGCTTAAATTATATAGCTTTATAATAAGCTATTTAAACTTATTAAAGCTACTCTAGAAGGTAGCTACTATTATTAGGATAAAGTAAGTATAATTCTACTACCTAGATACTAGATTACTACTAACTTACTAGTAGTTTATTATAAAAGTAAAGAAAAAGCTATAGAATACTATCCTATTCTATAAAAATTCTAATAAGTATAGATATATTTACTATACTTAAATAACTACTAATACTACTTATAAAGCAAAGAGTAATAAGTATATTATAATAATACTACTAAGTAATACTATAAACCTTCAGATATAGATTAATATTTTAAATAGTTTTTACTTTATAGCCTAGAATATCCTAATAGTAAGCTTTCTTAATATATATAGCTAATACTTAACTAACTTACTAGTAGTTTATACCTTATATTACTAACCTACTTAATTATATTAGTCCTATTAAGCTTCCTAGTAAACTTTAAGTCTATATATATAAAGAGAGGGATTCTAATAATAAAGATACTCCTAAGGCCTCTACCTCTATAGTTACTATAGCTACTACTATTACTAAGAAACTAGTAATCCTAGTAACTAACTCTATTATAAAGAGGTAAGTGCTTAGTAGCTATATAATAAATTATTTAAGTTATTTAAGTAAATTAACTTTATTTTCTAATATCTTACTATATTAACTTATAAATTATAACTATCTTATATTAACTTTACTACTTAACTATTACTTATAGTTATTAATAATTTCTTTAGTGCTAAAATCCCTTTTTAATACCTAAGAATTCTCTAAAGTATTATAGCCTTTTTATTTAACTAGATATTTATAATACCTTTTATTATAATAGTGTAAAATAATTCTCTTAACTTTAAACTCTTATTTATTATCTTTAATATTATCCTATAGTAAGGATATATCTTTTATATTAGTTAGGTCCCCTTTAAAAGGCTTAAGACTAGTAATATTAAATATATTATATAATTAAGTCCTAGGTAGTAACTTTAATTAATATACTAATCTATAACTCCTAATTGCCTTTTCAATCTTATAGGGGCCTAGATATTTTATAGCTAGCTTCCTACTAAGTTATCTTAAATTAATATTCTTTATTAATAGTAAAATATAATTACTAACCTTAAACCTTATTAGAGTTCTTTTCTAGTTATAATATTTCTTATACTAAGTCTATAAATTACTTAAAAGCTATTTAATTATAGTGTGTTTCTCTCTTAGTGCTAAGACTCTACTTTTAGCTTAATTATTTACTAAAGGGATATCTATAATTACTTATTACAGACCTCTAGGATTATAACCTTGTAATGCCTCCGCTAGTGTATAGCTATGCGTTATATGATTGCTTATGCTATACGCAAACTACGCTAATAATAGGTTACCTACCTAATTAGTCTGTTTAGCATAAGCAAAAGCCCTTAAATAATATTCTAGGACCTAGTTTAAACGTTCTATCTAGCTATCTATCTAGGGGTAAAAAGCGGTGCTAAGTAGCCGCTTAGTTACAAGAAAATAACAAAAAGTTATCTAGAAACCACTAGTAAATATAAAACCTTAGTTTATTATAATACCTTTTAAAGCTTTATAATCTCTAAAAATATATTCTAAGAATATAGTTACTAGCCTATTGCTAGTTAGTTATGTTAATATAGGAATGTAAATACTATATTTCGTGAATTAGTTAATAATAACTAGAATTACATTATAGGTCTAGTTTAAATCTTTTACTAGTGGAAGTCTAGTAATAAAATCTATTAATAATTCTTAAAAAGGGCGATTAGGCACTAGCAGTATAGCTAGCTTACTATATGGTTTATAATTCCTTGGTTTTAAAGTTTAATAACTTATATAAGTGCTAATATATACCTTTATATCTTTCTTTATTATTAGCTAATAATATTAGTTTATAATCTAATAAAGAGTTTTACTTACTCCCTAATGCCTAGTAGTAAGGTTATTATAAGTTAGTAATAAAATTTCTTTTCTTATTCCTAGAGGGATAAAAATATAATTCTTAAACATTAATAGCTTAGAGGGTTTAATAAACTATATTTAGGATGCTACTAAATTACTACTTTTAAGTAACTTTAATTAACCTATAGTAAAGTTATTCCCTTACTATACTTTATATAATAAGACTTAAATTAGGGGTTTTAATTCTAAGCTCTTTTCTAGAAAGTTAGAGATAAACTTAGAAAAGGTTCTTTAAATAGATTAGATCCTAGCTATAATATCTTTATAAGTAATTAGTTTAATAGATACTTTTAGTCTTATAAGTATATAGATAAGTAACGTTTTTAAGGGGCACCCTTGCTGCTTACTAGCAATAACCTATGCTAGTCTACCCTTAATAGCAGTGGCTAGTCTAACAGGAAAATTAAAACAACTAAGCAACAAACTAAATATATACTAGGTGCTAGTAGTACTACTATAGCTAGCTTATTGCTTATTAATAAAAGAATTAAAAGTATTAAATAACCTTACTAATATAACTCTTCTAAGATTATCTAGATTATTAGGTTCTTTAGGAATATAGTTAAGTTATGATTTTTTAAAACCCTAGATATTAGCAGTATTATTGCAGCGTTATTATAACTAACTATTAGTTACACTAAGTAATGTTTTTATAGAACCTATAGTACTAATAGTATTACTAGGGTGTTCCTATTACTTAGTATTTACAAATTTAGATAAAAAGGTAGGAAGTTATATAGTTACTACTTTCGCTTTCCTTGCCTTACTTATAAAATCTAGTCTTCTTAAAAGTAGGTTAGTAGGATTTAATTTCCCTGTATAATATATAATTTTAAAGTTAAAAGAATAAAGCTTATTAAGCATAGTTACCTACCTACTAGTAAGCTTAGGCTTTATAGCTAGGTACTTATGGTTTAAATAGTCTATAATAACCTTAATTATATAAGCTAAATAAGCAAGGTAGTGTCTCTATATGCAAAAAGCCTCTTAGATAGCTAATAATTCGCTATTAGGTGTTAAATAGCGTAATTTAGTATTAGTTATCTTCCTTAATATAAACATAACTAGGTGCTAGTAACCTAGCATATATATTATAAGTATAGCCCTAATTGCATGTCTAGATATATCTATCTCTACTCTAAGATATATAAGTAGGTTAAAATACACTAAAATTAGCGCTTCTTAAAATTTCTATTAAAGTTCTCTAAATACTACTAACTTATAGAGTTCTAGGTTAAATATTACTAGTTACTATTCTCTAAGGTAATCTATTAATAAAATAATAACTTTACTATATTATTTAATAAAATAGTAATAAAATTAGTAAAACTAAGGAATAACTAAATATTAAAGACACTATATAGTATTAGCTAGGTTATAATTACCTTAACTCTTGCTAGGTCTATTATAATAACTTTTACTAATATCTTAAAGCCTAAGAATTTAACTTCCTTAACTAAAAATTAACACTTCTTAAGGTTAATAAAAAGACTTGTATCCCTAAGCCTATATAGAATTTATTTAATATATTCTATATGCTCCTTAACTACACTACTATATATTAGCGTATTATCTAGGTAGATAATATAAGTCTTATTAATAAGTCCTTTAAGAGCATTATTAATATACTCCTAAAAGGTTACTAGTGTGTTAACTAGTTTAAATAGCATTATAAGATATTTAAAGTAGCTATAGTAATAATAAAAGGCTATCTTTTACTTATTACCTAAGCGGATATATAGCTAGTAGTATGTATCTTTTAGATTGAGGACTATAAAAATAACTATACTTACTAATTAATTAAGGATTTTAGTAATAAGGGGCAAAGGGGCCTTATCCTTAATTATAATCTTATTTAAGCCCCTATAATCTATATAAAGCCTTAATTTCCCTTCTTTCTTTAGAATAAATAAAATTAGGGCTCTAGCTAGGCTAACTAATCTTCTAATCTACCCTTTAAGCTATATACTTATAAGGTACTCTCTAAGAACTAATAGTTCCTTCTTAGCTAAATTATATATAGGCCCCTAAGGTAGTGTTTTCCCTTCTTCTAATTTAATTGCATAAGTGCGGCCCCCTAGTTTAGGAAGCTTACTTACTAGCTCTTTAGAAAAAATATCTATAAACTCTATATATTCCTTTAGAATTATTAGTATAAGGTATTAGGTGCTTATGCCTTAATTTAATATAGCTTATTTACTGCTTACGCTTTCTAATATTAGTATAACTATAATACCTTTGCTTTTTTACTACTAGTAAGCATATTCTAGTAACTATATAGCTGCTTTACTATTTAATTATACTTCTATTACTACTAGGTTCTCTAATTAGTCCTTACCCTTTTCTTTCTAATTTTTACTTTTTAGAACGCTTAGCCTAATCTTTATTGCCCTAAATAGTAATAAAACCACTACTTATTTTTTCTCTTTATATATTTACTACTTACTATAAATAAAGAAGAGGTATTCTATAGTTACTAGATATCTTTAAAATCCCTAATCCTAATATATAATTATAGGTAAATATTCTTTAGTCTAATCTATACCTAGTATTATCCCTTTACCTATATTAGTAATATAGTAGCTAACTTAATAGACTTTTATAAATCCTATACTATTTTTTACTTTTATTAATATTTTTAAGATCCCTTAATATAGAATCTCTTTTTAGCTTACACTCTCTAGTACCTAGTCTAATTAGATTATATTCTCCTAATCCTTTTTTAATAATAATTTAGGATAAATTATTAAGAACTATATGCCTGTATTAAATAGCGCTTTTATAGCTAACTACTAGTTATCTTATTATAGAGATACTTATATTCTTATTCTATTATCTATAGGGTATTCTATAGTAAAATCATATTCCTAGGTCTATACTATTTAAACTAGTATTATATTAGGTAACATAGCTTTATCACTGCTTTTACTATACCTCTTAGTTATATGCTTATTGCTTTTATAGGTAAAATAGTCTAGTGCCTAATAAACTAGTATAGTATATCTAGGCTTTCTATATTTATAGTATACTAAAAATAGCTTTTTTGCTTAATCTTCACTTTATTACTATACCTTATCTATAGGTAATATAGAGTATTATCTCTTTCTTTTAGGGTCTTAACTTTTTTTATTACTTTAGCCTAAACTTATTATAACCTTTACTTTCTTACCCTAGCCTTATAACTAGCTCTAAGTTATTAGAATCTCTTAGCTAATTATCTACTTTCTTATAGTATTATTTAAGCTATTTAGAAAAATAGTAATTTATAGATATATTAGGATTACTTTAGGTAACTTAGCTTCTACCTTAGTCTAAGCTCTTATAAAGGCTTAAAATAATTAGTTACTGTTTTACCTAAGATTTAGTAGTATTCTTATTGCTTCTAAGTGTCTTATACCCTTATCTATTATTCTAGTTTTTAGCTATTCTAGAAAACCTACCTATATAAATAATAAGTAATTTATATACCTATCTATAGCTATATAATATATCTATTATTACTTTATATTATTAGCTAGGTAGCTACCTATATATATTACCTTAGTAGTATTATCCTTAAAGGTATAGTAGTCTAATTTAAATAATATATCTAAATTTACTAGGAAATTCTATAGGTTCTTATATATATCCCTTTTATATATAGGTATTTTTATCTATATCTTAATAAGACTATTTTACTATATAATTACTACTAAGTTATTATAAACTACTAGTAAAACTATAGCTAAAGTTTAAAGGGTAATTATAAGTCCTAGAGAAGGTTTAGCTAATTCTAGATTTACCTTAAGCTCTCTAATCTATACCTTTATTTATAAAATCTCCTATATCTTCTAAAGGTAATATAGCTTAGCTTATATAACCTTATAGTATTTTTATAATACTCTATCTAGGTTATTTATATTATCTATACCTTTACCTAGATTAGGATTAGGTAGTGTTTACTATACCTTATTATTATTTATAGTTCTAAATTATAAGGGTTCTTTACCTTTCTAATTATCTATAGCTTTATTATTATAGGGTACTAGTATATTTTATATAGATCTTTAGAGTATTAGCTATATAATAATCTAGCTAATAGTTTATATTTCTAAAAGGGTTTTAAAGAGATTAATTTATTATAGCTTAAGTATAAGGTTAAATAAATAAAGTAATCGCTAAGATTCTTATAGTTACTACTAGGAAGATACTAGCTAGGGATAGGTATATAAAGGTTTTAATCTCTAACCTAGCACTAATAATATATATAGTCTTTAAGGAATACCTTACTTTATAAGTATATAGCTATCTTATAGCTAGCTAGCCTCTTTATTATCCACGCGGCCTAAAGGTCCTCCAAAGATCCGCTCTAATGAACATCCTGTCTCTGACCTCTGCGCTCCTAACAATATCTAAGATATTAGTATAGTATAAGAGATATAGGGGACTATTATATTACTAAATCCCTACTAATCTAGGCTAAATAAACTATTAGTATAATTACTATAAAAAGCATAGAGTTAAGACTTAGATTTATAAAGGCAAAATAGTAAAATAAATAAATCCCTAGTAAAAGGGAAGAGAAAAGCTAGTCTATAGTTATATGGTATAAGGGGTCTTCTAATATACTAAGACTAGGTAGTTATTTCTTAGGAGCTTATCTTATTGATTTTTATAATTTTTTTAGTATCATTGGTTATAGCCAATGCATCTAATTTATTACAACACATAATTATTACTAGCAATACCTAGCTAGTAAAATAATTAATAACTAAATTCTTATAGCTATAGTAATAAATAAGCTCTAAGGTTATAAATATAAGGGGCTATAAGGTTAGAGCAAAGTTTATAATAAACTTTATAGCTATATTAGCGCAAGATATAGTTATAATTTGCAATCGCAGTTAAACTTAAATTTATTTAAGTTTTGCTTATAGTATAAATTAATATAATTCCCCCTTTCTCTATGACTATGTTTATTCTATCTCTCTCTATAATATCTCTTCTATCTTGTAGCTTACTACTTATGCTTTAAAGCTCTAAGGCAAACCAAACATAACTTATCCTTCCTTATCTCTAATTTAATTCGCTTTACTTAAAATTAGTAAATATAATTAATACTTTCTGCAAGATACGCATAACCTAACTAACGCACTGCACCTATTATAATTGCTAGGTAAGTTCTGCATTACTAATTGACTAATTAGATGATAGCATGGCTAAGAGTGACCAAAAGCTAGGGGCAATAACCACTAGGCTACAGAACCTCTAGAAGGTAATATTGATTTTTATAATTTTTTTAAGTATCATTGGTTATAGCCAATGCATCTAATTTATTACAACACATAATTATTACTAGTAATACCTAGCTAGTAAAATAATTAATAACTAAATTCTTATAGCTATAGTAATAAATAAGCTCTAAGGTTATAAATATAGGGGGCTATAAGGTTAAAGCAAAATTTGTAATAAACTTTATAGCTGCGTTAGCGTAAGATATAGTTATTGATTTTTATAATTTTTTTAGTATCATTGGTTATAGCCAATGCATCTAATTTATTACAACACACAATTATTACTGGCAATACCCAGCCAGTAAAACAATTAACAACCAAATTGAAAACTGCTTTATAATATTAGTATATAGGTCTCTTTGCTATTGATTATCTAGTGTAATAATAAGTAAATAATTTATATTATAAAATATAAGGAACAAAGGCTTTAAACTAGCCTTAGGTATCTTAATATAAACTAAATATAGATTTATAAGCAATATACCCTAGGTAATATTAAAGTAAATTAGTTAAAGACTCTAAGATACTTACTAATAGCTTTATAAATCCTTTATTAAGTTAAATATATAGGGATTTCTATTACTAGATTAGCTTATAAAAGGTCCCTATATAATTAATAAATACTAGGAATTTATTATAATCTCTTCCTACACTTATAAACTCTAGCTTTAATAGATATCTTAGCTAGGGGGGATGTATTAGGGAGAGTGCCCTTAAAGCTTAGGATATATAAGGGTAATACGTACTAACTAGGATAAAACCCTTAGTAAGATAATAGGTAAAGATAATATATTAGAAGTACCTCTATAAACTAGTTATTACTATAGTGCACTATGTACCCTTTAGGTATAAAAGTTAGGTGCTGTCTGCACCTCTAATTAATCAAATCGAACGTTTTTCATTATCTATATTCACCCCGACCTTGACACTAACACCCCTGAATGATTTTACAATACTCCGTATGCCGCTTGGATTATTTCACATGCGGGGAACCAAGCGAATCAGATAGTGGCTGGGAAATGAAGGAGACAGGGGTAGGGATTAGCAGGTAGTAGGTACCTTGAATTGCGAACGATTTACTCCGTACATAGAAATAATATAACTTTTAGTTGCGCTTACTACCCTATGCATTTTCCTTGTAGCTCTCTAATAGTAGTATTACTTATAGCTGATTATAGCTGTTACAGAGGAACGAAAAACCAGGGCATGTTTGTAAAATAATTCGGGGAGGGCACGGTAGTAACAACGCCTATAAGGCCCCGCGCGGGGCGGTTACTATTAGCTCTTAGTGGCTATAGTGAGCGGAGCTGCTAGGGATGCTACAGGGGTATTTGCGGTAGTAAGAGACAACTATGCATACACATGTACAGTCGGAATAAAATGCACGTAATTACAGGTACTGTTATTCCCCCTTGGTGCCGCACTAAGTCATGGGGAGATTTGTCATTGGCCTGCTGCGCCTAGCTCCATACATACCTCCTGTATGTGTGTAAAAACAAACAGGGGTTAGACTGCAGAGCTCCCCACCCGCCAGCTCTGCCGGATTAGCTCCCCGGCAGAAAAAAAAAAAAAAAAGAACATGATAAATGTAGTTAGTATAGGGCCTGACCTCACTCTCGTCTGTTTCCACTAGCTCCCCCCCCGCCTCCTCTTACTCTTGCCGTCTTCCCATATCAATCCAGCCTCTGGCAAGTTCCAAGGGGAATTGCAATTAACGGTTTGATGACCGTCTTGTCCGTCAAAATGTCCAAGCCTACGAGTTTTACCGGAAGTGAAAGCGAGTTCGAGTTTATCGAAACCCCGAAAGCCACTCCTCCTGTCTTGGAAAAGGATGAAAATTGTGGTGTCCGCACCACCCAGGTAACAATTCATGAGCCCCCCCTTGACTGCCTCACAGTTGTACGATTTGCTAATCAACCACGTCGTAAAGTATCTCTCCATCAAAAATGCTCCTCTTCCGGCCGACGGTCCTGGCTCCGATTCTTTCAACAACAAGATTTTCCTGTCCGTTCTGCTCGGAGTGCCTTTCTACCTGAAGTGGAAGGTTGGCGGTGGCATCAAGACCTTGCTCTTGTTTGCCCTGCTCGTTGACCTTCCTCTCTTGGCTGCTTGGTGGCTCGTCATCTCCTCCATCAGCCCTCGACGCAATGACAAAGTCAAGCTTCCCGGCCGACCTGTTGAGTTCTACCTCGATTTCAAGAAGGAGGCGGATCGCGCCAAGTACCGCGGCTCAAACAAGATTCCTATGGAGACTTTCCATGAGATGTACTTTGACGGCGATGTCGAATTCAAGGGCGACTGCCTCGAAGTCATGGAGTACCGCCACGACTGGGCCAGCTTCCGTTTCACCATTGGCCTCATCAAGTTCTTCTTGCTCGGCATGATTCCTGAGCTGATTATGCACACTCGTTCCCAAGGTAAAAATAAAATAAAATAAAATAAAATGCTCTCTCCTTTCCCCCGCGTTTTTTTTCCAACTTTTATCTGGAGGCTAAGTCCACTATATAGACGAGGAGCAGGTCCGAGACCATTACGACCGCGGCGATGACTTCTACGGCTGGTTCCTTGGCCCGCGCATGATCTATACTTCTGGCATCATCTCTGACATTAACAAGGAGGAGACTCTGGAACAGCTCCAGGACAACAAGCTGGCAATTGTATGTGAGAAAATCGGTCTGCAGTCTGGTGAAAGAATGCTGGACATTGGCTGCGGTTGGGGTACTCTTGCCCGCTTCGCCAGCGAAAACTATGGCGCCTGCGTCACCGGCATCACCTTGGGCCGTAACCAGACTGCCTGGGGCAACAGTGCCATGCGCAAAGCCGGTGTCCCCAAGGAGCAGAGCAAGATTCTGTGCATGGATTATCGTGACATTCCTGTCCCCGAGGGCCGCTACAACAAAATTACCTGCCTGGAAATGGCCGAGCACGTCGGTGTCCGTCATTTCTCCGGCTTCTTGACTCAGGTCTACGACATGCTCGACGACGATGGTGTATTTTTTCTGCAGATTGCTGGTCTCCGAAAGCCGTGGCAGTATGAGGATCTCATCTGGGGTCTTTTCATGAACAAGTACATCTTTCCGGGTGCTGATGCCTCCACTCCGTTGGGCTGGGTCGTTGACAAGCTTGAGGGCGCCGGTTTTGAAATCAAGCATGTCGACACTATCGGTGTTCACTACTCTGCCACCTTGTGGAGATGGTACCGAAACTGGATCGGAAACCACGGTAAGGTCGAGGCCAAATATGGCAAGCGATGGTACCGGGTAAGTTTATTGGATCATGCAACCCTTTTTTTTTTTTTCTTCTTCTCAGTTGACCCGTTTCTTTCGCTGACATGGCAACTCGACACAGATCTGGGAGTACTTCCTTGCCTACTCCACCATCATCTCCCGACAGGGTAGCGCCACTTGCTTTCAAATCACCCTGGTCAAGAACATCAACTCTACTCACCGAGTCGAGGGTATTGACACCCAGTTCAACCTGTCTGGTGCTCTCAAGAACTTCAAGGGCGATCTGAAGGCTTGGGAAGCCAAGAACAACGTCGCCTCCTCCACCGACTTTGTTGGTTAAAGGGTCGTCTATGCATACCCATATACAGAGACTTTCATTGGCTTTCGCCTTGTCGTCGTACACCTAGGCACAAAGGCAGCTTTACTTTGGGGATCTCGTTCAATATTTCCGGCGCCTCCCACCATTCCTCTTTTTTTTTTTTTTTTAGACAGAAGTCGGTCGACACTGGCGGAGGTTCCAGGGTTTACGAGCGTAGAAAAGCTGTAATGACATGTGTGTCTTGAAAAGTAACCAAATTGAAAAAAGTATCCACGTTTTCATTTCCTCGTGCTCGCAAATCGTCATTTCCAATGTCTTGTCGTGCGTGAGATTGTCTGTCGGGGCGCATACCGGCCCAGATGGCTCAAACGCGGGGCAGCTCAAATTGGCGTCAACTGGGAACAAGGCGACATGCACTCACTCACCCCCGTACACAACCTCAGTGACCTCATACACCCACCCCCAGCTCTTTGTCAATAGACTCAACGACTCAACACTACCTATCAATTACTGCCGATTCTAACTCATCAAGATGCTGAAAAGTATGGAACGTCTTGCTCAATCATTACCGCCACGATCATGTCTCTGTCACCGACCGAAGCTACCGATGCATCCTATCTCATTATCCCGTTCCCTCAACACATCGTCCTCATCCTCATCTTCCTCCATCATCAATGACCTCCGGTCCCGCGCTCCCAAATCCATCTCGGACTACCTCACGCCCATGCCCTCTCACCTCCTCACCACAACCATCTCAGACCTTGTTCACCACGGCCTGCCGCCGTCGCCGTCGCTGTCTTCGCCAACGATCCAGACTCCCGGCAGGATCCTCCCCCAAGGCCACCACCTCGTCTACTTCCCCATCCAGACGGCGCCGTCCAAACTCGGCCCCGACGGCGCGGACCCAGACCACTCCCCCGGCGCAGAGTACCCGAGAAGAATGTGGGCGGGCGGAGAAGTCATTTTCCGGCGGGGCTGGGACGAGAAGCTCGTGCTGGACGGCAGACCGTGGTCGTGCCGCGAGGAGATTGGGCACGTCGAGGTTCGGGGCGCGGAACCCGACGACAAGGTATTCGTGGACGTGTGGAGAAGATACGGCGCCGGGCAGCACGAGGGCGACGGCGAGGGCGGCGAGTCGAGAGCATGGGACATTGAGGAGAGGAGGACACTGGTCTTTATGAGGAGGAGGAGGAGGAGCGCGGCGCAGTCCAATGGGGGTGGGGGTGCTGCTGCTCCTCGGCGGCGAGCAATAAAGGGTTTGTTTGTTTCCCTTCCCATCCCATCCCATCCCATCCTAGTTCGCAAAAGTCCGTTCGCCCATGGGAAAAAAAAAAAAAGTGAAACTGACCTCCGTCGTTGTGGGGAAAAAAAAAAAGTCCCCGCGACCAAGCTACTCGTTTAGCGTCACGCCTTCGCCTAACACCTCACTTCTCGGCGCTCACGTTCAACGCGCACTTCACCTCGATCGGGGTACGCGCGGTCCACGGATAGCCACAGGGACTTGCTCGTCCACGGACCGCTAACGCTCGCGTTAATGCTGGACGCGCTGCGGGTCGCGCGCGATACGTGAGGAACTACGCGCCGCTTTACGTCAACGACGAGATGACGGTTTGTGCGCGAGGCCGAGGCCGGGCCGTGGGATGTGTGGGTTGAGGGTCCCGGGGGCGGCCTGGCCGTCAGGGGACGGCTGTGATGGAAGATGGGGGCGAACGGGGGAGGGTTACCACAAGGGAGTAATTTATAGATGATTTTTGGGTTGATATACGTTATCGGAAATTTTTCCCTCAATTCATGTTGTGAGAATAATGATATCCAATGTGCCCCCCTGCCCTGCCCTACCATGAGATGAATACACGTCGTTCGCCATCGATACACACAGACCAATGAAGAAATAAACTACAATGACTGAACCTTACAGCTACAAAAGGGGTGGGGGGAGAAGAGACAAGAGAAGAACAAAGATGGAAAGATGGAAATTTAGTCGGCCCATCCGAATATTTCGCTCACTGACAAGGTGTTGCTCCTCAACCCCGTCAACGTCACCAGAAGAAGCACTAGGTCCAGCTCGACGAGCAACACCCCCGCCATCATGTACCGCGGGCTGAAGACGCGATAGAGCATGAGATGTCGCCGCAGCCAGCCCGCCCAGCTCATGGTAGCCAGTGCCTCGACGGCATAGTACGCGACAAACACGGCCATGGCGCGGGCGACTGTTTCGAGGACCCCCTTTTGCTTGGGGCCGACCTTCCACATGGAAAGGAGGGGCACGCTCACGGCAGCTAGGATTTGAGCGCCAAACGTGTTGAGGATGACGACGAGGGGAGTCCAGGGGTATCGGATGGTGAACAGGGGGATGAAGGCGCTGTCCCATTGGATGCTGGACAGAACGGCCTGATGCCCCGTTTTGAAGTAGTACAGGTTGCCGAGGATGGCCAGCATAATGGGTCCGATGGTTTCGGCCTTTAGGTTGTTGAGGTCGATGATCTCGGCGAGCGAGAGAATCTGCCACATCATCAGGGCGAGGGCCCCCGCGCCCATGGGCTTGCTGAGGAGCAGGCAGGCGGCGAGCATGTTGAGCGGGAGCAGGAGATACCGCGAGCCGAGGACGTTGCTGTATCCCAGGATGGCGACGCGGGGTTGGCCGGTCCTGGAGGCCGTCGAGACGATGGACACGCTTGGCGGTGCCCAGATGAAGGCCGTGGTGCCGGCGACGAGGGCGAGCGCCAGCGTCATCTGCGCCAGGTACACGGTACACTTGAGCGTGCCCTCGGACAGCTTGTCGGCGAACCAGGCGCCGTTGTTGGCGGCATCAACGGTCCAGTACATGGCTGACATGAACAGGCCTGCTCTGAAGACGTATCCAATCCACGCGGGTGCCAGGCCTTCGTAGGATCGCGTCGGCGTGAGGAACGACTTGGTGATGGACGGGAGGCAGGCGAAGACGGCAAAGGGGATGATGAGCTGCCAGGGGGCAGAGACGGTGGATTTGACGGACGCGTAGTACGTCGACGCGCAGTAGGGCATTTGCTCCTCGCGACACAGCGTCGAGTATGACGCGAGGCGGCCGAGCAGGATAAATACGACCGAGTGGTAGACGGCCATGGTGCGTTCGGCCTTGGACTCGATGCGGAAGGAGGACACGATTGCTGCAAACCCGAACGTTGCGGTGAAGAAGAGCAGGATCTGGTCCTCCCAGATCGTGTACGAGTTGGAGGCAAACCCGACGGAGTGGCTGAGGGTGAAGGCGACTGAGAGCCAGCCCCAGGCTGTTCGCGGCAGCAGGTTGGTCAGAGTCTTGCCGCCGTCGTGGATGCCAGCGCCCACGGCAGTCAAGACCAACAGCACGACAAGAGTGGCCAAGCGGTCGAGGGGCTGATGTCTGTACACGGCCGCGGCCATGAGGGCTCCGACGATGAAGAGGAACCGAGTGTTCCACAGCCTGCGGAGCATGTCGCGATGGTAGTACTGATCCGCGTGAGCCTCGGCCTCGGCCTCGCCCCTGAACTCCAAGACCTCCAACTTCTTCTCCGCATAGTCGAGCTCCACGTCATTCATGACCACGAACTCGTCGTCCTCGGCTCGGGAGGCGTACAACATGAGGAGCACGACCCCGATTGCGGTGACGACCACGCCGGAAATCATGCGGGGAATATCGAATCGAGCCCACAGGTCTTTGCACATAAGCAGGGTCTGTTCCTGGAATCTGATAAAGGCATTGTAAATGTCTCTGTGAGATGAGATGGGCACCTTTCGTGCCTCGGTCCACAGCGCAGCAGGTGAATTCGCGTCGGAGCGAGGGGGAATGCCGCGGGCTTTGAAATACGAATCTTGGTATCTCTGAATCCCGGCGGATGCCATGCGAGAAACAGCGGCGAGATTGGTCCAATCGTTGCCCTTGGGCCCGGAGAAGGCTTCCTCGATGGGACGGCCCAGATTGTTGTAGGGAATTGGAATCCCCAGCAAAAGGGACAGGGTCGGAACCAGATCAATCTGGTTGACGGGCCGGATCTTGGCATTGGCAGGGGGGCACGGCATGTTCGGGTGAGATGCGTCCGAAAATGGGTGACTTGGAGTACATCCACAGCGCGGCCTCGATCTCGTCGTCGCTTTCACCGCCGTGGTCGCCCCTGTCGTCCATTCCATGGTCGCCCATCACCACCAGCAGGGTCTTTTCGTCAATCGTAGCCGTAAGTCGTCGGATGAAATCATCCATCTGCCGCAGCTTGGCGTTCATGGCAGGATGATCCGGTCCATAGCGATGACCAGCGTGATCGACACCCAAGCAGTGGCCGATCAGCAGATCCCATTGGCTCTTGGCCTGGGGCTCCATGAGCGGAAATATGTTGTCCATGACGCCATTGTCGACCGTGTGGAGATCATACACATTAAAACTGTCGTAGGCCTTGCTGATGTTCGGTTCAAAGTAGCCGGGGAACAAAGACAGCCACGTATCGTCACCTAGATGCGCAATCTTTTTGCCAGCATTCTTCAGCTGCATCAGGATATTGTCCTCGTCAATCGCTGATCCCGCAAAGTTGCTACCGGCATCAATGAATGTCGGCAGAGTCCCGGTCGTCAAGCCCTTCAATCTTTGCAGCGTCGTCGTCGGGGGGTCGGCAATGAAGGGACGTAGGATGGCATTGCGCGGCGACTTTGCAGCCTCGTCGTGTAGAAAGGGGAAAGCGTTATGAAATTCGTGCATCTTGGCCTCGTCCTGCGGCACGGTAAAGTCGTAGCGCAGAGCGTCAATCACAACCACGACGGCGCGATCAAACGTCTTGGGGTGCCAGCAGCCTTTCTCGATGCTCAATGGCGCCAGTCTACTCTCAATGGGCGGCATTGTGCAATTCGACTTGTCTTCCAGGACGAATCGCGTCAGCAGGAAGCCGCTCGTGAAGAGCCAGATGCCAACGACATGAATGACAAGCAGCCATGCCCAGAACGCGACGGTCCACCACCATCTTCGCTCGTACGACTTTTGTCGCAGTTCGTTGAGTCTCTCCCTCTGGCGCTCCAGAGCCTTGGCGGCCTCTCGTGCCGAGGGCTGACCGAGCGCTTCGGCTTCGGCTTCGTTGGCAGCCTGTATGCGCTTTGCCTTGGCCCATTGCTCGGCGATGGCCTTGTAGTCGGGTGGTGGTTGCGCGGGTGACGGCGACGCGGCGGCCTTGGCCTTGCTTTTGGGGGTTCGCTGGGGCATCTTGCTTCAGTACAGATCGCGCGTCAATCCCAGAGCCATCCATTGACTGTGCTGGCGCCCTGGGAGACGTATGGTTCGAAGGCAAAGAGCGGAGTTGCGCGTCCACAAACTGCAAGAGGCACGGAATTTGAACGTTGACAATGGAACTGGTAACTGGTAGGCGCAGGGGCCCCACCCCATGGATTGTACATAGTAAGCGAACAACGTTGGGAACCTACCCTGGAGGAGTCATCACCGAATGTGGACATGGATTCGGTTATCCTGATGAATTTGGTCCGTCCTACGGATTACTAATAACCTGATCACCCCTTGCCTGACTGTATTCATTCATTTATCCCTTGAACAATACACGTCTGCCACTTGATCGCCGTTGACCCTTCGATAGTGAGGAGATGCTCTGAGCTTGAACAAACCATGAGCTGTTGTAAATCATTGCACATGAAGCGTGGGCGCGGGCATGCCATTTGATGTGGTGTTTCGAGTCGATTGCTGCATTTGCGGTGACTTGGCCAGTTCGCACGACCCGACACGTGGGCGCGGATTTGCTTGAGGCAGGAATGGAAGCTTGCGCCAACCCAATCAACCAGACATCAATGAGGACCATAACTCTGTATTATTAAGTATAGGCTCGCAACCATACTATTCATAGGGTATCAAATTCGCCACGCAATCTCCCATCATAACTTGTCCGTCAATTTCAACTTCATGCACTCTTGCTGGCCTTCTCAGCCTCGGACTTCTTCTGCAGATCATGTTCCACACCACGCTGTTGAGCCTTGCCATCAGCACGCATCTGATCGTAATGAGCCTCTCCATCCTTGTCGCCAGTAAGACTGGCAACGGCGCCGCCGACAGTGCCCTGAACGCGAGATCCAATACCGGATCCCAAGTCATTCAACTGCCCCTTGGCTTCTTGTTGCTGACCCTCGAGATTCTGTTGCTGACCGGCCGTCTTCAAATTCTGATCCAGGTTTGTTAATAAAGGACAACCCAAGCATGGGAGCAGAGGTCAATCACGAGATACTTACCTCGCTACCAACGAGATTACCGACCATCTCTTTGGCAGAGCCAGCAGTCTGGTTCCATGAACCGGCATTTCGATCGGGGTGGTCTTTGCTGGCGCCTCCGTCACTGGAAACGGTAGCTCCTGGAACCTTGACAGCGGCCTGAGAGGCATCGTGCTCTGTTTTGGCGGCTTCTTTCTTGACGTCGCCCTTGGCCTGGTCTCCAGTGTTACCAGTCAAGCTGCCAACAGCACTCTGAATGGCACCTGTGGCCGAGTCGACGTACGACTGAAGGGTGGAAGGTGCCTGCTTGTCGGACATGTTTGCTAGGCTGGATAGAAACTGTGTGTGATGACTGGGTTCAACGAATTTAAGTAGCTTGAATGAGTAGAGAGCTCTCAGAAGCAAGATGTGTCTGGTGGGATTTATGGGATTAAGAGAAGAGAGAAAAGTTCCAAAAAAGATGAATGAAGGTGGATGGAGTCGGGTAATATAGTAGTAGTACGCAGGCAGTTCTACATGGAAGGAAACCTGCCAAGGAAACAAGAAGCCTCACTTACCCGTTTCAAGGGCAGGAGTGAATGGGACTGCCATCATGGGCTGTGATGTCATTTTGCCGTCTACTGGGAGATGATGGGACCATATATGGCAAGTGGCGAGCGATGAACCTGCTGCAAGCAAGTGTTTGGTGGCGGGGCAGCTCGCCTGTGACGTCACTTTCCGGACAGCTCATGCAGCAATGGATCTGTACGGAGTAACCCGTATGACGAGCATGAACAACTCCTGGCTGTGCTCAATTGAATGATGAAAGTGGCAATTTGATTGACTTGAACGCAAAAAACATGGGCTGCAACAGCCACTTCAAAGGCCAGGCCAAGTGCACCAGCAATGTCGATCTACTAGTAGCTCGATCCCAGCACGTGGGTGGTGAAAGTCGACAAGCCGACAAACGCCAGCCCCACCAGCTGCGGGAATCATTCTTGGTGACTATACGGATTACATGTATAATATGCCATGGTCATGGCCTAAAGGAGCCTAGTAGACGGCGGGCCATAAATATCGTCAGCTGGATCGAATGGATGAGACAAGTCCGTTTGACTGCCCCGGATTCGAAGCATTCCTGCACTCATAGTCTGGACCTTCTGCGCCAGCTAGCCGTCTTGTGATTGTCAAAGCAGCCCAGCCAAATTGCTCCCATCGCCCACCCACTTTTACCAAAGTTATACTACTCGATACTTTCACAGCTGAACATAATTGCCTGCGAACGATGTGTTAGTTGCGAGGAGTGAAATCTAAGGGAGCTCAGTGAAACTTGATATTTACCTGGAAACTGTCCTTCCTTTCCATTAAGCCGGCCGGACCACCACTCGTTCTCATTCTGTGTTCTAGTGACAATCTCGATGACATCACCGGCTCGGAAGCTCAAGTCCCCATCAGCTTGGGCAGAGTAGTCATACAGGGCTGTTACGGTTTCTGCCACAGGTGCTGCTGTCAAGCGCTTCGGCTTCGGCTTCGGCGGCGGAGGCTTTGCCTTGGCCGCCGCGACGGTGGACAAAGCAGTGTTGTTTCCAGGTGAATATGGCGGCGGTGCAGCCTGGCTGGAGTCGGCAGACGGGCGGCTGTAAGCACCAATCTTGGGGCTCGGGCTCGGGCTCGGGCTCGTGCCGGTGCCGATGGCTGATGGCCCTGCTGTCAGCAGTCCAGGTTGCTTGCCCCCTTCAAGGGCTGGTTTAGCTCCGTATCGGATCGGTCGAGGTCGCCCCGTGGTCTTGAATCTGCAAATCGACAAAGCCTCTGTGCGGTCTTGAATATCCCCACGCTTCTCAATGAAAGCGTCCTCGATATCGAGGGTCAGATCAAAGTAACCAATATCGCAGCGCTGCATACGCTCATGAAGCGTGTAAAATATGTTGAGCTGCATGTAGTAGAACGATTGGAAGAGTGGTTGAATGAATTCCTGCTCCAAGGCGAATAATGTGGGCAGCTCTTCTTTCAAAAGATTGTTGAAGTACTCGTAATCTTGTGTGGCCTGCTCGACATCTCCCTCTGCTTTCCACATGGCCTTTTCGTCCTTGGCTGTGCGCTCCTTCTTGTCCTGCAGCTTCTTGAGTACGGCGCGGTGTCGGTCATAGTCGAGCTTCTTGTGTTCTCTCTTGAGAGCCGTTTTTCGGATGACCTTGATGACGTCCATCAGTTCGGTAGCTGGTCGGATAACCCTAGTCTCGATCATATCCAGCTCCGGCGCGAGAGTTTCTTGCAGCTCTTTAACGATAGCTTCGTACTCCTCACAAGCCCGAATTCCTTCTGGGTTTCCTTCAGGTTTGATACTGTCGGGATCTGACATGCGGCCTGATATGGGCTTGTAGATCTCCGTCATGGCCTGGCTGAACTCGATCTGATGGTTGAGCATACCATTGATGGCCTCGAAGTATTTCTGGGACTCATCGTGCAGCTTCTTGGTCTCGATCTCCAATTCCTGAAAACGGCGCTCGGCATCGATGTAAACCGCATCCTTGGTATGCTCTCCGATGTTGAACTTGTGTTTGAGTTGTTGGGGCGCCTAACGACCATGACTATTCATTAGCATTTGAAAAAAGTATTTTCAGTTGCATCAGTATAGCCTGCTATTTTGTTTTGTTTTGGCGCGCTGCCTCACCGAGGACCACCAAACATGGAGATGAGGGGCAGCGACCACAGAAGAGGTCAGCAACGTGACGTACCCTAGTAAGACTCTTGGAGAAGCCTTTGAAACTCATGATGCAAAGCCCTGATAACTATGCTCGCACAGAGGGAGAGGGGGAGTGAGGAAACAGGCGAGCCGTTAGTTGCGCGCAGGGGCAGGGAACGAGAAAGCGGCGGACGCCTGGCTTTTTGAGGAAACCCATAAATGAGGGCATTGACGTTCGGTATTGATTGAGCGAGTTGGCCCAGGACTTTGGTGACGACTTTCAGTGGCTGTGCTGCTGATTGTGGCGCAAGTTACTCCGTAATACTCCGTACAGCGTTCTGGTCTGGGCGCCGCAACCTGTCATCAGCACTGCCCCAGCCTGCGAGAAACCATCTGCGAGGTTGCCAGCCTGATCACTGCGCGGTGCGTCGTCAGACAAATCCATGCTTCGCCCTCGGCCCCATTCTGCACAGTAATCCGTACAGAGCACCGACATTGTAGTTGCACTATACTCGAATTGCGTCAACTCCGTTGCATTTCTATCGTCTCTGAGTAATAATGCCATCGCGCTGCCCAGCATAATACCGCCCACACAGCTTTCCTCAGCCGAGTCGCCTCCTGTTGGGGTGCGATCCAAGTCGGCGCAGTCGTTTAAAAGCTAGCGCACTCAAGACCCCCGTAGGTATAAATTAGCTATAGATATAGGTAGAGAGCTTACTTTATACTATCTATAGCACCTTTCCTTATTAATATATAAAAGGGTAAAGAGATTTTATACTACCCTAGCCTCTCTTATTTATTAATAAAGGCTTTTCCTTATAAAAAAGTTAATTATTATTAGAGAATTCCTTATATCTTTATACTCTTCTTTTTAAAATACCCTTATCTTAGGCTTAAAGCGCTTTATAGCCTAGTTAATTTATTACTTCTTAGTATAGTATTACTATAAGGTAAATAGATAAGTAAATAATATACTTACTAAAGAAGCTTTATAAAGCCTAGGTTAATAGTAAATTAAATAGTATAAAGTATAGTATAACTTAAGTAACTTTAAAAGAGATTATCCTTATAATATAAGATTATTACCCTTAGTATAAATAGATTATAAAGTTAATAGAATAAAAGTATTATAGCTTATAGGACTATTAGTAAGTATTTTTATAGGCTAAAAGCTATTTAAGCACTTAATATAATAAAGTAAAGTATATACTTAAAATAAGTAATATAAATACTAAGCTACTTAAAAAGAAGTTTAGCCTAATTAAAAGAAAGGTTATAACCTAGCTACTCTTAGTTACTAATAGTATTACTTATAAGACTTAGCATAAGGTATTTTCTAAGGACTTACTAGCTAGGGGTATTATATTAGAAGTAAGTAATAATATAGGCTTTATAGTAATAGTATAATATCTTAATAATCTAATAGATAAAGATAATAATTAATAAGGGAATACTAAAATAATTAAGAATAATAGTATTAAATAGCTTAAGACTATTAATCTAACTAAAGGGAATAATCCCTTTGCCTTAGTATAACTAATATAATTTACTATTATACTTATACTAGACTAAATTAGCTAGCTTATAACTCTAAGCTTAAGAGAGTTAACCCTAAGCTCTAGAGAGGGATTATTACCTTCTAGTAAATTTACCCTAAGTAGTATACTAGTTTAGAGGATTTAGAAAAAGAATATAAATTAATTAATAGTAAAAGCGGTTTTTATAGTACTTAAATTAGTGTTTTCTTAAGTTTAGAAGTAAGAGTACTCTTATATATATACTATAGTTACCTAGTAAAGTAACTTATTAGATAGTAAGTTTAAAAAGGTATTAAAGAACTATAAGTCTTTTTATAAAAGCTATAGTATTACTTAAATATTAAAAGTAATAAGCTAGGTAAAGAAAGATCTAAAGAATATAGTGCTTTAGAATAAGCTTAGAAGTAAGGATAAAGTAGCTTTTATAACTATAGACTTTAGCTATTATTTATAAAGGTAAAGAAAGAGGTTATAAAGTTAAAGGAAAAGGTTAGAAAAGCAAGGTTATAAAGGTAAAAAAGGAAGAGATTAGATAGTTATAGTAAAATTAGCTTAGGCATAAGGATTACTAGTATTTCTACCTATATAAAATTTACATTACTTATAGTTTTATCTCCCTAATCTTATAGCTACCTACCTAATAACCTTATAGCTACTTACCTAATAACCTTATAACTACTTACTAAATAATTTCTCCTTTATTAATTCCTCCCTTATTAAAGACTTTTATCCTTAGGGATCTTAATACCTCTCTCTTACTAGTATTACTAATAACTATAAAAGCCTCTTTTTATAATAATACTTTACTATATTACTAGACTTTCTCTTATATTAAAGCTATTTACTAGCTTATAAGCCTTTTTAATAAGCTAGAGTTTATTCTTATTTAAAGCCTTTAAGTTAAGCCTCTCTTACTCTTCTAGTATAATACTACTTAACTTAATAAAGTTAAATAAGCCTATTATAGTATAAATAATCTTAATTTAATTTAAAAAGTTATACTTAGTAATACTATAATAAATTATCTTAAACTTTTACTTATAATACTTAAAGAGTTTCTTAACTACTACTTAAAGAATAGTATACTAAAGATTATAAAGTTTAGCCCTTATTCTTAGCCCTTCTTTATTATTAGAATTCTTATTTAAATAATAGTAAATACCTATAAAGGGCATAAGTAACCTAGCTTATATATAAAATCCTATATTTATAAGGTAAAAACACTTTCTATATATTTAAAATAACCTAGTAAGAGTAGTTTAAAGTAGTAGTTTATTATAAATTAATCCCTTAGTACTTACTAATATATATATAAAGATATTATTATTAAAATTTATAGCTACTAGTATATTCTAAGAAATATTACTCTTTTAAGAGAAGAATTACTACTACTTAGCTACTAGGATAAATATAAGTATATATATACTATTAATAGCACCTATTACACTATAGAATATATATTTACTTAAATCTAATATAATATATATAGAAATATAATCTAGCTTTAGTTAATAAATAAAGGTAGTATATAAACGCTTTATTAGATTAATAAGCCTATAGAATATCCTTAATACTAATAACTAGCCTATTTTAAAGTAAAAAGCTATATTTTACTATAGCTTATTAAATACTATAATCTATAGGAAGATTATTATTATTTACTTAATTAACTAGTATTTAGTAAGCTTAATATCTATATTATTTTAAAGCTACTAATAAAGATTAAAAAATATAGCTTTTAATATATAAAAGATCTCTTTAAATTACTATTTAGTTAAGATATAAAGGACTTTCTTATAAAAGGCTATTAAGGCTATAAATAATCTATACTTAGTAATTATAGGAGAATAGTTATTATTTTATAGTAAGTTCTTTATAAAAAGAGTATTATAAATAATTAATATAGTAATAATAAGGTATAGTTTATTATTATTATTATTATCTTTAACTAAATTTAGTAGGAATTACTTTAAAGAAAAGAAGTTTATCTTTATCTTTATATTATAAAGTATAGTAAAGAATATAAAGTATACTAGTTTAACTAGAGAGTATACTAATTTAACTAGAGTATACTAAAATATTTAGTATACTCTTTTTTACTATACTAGTAGTAAAAATATAACTTTTTCTATATAGCTTCCCTTTTCTAGCTATCTAACTAGCCTTACTAACTTAGTATATTATAAATAAGGGCCTTTAGAGGTATAGTAATTACCTAGGGTATACGCTATAAAAACACTAACTAAATATAGCAAAGCCCTATTTTTAACGTAATAGTGGGCCTAAAAATGACGAATTTTAAACGACTACGCTAATTTTTAGATGACTGCGCCGACTTGGATCGCACCCTTGGTCTTGTTTACATGTAAAGGCGCCGCCGCCGGTTACTGGGCTTGTCCTGGCCAATCAGAGGCTCTGTGAGGACGCCTATCACCGAGTGGCCGAGCCGAAAGCTCTTTCATGACAAATTCCTGGTTATTAGTTAATATGGGGAAGCTACGACAGCATTTCGCCAATCGAGGTGCACACGTATCATTACTAATAAAAGGCTTTCCCCTGCCTCACATCTCCGCTCGCTGGGCTTCGAGTTCTCGGCATATGCAATCGCCCCCATCGCATATATCACAATCATGTCGAGTTTAGCATCGTGCGCGTTAAGGCGGACAGCGAGCCGCCATGTCGCTGCATCCGCCCCTTTGCGAGCGTTGCCTCGCGCAGCCCTGGTGGCGACACGTTCCAAGGCGATGAGCAGAGGATATGTGACTGAGACCAAGCAGGATCAGGCTCGCGTGGAAACTGCCATCAAACTGGACAAGAAGGATTTCGTCGACATCCCTCGTTCCCCGATGGGA
Organism: Epichloe coenophiala; assembly: GCA_018801565.1. NCBI lineage: Eukaryota > Fungi > Ascomycota > Sordariomycetes > Hypocreales > Clavicipitaceae > Epichloe > Epichloe coenophiala. The sequence goes on along the minus strand of JAFEMN010000103.1, from coordinate 16,380 downwards.
GGACCTGCTGATGCCAAAATCAGCCCTATGGCTGGTAAGGGGACGGGACGCCTTGATGATCCATGCCTCTCCACGCTTCACAACCGAGCACTAACCAATACCTCGCTGCATAGAAGTTCTCAAACAGGCTGCTGTAATGGAAGAAGGCCAGCGGCCGATCTACCTGGATATGCAGTCAACGACCCCCGTCGACCCCCGTGTGCTCGATGCCATGATACCTTACTACGTCGGCGTGTACGGCAACCCGCATTCTCGGACACATGCCTACGGCTGGGAAAGTGGAAAGGCAGTCGAAGAGGCGCGCGAGCATGTTGCCTCTCTCATCGGCGCAGACCCCAAAGAAATCATATTCACGTCTGGTGCCACGGAGAGCAATAATATGAGCATTAAAGGCGTCGCCAGATTCTTTGGTCGCTCTGGCAAGAAGAATCACATCATCACCACCCAGACAGAACATAAGTGTGTGCTCGACAGCTGTCGACATTTACAAGATGAGGGGTTTGAGGTCACTTATCTGCCCGTACAGAAAAACGGCTTGATAAGCATGGCCGCCCTGGAGGCAGCCATGAAGCCCGAGACTGCCCTCGTCAGTATCATGACCGTCAACAACGAGATCGGTGTCATTCAGCCTATCGAGGAGATTGGCAAGTTGTGTCGACGGAAGAAAGCATTCTTCCATATCGATGCCGCTCAAGCAGTTGGCAAGATCCCCTTAGACGTCAATGCCATGAACATTGACTTGATGTCCATTTCATCCCACAAGATCTACGGCCCCAAGGGCATTGGCGCTTGCTACGTTCGAAGGCGACCCAGGGTCAGACTAGACCCCATCATCACCGGCGGTGGACAAGAACGTGGTCTCCGAAGCGGCACTCTTGCTCCGCCGTTGGTCGTTGGGTTTGGCGAGGCCTGCCGCATCGCCAAGGACGAAATGAAGGTTAGTCCTCACAACCAGCACCCCAATAACATCCCGTACCTCTTACGCTCTACACGGTGATCTGCTCCACAAGCATGGCTTTCTGAATGGCCCGTGACGAGGCCGTTCGTGTTGAGTGTAGCACCCTGCCTGAATTTGAGTTGGCCTTTATCCTTTCATTCTCTTCTCCGTTCCTATTCAAGGTGCCCATGCGCTTGCTTCAGGCGACGGCGCAAACTAATCCTGTTGTAGTACGACACCCAGCGAATCAAGTACTTGTCCGACCGACTCATGAAGGGCCTGCTTTCTTTGGAGCATACAACCCAGAACGGTGATAAAAATTCTTTCTATCCCGGCTGCGTCAACGTCTCATTCGCATATGTGGAAGGAGAGTCTCTCCTAATGGCCCTCAAGGATATCGCCCTGTCCTCGGGTAGTGCTTGCACGTCTGCGTCGCTCGAACCCAGCTATGTGCTCCGCGCGCTGGGAAATAGTGATGAAAGCGCTCACAGTAGTATTCGATTCGGAATCGGACGTTTCACCACAGAGGCAGAGATTGACTATGTGCTCAAGGCAGTCCAGGAGCGAGTCAACTTCTTGCGAGAGCTGAGTCCTTTGTGGGAGCTTGTGCAGGAAGGGGTCGATCTGAATACCATCCAATGGAGCCAGCATTAGGGAAGCGGCGAGTGCAATCTGGCTAGCTGGTTAGTTGGGTGGTCACTTATGGACGCGAATATTGAGAGCACAAATGTGGGAAAATCGGAGTTGACTGGAAAAAGCTCCCTGGCATGGTAGGTAGGTGCCTTTGTATCAGCATTGTATAACACGATACCTCTTTCTGCGAATATATGGGACAGGAGACATGGGATGTCTCATTCACTGATAGCATACCGTCTGTCGCTTACGCCACAAGAAACAAGAAAGTTGCAACACCCGCATCAATGCACCTTTGCAGTGGCCCCTCTGAAATGCTCGTGACTGCTCCGTTGCTGAACTTTATTATCTTGACTTGACGTGAGATAGCGAGCATGTCTGCGCTGCGGCGTACAGAAGCACGCTTGGGGACTTTGATGATGATATGTATGCACTTGTCCCCCACGAGGCCTTTCAAGACGGACACCCGGGGCAAAATTGTTCACGAAGTCAAACCAGTTAGACATGCCGTTTCTGGAATCATAGCAAAGTGGTTATTTGAACGCAATATTTAAAAAAAAAAGACCGCTAAACCGACTCTCCTGCCGAAATACATTCATCATATATCACGAGGGTGTGTGCTCGACAATTACACCACGACCACGTGAAAGCCCATGTGCCCCCGGGGGCACTTGCCACTCGCCCGCGTGCTCACAGCGCCTCACCCGAAATCAAAGCCTTCAACTCCATGGGACTAAGTGTGCTTCTCCGCCTGGACGTCGTCTTGCCGACCTTGCGATCTCGCTTCCTCTTTTCCGGTTTGGCAAGGCTGTCAGATGGACCCGGGTCCTGCTTCACTGGGTCGCGGGCGGTTCCTTGTTGTTCGCGCCGTGTTCTGCTCGCTAGTTCTTCGTCTGGTGGTGCCTCGACCTCGACCTCGACCGTAGCAGTTGCTGCCGATGTGGACATGATGGGCCGGGACACGCCTCTGGTCGAACCACGCGCAGCTTTCAATTTGGCCCTTACACGGGCCGCGTCCGCTTCCCTCTCTGAAGCGGCAAGTTTCGCTGCAATGTTGGACATTGTCAATGGGCTTTGCGCTGGCTTCGGCTCCATGTCCCGGGGCGGTTTTGTGCGAGATTCGACGCGTGTGGGAGACGAGTGAGTAGTCAGGGTGGTGCAAGTCTGGTTTTGCGTCTCGTCGATTTCGTCAGCGGCTTGGACGGGGTCATCGTGCTCGTCGTTTCCTGGCGGCGCAGGTGCAGGGGGCATCTCTACATCCCCTACATCCCGCTTCGTCGGTAGCAATGCATCATCCAAGGATGTTCTCGAGGGTGAACGTGGTCGTTCGGCTGGCCGATGCACCCTGCTCGGGAGTCTCGATTGAGATGCTAGCGCTCGCGGTCGGACCGGCTGAGACCTCATGGATTTCGACTCCGAGGTTGGAGCACCCTCGTCGCCATTGGAACCGTGGTGGCTAGGCCCGAAGCGTAGCTTTTCGTTCCTCAAAAACCCTCGATTGCCGGCAGAACTCGAGTTTACAAGAGGACTGGGCTGTGGACGTCCAGCAAGCGCTGCGGATTCCAAAGACTCATCTTGCTCTTGCTCGTGCATCGACTCCTGGTCTGGCCGATTGAACATGCCTTGACTGCCGTCTGCGACAGGATACTCATCTTCTGACACATGATCCTCATGATTTGCAGCATCACTATCGCTGTCTCCCCCCACATCGTCGAAATCCTCGCCAGCTGCATAATCAGGCTCTTCTGCTGCATGTCTCGGACAGGGGGAGCGTAAGAATTCGTGAGCTTCATTTTCCTCAGGCTCCTCTTTGACGGCCGACAGCCCATGATCTGCGACAGCAACCCTCGTCTCATCCAAATCTTTGATGCGAACAGGGCTGAGACGCATTCCCATCTGCAAGTCCTCGTCGCAGACGGGTTTCCCGCTGGAAGCCATTCTCTTCCGCCATCCATCCATAAGATGCACTGCATCTTTCCAACGGGTCTCCATTTTCACCCAACCAGTTTTGAGTCTGTTGATCTCTTCTTCTCTGGTGACAACCTCTTCGATTGGAACAAAAGACGGGTTGGTGAGAATTGTCCTCATGTGATCCAAGATCGAGTCCAGCTCTGCTGCCATTTCTTCGCACGTCGGCCTCTTGCGGACCTCCTCGTCTTCTTTCGTGTCTGCAACCCAGCCACTCATGTCTCGCAGCTGCGCCATGGTTTGTTGCATTACACCCAACATGATATCATTCTCTTCGGTAAGATGCCGGGCAAGATTCGCGAGTGTCGTGTTAGTTTCGCTCCGAAGTTCGGAATCGTAGTGTGAAGAGTTACTGATGGTCGTGGTGTTGTCCTTCTCGTTGCCAATGTCACCTGTCACGGTAATTGTTGTAAGCGCAGGATTTGCTCTGGTGCCCCTTGATCGACCAGCTTCACCGAGCTGTCTTTTCAGAGTATCAATTTGGCGATCTCGTCGGCGGATCTCCGTGGCGCAGCATGAGCGGGATTGGGCGACTAGAGTCCTCATTCGCGCAACCTCTTCCTTCAGCGCCCTGGCGTTGGCCTCTGCAGACTTGAGCTGCGTTTTTAAAGCAGACTCTGCTCGTGTCGCAAGATCAGCTCTGCGCTGGGCCTCGGTGTACTTGTCGTTGCTGCGAGTGAGATCGGCGATGAGCTTCAGATTCTCCGCACGCATGGCGCGCATTGAAGTCGAGAGAGATTCTCGGTGTTCAGCGTCACGCTAGGTTTTTGTTGTCAGCACGCCAATTCGAGAAGTCGTTTGCCCATCCAGACTTACGTCGCGACGCAGTATCAGGTCATTCAAGACGCTGATGATGCGCCCTGAAACCTCGGCGTCTTCTTCCTCACTTCTTCTCGTGCCTGCGAAATCGATGTAGTCGCCATCGCGCAACAAGCCTCTTGAGAGCAGCTGATTGTTGATGTACAGCGACGCTGTACGAAGATTGTCGGTATCGATCATGTTGGTCTTGATAACCCGTCGCAGGAAAAATAATTTCAGTGTCTCACAGCAAAGAGTTCATCTCCTGCGAAAGCCCAGGACAACCCGACGCTTCTTTACAACTTGTCACGAAAGCGATTCTGGTGCGATGTGGTGGTGATGACAGGCCTGGTCTCTGTCCGACAGAGACAGACATTGTACATGGTTGCCATGTGGGGAAAGTAAACAAACGAGGGCGCCGCTCGCTGACTAAGGCGGCACGGCGGGAACGTCAAGGCCAAAAAAAAAAAAACATCACCACACGATTGCACTGAAAGCTTGCTAATATGCCAATGAAATAGATTTATTATATGGCTCTTTGAGTAGCTGTGTTACTACTTCGAGGGACGTCGGGTCTGACAGTCTGACGGTAAAGGCTACGTGCTGGTGATGTGTCTGATAGACGGTGCATACTGCTCATCACAATGCTATCTTGAAGACACTATGAACCGAAGCGCGGAGCTTCCTGGCAATGTTTCGTGTCTGTGATGAATAAAGAAGAGAAATGGAAAAAAAAAAAAAATATTGCTGTCTCTTGCTTATTTTTGCCGGCGTGGATAGAAACTGGCCATTAACCGACGGCCGTGCCATGTGGTCGTGGCTCTGAAAATTCGAGACGGACATGGTTATGGCAGCTGCCCAGTCAGTCGCGTGCCAGTGTCTGGCGATAGACCTACAATCCTCTGTTAGATTCTAAGTCGTCTCGGAGTAATGAATTCGGCAAAAGAAAAAAGAAAGTTCGGCTATTATATCTCAGACACATTTGAGAAGATTTTTAGTAACGCGGTTGTTTTCGGCATTGCCAAGTGGCGAAAAGAGGACGAACCTCGGATCGTCTCGACGATTTGATGGCCCCGCGGCGTCATCATGATATGGATGGAAATTCAACAGGGTGGGTGGCGATGGAAATAATACACATACCTTGTGTGAATGTTAATTTTTTCGCTCCTCGTAATAATTTCATGTTTCAGGCTTGAATTTGCCACGCTGCTGCCGCATAGCGTCAACTTTCCGCCTATCATCATGGAAACGTCGCAGCAAAGCTGCTTGTTCTTTCTTCCGTTGTTCGCGCAGTTGGAAGCGGTAGAAATTCCCAAGCTCCGACTTCTTCTTGTCGGCCTTGTCAACCATTCTTTGTTTGGCCGCCTCAGCTTCGATGCGACTGGCCGGCGCGGCTCTGCCACCGCGTGTCACCGTGACGAAACCGTCTTCATCAGGTTCGTTGCGCAGCCGCTTGGCCAATTCGACAGCCTCCTTCTCTTTTTTGTTGAAAGCATTGAAGAATGCGTGGACTGCTCTTTGTGTAGCAGCCTTGTCAACCCTCGAGAGCTGCAAGTGCGTTGCTATCCAAGGTGAACCTAATTATGGGACCTGATCCGCCAAGTTCTCACCCCATACCGGATACTTTTTAGTCTTGTGCACTTTAGTGATGGCTTTCAGCACCAGCTGCATACTCTTTTCATCTGCAAGCAAGACAACCGCCGTACTGCTGCTTCTGTGTAATTGCCGGGTCCATATCTGCGGTAACTGTGACTCCCGTTCTTCCCTTTCTCTCTCTTCCGCTTCGAGATGCAGCATTTTCCTCTTTTTGGCGAAACCGTGTACTTTGGTCGCTTGGGCCGGGTCCACGGGCAGGACAGTCTTCGCCTCATCGTCAAAAGTTATTGTTTCGAACCTTCCAGCCCCTACTAAGCTTGTGAAGACGGCTCGGAAATGAGGCTCTGTACTGTCGATTGGTATATTTTTCAAAAAAAGACTTCGTGAATCGTTCGCGGTAGGAATCTTTGGTGTATTTTGTCGGACGCGCACCTCGTGGATGGCGCTGAAAGGAAAAGACGGCACTGAAGGCATGCGGATGGGCAAAACAGCGAACTCATCGCTCGACGAGATTAGCGCTGGCATGATGAAGTATAGAATAAACCTATCGCGGCAGAGAGCCGTAAATACGTAAATGGCTAACTTGATTGAAGTTCAAACAAGTCGTGGGCAGTATTCGGTATTGGCATCCCGGTAATACGGAGGGGAAAAAAAAAAATTGGCACCGCCAGCGTATTCGATCAGACATGTGCCAATAGTGCGCCAAACACTGTCTGTGCGGCCAGACAGAATCAGTCAGGTAGGTTGACGTCAGCCGGTCCGTAAAACTGGGCCTGTGATGGCTCAGCTGAACCTCACCTCGGAGCTTTCACTCTCATCACGGCACGGCGACGATACGCAACACGCCCTCCAGCTGTTCGTCATGAAGCCTACTATTGCTGTGCCGGCAACTCTTGCCCTTATATCGAGAGCTTGGTACAAGAACTCACTCACTCCTGCTGGCATCGTCGCGGCCGCAGTTACGGCGATGGCACATGCTTACCACCCATGGAATCTACCTTTTGCTCTGCTCTGCGTCTTCTTTCTAGCAGGAACACGAGTTACGCACGTATGCGACTGAGACAGGCCCTTGGAAGCTGTGCACATATGGCTGACACAACTCGTTAGATTAAAGAAAATGTCAAAGCAGCGTTGACGATGCACTCAAAAGGCAGCTCCGGAGGCGAGGGGCCGAGAACCCACGTGCAAGGTGAACCCGAGAACTGTTACGAAAACCCAAGGATGCCACATCCTGACATGCTTCTTCCGCAGTGTTCGCGAATTCCTTGATGGCATCGATGCTTACAGTCGCCCACGGATATCAACTGCGGAGTCGAGTTGCCGCCTACGCCGACCCCAACACGCCGAACCCGGAAGGCAGTATTTGCTATTCTTGGGGCGGCGATCTTCTGGTCGTGGGGATTATTGCCAACTATGCCGCCGTCGCTGCAGACACGTTTAGTTCCGAGCTAGGCATTTTAGCAAAGAGTCAGCCGCGCCTGATCACGTCACTCAAACTGCGAAAGGTCCCTCGGGGAACCAACGGAGGCGTCACTTTGCTCGGCTTGGCAGCTGGCTTCTTTGGTTCCATGGTGATAGTGGCCGCTTCCATGGTGTTTCTGCCTACGTGCACCGCTGAAACAGCACCAACCCTTGGGGGCGGGGTGCCATGGACTTTGGCGCAGCGGCGGATGTTCATGGGAGGCATGGTCATTTGGGGTACGCTGGGCAGTGTTCTGGACAGTTTTCTGGGAGGTATTTTCCAGCGATCAGTGCGGGATGTGAGGTCCGGTAGGATTATTGAAGGCGAGGGTGGCAACCGCGTCCTGGTCTCAGCCTCTTCTCCGCAGACAGCCATTCGAGCGGCGGCGGCGGCGGCGGCGGCGGCAGGTTCCAGTGGTGCACACGGTAAGGAGCGTGGCGAAGAGGATACTCCAGCTGTTGATGAGCAATACGAAGCTGAAGACATATATGATGCTAAGAACAAGCACCGAAAGCCAAGCTTTGGGGACCAGCGGCCATCCAGAGTGGTTGAAAGTGGATGGGACCTCCTAGATAACAACGATGTCAATTTCTTGATGGCATCAATCATGAGCGTGGGCGGTATGGGCGCGGCTGCTTGGTATTGGGGCGTTCCTTTGGAGTCAGTGTTGAAGCTGTAGGGAGAGAGATTGATTCGGGCAAAGCTTTGTAGCCCCTTCAAATGTCTGACAAGATTTCGCACACTTTTACTCAACAAGTATGTGGCACAGATCCACGGCTTGGGAGAAAGAAGAGTCTTCCACCTGGGCATGTTGACCCCGAGCGAGCGGACTTGGAATGGGGTCGGTTGACTTTGTCTACTCGACCATCATGTTTGCTACAACCTACCACTGGGGGAACAAGAAATGTTTTAAGCGACGATTGCGGCCGCCACGAGCTGGAGCAATCTGCAATGCAAAGACTACTTCATGGCCTACCAATATATTGATTGCTGTCGGGCGATCGACCGATAGCGTTCCTGCCGAGACCCAACTGTCATCACTAATTGAGTGATCACTGATGACCTTTGGTCCTTCATCTGCGTCTTTGTGCTTTAGTTATCTGAATGCTCATCGGAGACTCGGGGCGGAGTCTGATAAGCACCACCGCGTTGGGCGTTCTCCCACCTTCTGGTCTCGTCTATCCACCGCCAGAGTCGCTTATCTGCGACGAAAAGTGGATTAAACTGCGAAATAAATGATATGTAATTCGCGAGTCCTCGTCGTTCTTCCCCTACAGCGGCAAAAGTATTCATTCTCCTGCAATCTTACTTCATGCTCGGGCTCATCATCATCCTCTGCCAAGGTCGCTGACAAGAGCCTTGCTTCGGACTCTGCGGACATTAACGCTAGCGTGGCTCGAATATTCTCATCTTTTGCTGGACTAGTGGCGAGTTGATACAGTGCCTCTAGATGATGGAAGTCCTGTAGAGCATCAAGATTCACCAAGCGTATCAAATATGATAGCAGTTCACCAGCTTCCCATTCCTTTTCTGATGGTCGAACGCTCTGACATTTCGAACACCCCTCTTCAAATGCATTCCGAAAGGCGCTAACTGATGCGTGATCGGTTAACAAGTCTCTTGGGTGCGGCAGGCCAGGCAGGGGTGGACAGCAGCTCAGTATAAGGAACAGTAGAGCAAAATGCCCAATCTATAACGCAGGTGATGTTACAGCATTGTCCACGAAAATATTCCGGGTTCTCAAGTCATGGTGGCAAAGAGGAAAGCCAGATTTGCGAAGACGATCTCGTCCGGTCAACTGGGAAATTACTCGGTCCCGAATGAACATTCCAACGAGGCTATAATGTAGGTGATTCTGGCTAGATTCTGCCTTGCCGCCGACGGCAATATAGTCGTTCCAACGTTGTTGTGCAATGTAGTATTTGGCCAAGTCCGAGTAATTCCTGTGGGCAAGGGGACTGGGGCGAAGAGAACATGGTGCCCCATCTCCAGTTGCTCGCTATGCGCCAGGAGGATGGAGACTAGTGACGAGCAATAGTCCGCTTCATTTAGAAATGGACCTCGAGGGACATTTTCGAAACTTTCGCGGCCTTGCAGAACAAAACTTGGTGATGGGCACTCCCTAATGCTGAGCCCGGCGCCTTCTTCTTCGAATAATGATCCGATTCTATCAAACCTCAATTGCGATAGCTGGCCTGCATATAGCTTCCAAGCTGGCTCATAATCTTCTGTTTCTCATTCGATTTCAATGGTCTGCCAGGCGCTCCAGGGCTTGCTCGGTTGGGATATGCAAGGTTATGCGTTGGCCAATCGTATGTCGAGAGGTGGTCACCAGTAGCTTTGCTCATGAGGATGTATGGAACACCGATCTCATTCTCAGAGTTTGCACTTGTTGGCCTGTTAGAACTCGGCCAGAGGAGAAGGGCCGGCCGGCCGGCCGGTACTTGGGCATACCAATACGAAAAAAAAAAAAACCTCTGGCACAAGAATGTGCGTCTTCTTGCGGATGTATTCAAGAGTAGCAGCTTCGCTCGCCAAAAAGCTGACAGGCAGTGTCGAAGTTCACGGCGTGCTTTGTTTTCGGGGATCGAACCATCCATTCCGTGTCGTCGTCGAACTGTAACAGTATTGCCCCAATTCAAAGCGCCCTCCATTGGGCGTTTTGCGTCTCATCGCAAAAGCAAAGTCGGCGTCGCGTCCGCTCTGCTAAGCGAAGTAGCGATGTGAGATTAAATTTTTGCATGGTAAAATATGTTGTTGTCTTTCCTTTGATCATCCGGCATTGAGCTGGCGGGTAATTTTTTTTTTTTTTCATTGTTGGAAATAGTAGACAACGCATTCGAAGTTAGCACGAGGTAACAAGTGGGTGGAAGTGGAGGATTGCTGTCTGCCCTGTTTCCAAGGCAGCCCCCACGCTAATACTAACCTTGCAAAATGGGCTTACAGAACACCCCCTGAAATATTTTACAGATCTACATGACAGGGGGGGACTGAGCGAATCCGGTGCTAGAAAGGAAATGAGGGGGACAAGGGTTACGATTAGCAGGTACCCTAGATCCCCCCATATTTTATATAGAAAATTATGTATCTTCTAGTAGCGCTATATACCCTGCGTATTTTCGTTGTAGCTCTCTAAAAACAATACAGGGGTTATACTGCACTTACAGCTAATCACCGCTGTTAGAGAGGAACGAAAAAGAGGGGCATGTAGATTTGTAGAATTTTTCAGGGAGAAAAGTGTAAGCGGGAATGATCCTCGCCAAAGTCACACGGAGGAATGCCAAATGTTGACAAAAACAATCAACTACGATTTCGCCAAAGACCAGTTCAACCACGTACGCCTGAATACCTCCCTCCTGTGCCTAGTGGGTGCTTTCAAGAAGAGTTGTCACGTCTATCCTGATAAAGTGTATTAGATACAGTGTATTATTTGCGAGATGGTGAGTTAATTTCACACTTCTCTGGCTGCATGTAACTGATGCGTACTCAGCTGGCGATACGGAATGGAGAAGAGGTATAATCCGATTGATGCCAGTACAAGCAGTCTATCGTGTCTACGCCCAGTTGTACATCCGTATATGTAAGAACCAACAAGTGGGACCAGGAAAACACGGCCGAGGCCCCGTGTATGTAACATTATCCCAGCTTCATATGTACGTAAAGTCTTTGTGCCGCCGAGGGCACAGTGGAGTCGCTCGTGTCCATCCAGGGGGCCATCGCTTGTCGCTGTGGTCAAGTCTTGCGCAACTTCCCGGTCCATACCACTGCATAATGCTTGTTTGCTGTTGCCCGGGATACAAGCCTGCTGCAGCTGTGCATATATCTGCCCAGATTCTTCCACAGTTGGAAACGCGAGATGACTGCAGCCCAAAGCTTCCGAAACCCATCCGATGGTCCGTCATCAGAAGACTCAGCCATCGTGTTTCGAAGACCTTCATCTCTACCGCGTGCGTCGACATTTTATTTGCCGATGCTTTCTCCCGAAATGTTGGTCTTGGATCAAAGAGCGGCAAGCACGATACAGGTAAGAATATGTAGGTAGATATATCCGAGTGGCGTTGCTGTGATGGACGGCACCAGCTTCCATCTATGTGGCCACGTGCCTGCAGCCACATCATCATAATCCTGGGCATTACTTTGCTTACTTGAGAGCTTACCTCCCTTACCTTTCGCCAGAGTGCAGCCCAGAGTGCAGCCCAGAGCTGGAACACGACTTGTTTGTCGAGGGTTGAATACGCAGGAGCCCACACAATTCGGGAGAGACGTGAATAGCAGTACTGTGAATATATGCTATTCTACTATATTTCTGCCTGTTACAACGCGTCGACTTGTTGAAAGTGGGAATACCCCCCTCGTTCGGCTTAAATAAGGGGGTCTGGTAGGTTACGCGCTTCCGTATCGATTCTCTCCTGTAAAACGAGCTTCCATGTGTCATGGACTATTGTTTCTACCGCCGTCGATCAAGCGGCGCGCCTTCGCTTGCACTAAACCCCCCCCCCCTCCCCTCCTCTTTCCAGCTCACTGGTCTACCGGCGGCGCGGTGCCTTTCCCCATCGGACCCTGGGGTTGCGGCACATGAGGGTCGGTCGTGAATGGCTCTATACTGCTGAGGGACTTGACGCGACCGAGCAGATACTCCAGGTGGCGGAATGCAGCAGTCGGCGCAAACTGAGGCACCATGTGTCCGGACAGGGAGACGCCCACATAGGTCAGCCCTCGCTCGGTGTGAGCCGTGCCGAAGACGCCTGCCCCAGCGATAGTGCCGAGGTCTCCATCCCGATGGTACGGGACGTAGAACGGCTCCGTGGGTCGTCTTTCGAATCCCAGCTTGCCGCCAAACGTCATGTTCTGGATGGCCAAGAGCGTGGTGTTGGCCAGCAGGATAAAGTCGAGTGCCCCGTGGCCGATGACGACATTCTTTGTCCTGTCGATGACGCCTCCGAGCACGGTGGTGCTGGACGGAGCGGACGTGTCGCGGCCGACAAAAACGGGGCCACCGCAGGACGCCCAGGTCCGGTCGAGAGGCGCGTTGATGGCCTTCTTCACATCCTGTCGGTCAAAGTAGATGGACGCTCCGGCGGGGAGATAGCCAAAGGCGCCGGGGAAGCCAAGCACGTCCCACAGCAAGGGACAGGTCGTGGCAACCTGGTAGGGGTTAAAACAAGGATTGATTTCCGAAATGGCAGCCTGGATACTCCCCGTCAGATCATTTTTGCCGCATCCCGGCATGGACTGGCCCGTCTTGGCGTCGAGGCCGGGCAGAGGACTGGGCAGATGGCCGCGGGCAGGGTACGAGAGGTAGTAGTCGCGCAAGGCGGCGAATCCGCACTTCCTGTCCGTGTCGTGGATGTGCTGGACAAAGGAGTCGTTCAAGGGGAACAAGCTGCGATGGTGGTCCACGAATGGGACAACCGTCATTTCGCTCACTCTGCGTTCTACGAGATCCGGGTCGTAGATCATCATGCCCTTGACGTTGTAGTACTTGGGGTCCTTGGCGTCGAGCATGGCGCTTGCTATGTAGGAGCAGTACAGGCCTCTGTTATTGAATCTTTGCGCATTAGAATTCCTGCCCCGTGGAATTGAGTGGCTCCGCCTGATTTCAACTGAGAAGGGGGAGGGAGGAAGGGGAAATGGATCAAGCACGCACGCATAAGACTCCCCGGTAAGGTATACTTTGTATCCTTGCATGGAGAATGTGTCGATGAAGTTTCGAAAAAAGCCCATAAACTGGCGAGCAACGTCCTCTTCGTTTTTGGCAGTCACGGTGCCTGTGGAGAAGCCCGTATTGATCGGCTGCTCGACCAAGAGAACATTGGTGAGATGGTGCCATGCCCAAGGGTTCGCAACGGGCTTGTACGTCCCGTACTGCCAAAGGAAAGGCCCAATCTCTTGTAGCAACCCTTCTAGAGATGAGCACCCGGGCTGAGGGGGAGGGGGATGAAAAAAACGCGGGATTAGCTTTGCGAGTAAATGAATTCCTAGGCTAGGTAGGGGCAGGGGCACTTACACCGCCGTTGAGCCAGATGAGAATCTCCTTGTCGGCAGCAGGGTTAGTAGAGGGCTGAAACCAGAAGTAAAACTTGTCCGGGCCGTCGAGGTTCTTCGAGATGGACATTTGGCCCGCGTAGGCTTCCCCGATGTCGAAATCGACGTCCGGGATACCTTTGCCGTTGAGCAAATACTCTAGTCAATGCCCCGCTCATCCGTTAGTCCTGACTCCTGACTCCTGACTCCTACCTGTCCATGTCAACTTCGTTGGGGAGAGGGGTGAGCTCTCACTGTTTGTCTTGTCGTTGTGGAATCTCTTCTTTTGGTCCGGCTCGTCCCGCGCCCACTTGTCAAACGGAACTCCCGCGTGGCTTCTGGCCTGCGTGCTGGTCCCGGTGTCCCTGTCGCGGAGGCCGCGGACCGCGTGCGCCGAAGCGCTAGCCAAGGTCGCGATTGATACGAAAACACCCCAACGCATCGTGGAGGCTTGGAAAGAGGAAGAGGAAGATGATGATTTTGGTGCTTGGTATTGCGAGGCCTCGGCGGCGGCGGCTCGTCTTTATATCGCGTTGCTGTCTCGCACAGGGTCATTCCGCCGACAAAAGAAATGGGAAGCAAGTTCTGCGTTTTGCCGATCTCGCTTGCTCGTCAATGAATCGCCTGCGGGCGAACCCCCTTTGGCTACGGGAGTCGCGACCATCGCATTCCGGGTAGATTGCGCGGCGCCGCGCCGCGCCGTTCCAACTCACCTTCCTCATCAGGAAGGTGGGTTTTCGGCACTCAAGTTAATAAGAACAGGCCTTCTTAATAATAAACGCACCCGTCTCCACAGGGCACACAGTAACAATCTCGGTGCTAGCAAAATTCGCCTCGTATCTAGGGTGGAGCCTTTGAACTAGCGAAATAGCATATAGTAAGTATATAATGGGCATATATAATAGTACAATGTAAGGTATATTACAGGGCATATAGTTAGCACATGCTTTGAGAACGTAGAAGGCGTTATGGAATTCCCTAATAGACCAAAAGATCCGTTCAAAGTTAAAAATGTATTCGCTGCTTCCCCTAGTCTGTTATGAGAACCCACTTATATACTTCTTACTAAGCTTTACAAATGAGATATATTCTTGGTGTTTCATAAAGAGCATAGCTACACGGACTACTTTTGGTAGGAGCCTAGTGTCATGACTGGGGTCAGGTTGTGGTGATGAATAGAGTGAGAGCTTGATTCGCAGTCACTGCTAGAATGAACTCGAATGGCTATCGAACAGCTAAAGCCAAGGATCCACCATGTGATCACCCTGCCTCTGACACCTAGCTTACTAATTTCGAAATAACGCAGGAATTTTTTTTTGTAATTTAACATAACAAGCACGCACGCTTGTAAACCTCTCTTTTAAAGGCCCTGCTCTATTGCGTCAGTCCTTAACCTACGCACTTATCGTAGGCATTATGCTTGACTTCAAATGTAATCCGTAGGTGTTGTTGCTAGGAAAAATGGATGACGTAATATGGAGTAGCATTAATATGGAGAACTCTATGAGTAGCTGAAACAGATCGTTTAGCCCTATATTTTTACCCCCTATAACGAGAACAAAGCTAGCAGGGATGACCCACAGGACAACTTGTACGCATCCGTTACGGATGTGAATCACTATCTCCTTAGTCGTGATATGGCTTGTGGAGTCACGTCAACTAGGGTCTGTATCCAATCATATAAAAGTGCATTAGAAGTATAGAATTTTATATGTAAATTAGCCTATGATTATTATACTAGTAATTTTCTTTATATAAATCACTACATTGCACTTATTAATTATCCTAGATAAGCAACGCGGTTCACGCAGTCACTGACTGCTGTGGCAGGAGACTGTGGGGGCCGCAGCCCACAAACCATCTGACTTAGGAGATGGGGCAGCTCAGTCTTTACAGTCTGTACAAGTCTAGGCTTGCATCTTGTGGCTTTTTTTCCACCGCCTTTATTTCTGAAGCCCGTCCTGACGGATATTCCGTTGATCAATCAATCAATCAATCAATTTACAAGCGATCAATTAATCAATCAATCGATCAATCAAATTATCAATTTACAAGCAATTCAATAATTGATTTACAAGCAAAATCATCTTCTTCAACAGTAAGGTGCTCAAATCAGAGGTTACAATCCCCAAGCAAGGTCGTCATGGTGCTCTGCTAACTTTGCCATAATGCTCTCTGCAAAAAGTTTGCAAAGCGATGTACCCTGCAACAACAAGAGCTAAAAAACGGCAGAATTCCTCCTAGCGTCTATTCCTAGTGCAGGCATTTACGCGCCCCTTGCTAGTGCAATACATTATAAACAGGGGAGATCACACCCCAAAGTAACAGCGTCGCCAAAATCCTGCGTCTCCATCTCCATCTCCTCCTAAACGGATTCGCGGAGGACAATCCATCTCCGTCTAGGAGGACACATTTGCCGTGGATGTGTCCCGCACGAGATATCGCGCGGTTACGGCTAACTGAGCGGAGTGCCGGGGATCCAGAACTTCATCAACCATAAACTGCGCAATCGGCCATGGATAAAGGCTCGTTGACGATTCTCGTGGCGGCCTTTCTGCATTGATGAGACTCCGTATGGACTCTGGAGTACACGTCGAGCACTTGTCACATCTGCTGACCGGTAGATCGAAGCAATTAGGGCACTTCTTGGAGGACGAAAAGTCTAGGTCAATTCGAAAAGAAAAAACTTGTAGCAATTATAACATTCATAATGCATCAGGTACGATATTCGCGCGCCGGGACGCGAGAAATCAAACCCCAGTCACCGACCACCAAATGACAGACTGGAAACAAATGCACACAAAGACGACAGCTAGCCGGCTGTGCTACAATCACATTCACCTACTTCGCTTTATTTCCCTCTCTTAACCTCAATTGCCGCATCCAGCGCATCCTGAAACGTATCCACCAAGTCCTGCGTCTCCTCCAACTCAGCCGATATTCGCACGCTTTCCCTGACATC